>CP139509.1:377349785-377949785 GCA_021014915.2 Artemisia tridentata subsp. tridentata
CATCACAGAGCGTCCTTTAAAACCAAAACCAACTTTTCCATCAGCAACTGCCTACATCTTCTCCATATGGATCTATTTGGACCTATCAGTCCAAGGTCTACTAACCATGAAAAGTATACTCTGGTCATAGTGGATGAATACTCTAGATACACTTGGGTATTCTTCCTGATCAAAAGGAGTCAGGCAGCTGAAACAATCATGTCCTTTGTCAGGAACATTGAAAATCAAAATGACATTAAGGTCAAACAGATTAGAACTGACAATGGGACTGAGTTCAAAAATTATGAACTTGAATGTTTCTGTGATGAGAAAGGTATTTCCCAAAACTTTTCCTCTCCATACACACCTGAACAAAATGATGTTGCTGAAAGGAAAAATAGAACACTCATTGAAGCTGCTAGGACAATGCTATGTGGATCAGTCCTTTCCAACCATTTTTGGACTGATGCAGTCAAAACTGCCTGTTATACACAAAACAGATCCATCATTGTCAAGAGACATGGGAAAACCCCATATGAGTTATTCAAAGGAAGAATCCCTGACATCAGCTACTTTCATGTCTTTGGGTGTCCTGTGTTTATTCATAATCACAAGGATCACTTAGGGAAATTTGATGCAAAAGCTGATGATGGATACTTCCTGGGATACTCACTTGTCTCAAAAGCCTTCAGAGTGTTCAACACAAGGAGACAGCAGACTGAGGAAACATTTCATGTTACCTTTGATGAGAGCACTGATGCAATCAGGTTCTCAACTACCTCAGTAGAAGAGATAGGAATTGATAACTCTTCAAGATACCCTCCTGATGAATATCTTCCGAAAAACAATCCTTCTACTCAGTATCAAGATGATGCCAATCTCTCATATTACATAATCCCTCACAACCTACCTAACCCAACCATCACTGAGTTTGTTGAGGCACATGCAAAAACTGATAAAATTAATCAGTTTATTCAAAATGCTCAAGAACCAAACAATCTCAGTGATCTGGTAGACACTCAAGATCCAAACAATGATCATGTGTCTACTCCAGAACCAACCCCTCTACCCAATCAGGCCTCCACAAGTTCAAATCAGTATCCCGGACCTCAGGAAAGTTGGACTAGGTCTCAGGACATTGAACTTGTCAATATTATTGGAGAGCCTACTGAAGGCATGCTCACCAGGAGCATGGCTGCTAGTCTAAGAGCAGCCTCCGCCAATGAATGCCTATTTGTGGACTTCATTTCCATAATTGAACCCAAACGTGTTAAAGAAGCACTTACACATCCAAGTTGGGTTCAGGCCATGCATGATGAACTGGAACAATTTGACAGAAACAAGGTAATGACCTTGGTCAAATGTCCTGAGAATGTATCAGTCATTGGCATGAAATGGGTATTCAAGAACAAAACTGATGAAAATGGCATAGTCATTAAAAACAAAGCCAGACTTGTAGCCAAAGGCTATAATCAACAAGAAGGCATTGACTATGAAGAAACATTTGCACCAGTAGCAAGGATGGAAGCCATCAGGATCTTCCTTACTTTTGCTACATACATGAACTTCAGAGTATACCAAATGGATGTTAAAAGTGAATTCTTAAATGGTTCACTGAAAGAAGAAGTTTATGTTCAGCAACCTCCTGGATTTGAAGCCATGAGTCTCCTGATCATGTCTGTAAGCTTAACAAAGCCCTTTATGGACTGAAGCAAGCTCCCAGGGCATGGTATGAGACTCTCTCAGCCTTCTTAATCCAAAACAAATTTGTCAGAGGCAAGATAGACAACACATTGCTTATCTATAAGACAAATAATGATGTCATACTAGTACAAGTGTATGTTGATGACATCATCTTTGGCTCAACAAGTTTCAAACTTTGCAAACAATTTGAAAAACTAATGGCAAAGAAGTTTGAAATGAGCATGATGGGAGAACTGACATACATCCTTGGTCTACAGATCAAGCAGACTGATAAAGGAACCACTATCAGTCAAGAGAAGTATGTTAAGAACCTACTGAAAAAGTATGAACTCAGTGACTGTGCCTCAGTCAAGACTCCCATGGTTCCCCCAAACAACCTTGGTCCTGATCTCACTGGTAAACCAGTAAATCAAACTCTCTTTAGAGGAATGATAGGATCACTGATGTATCTACTTGCATCAAGGCCTGATATCCAATTCTCAGTATGTCTATGTGCCAGATATCAATCTGACCCAAGAGAATCACACATCACTGCTGTGTAAAGGATATTCAGGTACCTGAAAGGTACTCCAAACCTTGGATTATATTATCCAAAATGCTCAGGCCTTGATCTTAAAGGATACTTAGACTCTGACTATGCTGGATGCAACATGGACAGAAAAAGCACCTCAGGCTCTTGCCAAATTCTTGGTGGGAAACTAGTCTGTTGGAGTGCTAAGAAGCAACAATCAGTTGCCTTGTCCTCAGCTGAGGCTGAATATGTTGCAGCAGCTAGTTGTTGTGCAAATGTACTCTGGATGAAAACTCAACTCAGTGACTATGGAATTCAGCATAAGATGGTACCCATCTTTTGTGATAACACAAGTGCAATTGTAATATCCAACAACCCTGTTCTTCATCAGAGAAAAAAACACATTGATATCAGATATCATTTCATCAGGGACCATGTCATGAATGGTGACATTGAATTACACTTCATCCCTACTGAATATCAGTTAGCTGATATCTTCACCAAACCTTTGGATGAACCAACTTTCACAAGATTGAAAGCTGAATTAGGAATGTTGGATATAGAGAATCAGTCCACTGATTGAATCCTTCCAACTGAAGTGTAAATTCTTAAAACCTCAGGTCCCTGACTCAATGTGTACATCAGTGAAAACAAACCACTGAATCCTCAACATCAGGAACTAAACCCAAGTTCCTGAAATCTTTAGGGTTCAGGAACTAAACCCAAGTTCCTGAATCCTTGTAGCTCAGGAATCATTCCGTATTCCTGAATCATCAGTGACTAATCCCAAGTCCCTGAAAAACCATCACTGAATGAAAAGTCATTCAGGGCCTTAAAAAGGACATTAAATACTGACTTAAATGCTCTAAGTATCTAGTTAGTAAATGTACGAGGTTGGTAACTGAACTCATATTTAATTTAAGAATATTTGTTCTTTTTGCCTTTCTGGCTTCCACCTCTGGGCCACCACATTCCCACTTGGCATTAAATGCCTCTCCAATCACATTACAGATATGTGATGACTCATCTCTGCAAATTACACTTTTGCAGAACTGCTCAACTGTTCACCTTGACTGTTGTGCCAAACCAGGGAAAAGTTGAGTGTTGGCATTAAATGCGGATCCCAAAACATTTTATTCAAAACAGTTTCCAATAATTCTTTTTGAATAAATTAAAACCGCTCAAATGCCTAAAACACCCCCATCTCCACTTCCCTATAAATAACCCAACCAAAGGAAACACACACACGTTTTTATAGAATCTTAAGCAAAACTCTACCATTTTTAATTCTCAAAAACAAATTGTGTGTGTATTCTTAAGCTTTAGAAACCCAGAAACCTTAGTCAAACCCAGACTTACCAACAAATGGCTTCTTCTAAAGCTATAGCATACGCCCCCAATGTGGAATTCATCACTGGGGACGTTGACCTAACAAAGAACAATGTGGTAGGTGATGTGCCTGCTTGTTGTGCTCTAATTTATACCCACGGTATGTCGTTGTGGTTTTAGCAGTATTCAAGTTTTAAATTTATATTTAGCCGACTTATCAATAAAACACACACTTTAACGAGCAGTGTACCCGGTTAGTATGAATATAATGGTAAGTAGAGTGTCGATCACTAAGAGTGGAACGTATTATCTAGTTATTCTAATCAGTATTTTAATATCTTAAGTTAGCTATACAACCTAATCTAACGCAAGGGGGTTTCAGCCTGAGAGACTGGCACGGTTTGGTTATGATTAAATATAAACTAAACTAATAGGCACGAATCAGCGATTAGCACACACGTACACAGATAGATACTTGAGACAATAAGAAGACCTGTCCTGATAGTTAAGTAGCTTGTCACTTGTTTTATTGCTAGTTTTATATGAAGTGTATGTAATTAACCCTTTCTTGTTGGCTCTAATCTTATCGGCGAGTAAACCCTTAATGATTACTTATGTCTATCCTACTTACCCTTTCTTCCTACTTTTCTACAGACGATAGAATGCATAGGCGATAAAATAAATAGGCGAGGACAGAGGCATGGCGACCCGATCAATGCTCAGCTAGACACAGAGGTTATCAATGCACTAATAAAAGTTATCAAAGACATCAACATATAAACTTTAATTAATGGGAAAGCAATTTTAAGGGGAGTTGAAGTGCATGATTAAATCAATGACACAAGCCCATCAATCCTGATAAATTAAAGTGTACTAATACAATAAAACAAAACTACTTAATGAATTGAATACATGCAGGACCTTCTTACAGCTCTTGTATCTTCGTTTAGGGTGTGTCTTGTGCTGCTACTTCGTCTGAATTCGGCCTAGGGTTTCTTCGGTCTTCGGTCTTGTTGTGTCGAATCCAACCAAAGTCTCGAAATTCGTCTGGCCTTGGGGTATTTATAGTTTCTGTCTGAAGGCTAGAAGCGGCGCATAGGATAAGTAGATGCGGCGCATTGACTTAACTTCGCGTGGGGTCCAAGATTAATATATTCAGGAATATTCGTACACCGCCAGAAGATGCGGCGTAACTCTATTCTTGTATGCGGCGCATGTCCTTTGCCGTCTTGGATTATAACTTGTGAAATCTTGATAGTGATGCGCCGTATATAATAAGTAGGATGCGGCGTATCTGGAGCAGAATGGTCTTTATCTTGTACATTTCAATAGACTCTTAATTTCTTGCTTGTTTTGCTCCATAATTAGTCCAAAATCGCTAAGTTTCACATAGTACTTGTTTTTACCTGAGAATTACAAAAGTAAACATTAACGTATCAATTCTCACAGATAATATAATAAAACAAGTCAAATAAATAGGATAAATGATGGTAATAAAATGTACTTATTTGAGCTCATCAAATATCCCCCCACTTGAACTTTACTTGTCCCCAAGTAAACCTTAGAATCAATCTTTTGAAAATGTATCCTAAAAGATGTTAGGATTTATTTTTATATTTAAGCATGTATTCATTTTGTCATAATCACACAACCAAACACTTAACGAATTAAAAATAAAATATTTTGATAAAAGCAAATCTAATCGTTTAACTGTCCAGTCGTGACGAATATTCTATCATAAGCTTGGCAAGTATACGCATCTCCTCCACTAAAGCCAAGGAATAACAAGTCTAAAACGGTAAAAAGGGTTTGTTGGTTAAGGGTTAATCATTCTCCTTAATCTCTATCGATCTCAAATTCCAGAAAAGGCGACAAAATCACAAATACATGATCGAATCCACGAACACGATACTTGCAATTGCTCAAATCCTTAACTCGAATAGGCTAAAGATAGGACCAAGTAATCTTCACCAATAATATTATATCAAAAAGGGCGACAAAATCATAAATACATAGCCGAATCCACGACTACGATACTTAAGATTGCTCAAATCCCTAATCTCAATAAATCAAAGGTTTGGATAAAGAATAATATAGGGTGTGGATAATATTGGGATACAAATTGGTGTAAAATGAAAAATAAACAAAACAGATAAATTAAAATCCTAAGTGTGGTAAATTGCTATCCCAACCATCTCATGAATAAGACTCATATCATTGAATAACTCACGCTTTAACACTTGAAACACACGCTTTAGGTAGACACGAATTATACTCAACAAGATCTCAATCAAAGAATAACCTTAGTTGGCGTTCCCATAACGGCCAACTCCCATTCAATCCATAAATATAATATATAACAAATAGTGGTGATATCGACCACTTAATACAAAACTTTACATGAGTTGGTTAAAACAAACATCCAACTTTTTCTTTCTTTTTCTTTTCCATTTTTTCGATTTTTTTTTTTTTTTTTTTTTTTTTTTTTTTTTTTTTTTTTTTTTTTTTTTAACTTGAAACATAAACATAGATGTGTAAAATTTCACCACATCACTATAACGATAACTCTGGATAATTTTTCCATACTTTTCATGATTTCATAAATAACGGTAATAGTGAAAGTAGTAAACACACGAAAAATAAACTCAAAGATATACAATATTTACTTTCACTCCAATTGCATTGTGCAATTTCCCGACCTAACCATAGATAATGAATTACGCACGCGAACACAGGTAATGTAAGGAAACACACTTTACCTAAAGCAATTAACCAACTACGGATTTTAATCTACAGGGTAGACTAAGGTGTAAGGGTGTAACGAAACATTTTAAACAAAGGTGTAAGAAACGAAAGGAATGGCTCTGAGTGTTTTTCTAGGGGTATCTTACTCTAAAAGTGAGAGTAACAAAAGGTTTATACGGGGGTTAACTAACCAGTGTAGTTAGTTAATATCACATAACATATAAAGGCTATTTGGGTGTAATCCTAGAAATTTACCAATTTAGACAAGTCATTCCAATTATGTAAATAATACTTATTATGGTGGTCTCGAATAGTATACAAGCCAAGTTCTAAAGTTTACAAGTCACCGGCACACTCATAGATTTGTGAATTTTTGAAATGTTCACAATTTTTGAAAATAACGTCATGTGTGCAGCAATGTAATTTAGACTTTAAACAAAAACATGCTAAAAATTTTAAATTTTGATATATTAAGTGCATTTTAAGCATATTTTGAAAAAGTTTAGGACAAGTAAGTGTTCTAATTCTCCAATCCCCCCACTTAAGTTAAACAACGTCCTCGTTGTTTGTGTAAAAGATTAAAAACTGGAAAAATAAAAGAATTAGAACAGAAAAACTCCCCTGAGATTTGCTCGGTATGATCCTCCATTATTTGTTTAAAAGCAAAAATCATCTTTCTTGTGGATGAGAACGTTTAAGCTTCATAATTGATGTATCCACAGGAAATGCAGGAATCTATAATACCATCAAGACTTAAACACACCTGAGTTAAGAAAGTTCAAACTTGCATAATACATTAGTAGTTAGTAAAAATAAAACTTAAAATCATCAGGTCAGTCGATACGCCGTATCTTATGGCAGAAGATACGCCGCATCAAGCCTGGAATAAATATGAATCAGAATAGAAGATGCGTCGCATCCTTAACCAGGGATGCGCCGCATTAAAATAAACTGACAGAAAGTTTTAAAGTCAAAAATAAAAATGCAGAAATATAAAGTAAGATATGACCAGTGCAGGAGATGCGTCGCATCTTAAGATTGAGATGCGCCGTATCTTTTGCGGCCTGACAGACTCGACACAGAACAGAATAGTAAAAATTTTCCGGGTTGTCTCCCGGTCAGCACTTGTTTTTATTCCAGAGTCTTCAAGTTAGACTCACGTTCAACACTTTATTTAGATCTATTGATCCCCACATGTCCGTGCACGATGTAGTTGCGAATTACTTCGTCACGAACATATTCCGGCCCCAATTCAAGTACACCTTTGTAGAATCCTTTCATCTTTTGGTACGGATACTCGATCCCTTTCTCAGCGTCATTTTCATCTACAAAAAGAAATGGTGTAAATTTGTAACAAAATTTGTTAGGGGCATGTTTAAACCTTGGGTGAGCACGAGGCATCATGTAAGTGATAACGTTGCTTCCACTTTTAAAGGTGATCTTCCCTTCAAATCTTTTAGCGTTAATTTCGACCTCCCGATAAAATGGTTTCCCAACGATCACGTCACCCATCTCAACATCACGATTAGCATCCATGTTTTCCACCACGGTGAAATCTGTAACAATAGTTAAATTCCCAACAAAAATAGGTGCATTCATGAACACTCCAACTACGTTTTTCCCTCTATACTCAACTTTGTTTTTCATTATAGAATTATAGAAATCTTTTGACATTACATTAATTGGTAAAATAGGGAAAAAGTTGGCACTAACCTGTTTAAATCCTATCATGCAAGGAAATTGTAAATTATAAGCACAATCTACATGGATCTTTCTACCGTAATCACAGAAACTAGGATATCCTTCAAATTCATCATAATTCTTAGTGTTGATCATATTGATTCTAGGTATATCCATAATTTCTCCTTCTTCAATTTCGGGTTCTAAATCCTCCATAAATTGATCATTGATTCCTAATGGTAAATTAAGATCATTTAATTCAATGTAGTCTCCACTATAGGTCTCAAGTGATTCATTATTTATCAAGGTTTCTCCCATAAACCTAGCTTCTAGATCGAGGTCCATACGTTCTCTTAATCCTAGCACATAGACGCCTCTAATTATGCTTTCAACAGGATTTTGGCACTTATAGACTAGTTTATTATTCCCTACCCTTAATGAGATTTTTCTTTTAAACACATCAATTTTAGCATGGGCGGTAGACAAGAAAGGTCTTCCAAGGATTAAAGGAATCTTAACATCCTCGGGCATATCTAATATAACAAAGTCTACAGGGAAAACAAACTTCTCAATCTTAACTAGCACATTTTTAGCAATCCCATCAGGTCGTTTTACCGTTTTATCAGCCAATTCAATAAGCAACTTAGTTGGTGCTAATTTTCCTAGTCCTAGGGTAGTGAATGTCTTAAGGGGCATTACACTAACGCTAGCTCCTAAGTCAGCTAACACATTATTGAAAGATATATCATTAATAGAACAAGGTAAAGTAAAACTTCCTGGGTCCTTTTCTTTATGAGGCAAGGCATGTAAGTCAGTTGCAGAGCTCTCTTCTTTCATTGTAGCCTTGATCTCCTCTTCAATCTTTGTCTTTTCTTTAAGTAACCTCCTTCAACTGATTGAAGAATTAAAGAAAAATTGGGGCTTTGCACGATCATTACCATTCATCGATCTTCTAGGTATGTTAGGTGTGACTTCCTCAGTGGTGCTTATGGCCTTGACATGATCTCTTGGGTTGGTTTCAGTTGAGCTCGGTAAACTTCCGTATCCCCTTTCTTGAAGAACTTTGCTCATTTGTCCAATTTGTTGTTCCAATGCTTTGATCGAAGCTCCTTGATTTCTTGTAATAGTGTCCGTTGATGCTCGGATTTCTTTGATCATAGCAGTATTCTCTTCATGTCTTTTAGCAGCATCGGCCATAATTTGCTTTAGAGTGTCATCCAAAGTCTGCCTCCTTTCTTGATAAGTGGGATTAAAGTTGTTCTTTTGATAGAATCCCGGAGTAGCTTCCCTAAATCTTCCTGAAGGTCGGAATGGTTGTCCAAATTGTGTGTAGTATGCTTCTTCAAACGTCTCACTTTCATTCTTATTAGGGCAATCTTTAGTGTAGTGAGGTCATTCGCATTTTTCACATCCAACTTGGGCAGCATACACTTTCTCATCACGCTTCTTCATCTCTCTACTAATTTTATCCAATTGAGCTTGAATAGCAGCAAACCCGTCAAAATTAGTGCTGCTCTTAGATCTAGTAGAGGTCCCATCGTGCCATTTTTGAGAATGATCAGCAGCTTCTTGGATAGCTTTTCTAGCATTGGCTGCACTCATTTGAGGCACAGCTCCCTTAGCATCCAAAATTTGTCTAGTAGGCACGTCCAATCCTTGATAGAACAATATTATCTCCTGCATTTCACTTAGATAATGTTAAGGGCATTTCATCAATAGGTCTTTAAATCGTTCCTAAGCTTGATAAAGAGTTTCATCAGGCTCTTGCTTGAAACTGTTGATAGCCTCCATCTTTTTAGCGGTTTTAGCAGGTGGACAATATCTTTTCAGGAATTTGCTCTTCAAATCTTCCCATGTAGTGATTGAACTAGCAGGTTCATTCCTTAGCCACTTATTAGCAGCTCCTTTAAGCGAAATTGGAAAGATTCTTAGCATAAGTTGATCGTCAGTGACTCCTTCTGTAGTAAACAAATCTGCAATCTCGAGGACCTTTTCAACATGTTCATTAGCATCTTCATGTTCTGATCCACTGAAATCATTTTCTCTTAACTCCTTGAGAAACTGACCCTTCAACTCAAACTTTGACTTTTCATCAAATTTTGGTCTAGCAACTCCTGAAGTGTAATCAGCACGGGTTTTGTTCATGTATTCCTCCATTGTAGTGTTTTCCGCCATTGTTTCTGTTTCTTCTTCCTCTTTTTCTTCAGAAAAATAATCAAGCTCGAACGAACATGAAATATCAAAGCTTTTTGTGTTGAAAAGCCTTTTAAGCGAATGAAAGGCTCGTTCACGATCTTCGAAAGGTTGAATCAAGTTCTTAGTTGAACTCCTGGTCATGCACTTCCTGAAACTATCACAAAAGCATCAGTAGGGTATGTTCAAGAAAGTAGTATATCAGAAAATCAACAACGAAAAAGGAATACGAAAAATAAAAGTTACTGATATCTGCAGTCGATGCGCCGTATCCAAAAAGTTGGATACGCCGTATCTTATAATCGTTAAAATTTAATCAGACTAATATTCAGAAAATAGATACGCCGCTTAGAATTAGAATGCGCCGTATCAGTTTAATTTATCAAAAATTATTATACTTATTAAAATTAAATGCGTCGTATTAACAAAAGTTAATGCGCCGTATTTTTGTTACGTTTCAAAATACAAGATTTTTTATTCAGACGATGCGCCGTACCGATAAAGATCGATGCGTCGTATCTGTTTAATAATTCGAAAACTGTTTTTAATTAAAATAATAAATACGCCGTATCTGTTAAAACAGATGCGTCGTATGGCGTTATGGTTTAGAAAAATTTCTTATTAAAAACAGAATACGCCGTATCTTGGGGAAAAGATGCGTCGTATCGAATTCATTAAACGCGTTGTATTTTATAAAAATTAAACGCAATACGTCGTATCTATGAAAATAGATGCGCCGTATCGTTTGAATTAGCACAGTACAACGATAGCAGAATGCAAGAAATTACGGAAAATAAAAACAAAAATAAAAACAAACAAAAAGAAAAAAAATTAAAGAAAATAAAAACACACAAAACAAAAAATATGCAAATAATACAATGAATGCAATTTAACTAATATATAACAGGGTTAGTGGTTAGAATAAAAATTAAAAAGAAAAACCTAATTAAAATACTAATCAAATTAACAGATAATAACAATTCATTCCCCGGAAACGGCGCCAAAAACTTGATGTGCGTGCTTGTTGTGCTCTAATTTATACCCACGGTATGTCGTTGTGGTTTTAGCAGTATTCAAGTTTTAAATTTATATTTAGCCGACTTATCAATAAAACACACACTTTAACGAGCAGTGTACCCGGTCAGTATGAATATAATGGTAAGTAGAGTGTCGATCACTAAGAGTGGAACGTATTATCTAGTTATTCTAATCAGTATTTTAATATCTTAAGTTAGCTATACAACCTTATCTAACGAAAGGGGGTTTCAGCCTGAGAGACTGGCACGGTTTGGTTATGATTAAATATAAACTAAACTAATAGGCACGAATCAGCGATTAGCACACACGTACACAGATAGATACTTGAGACAATAAGAAGACCTGTCCTGATAGTTAAGTAGCTTGTCACTTGTTTTATTGCTAGTTTTATATGAAGTGTATGTAATTAACCCTTTCTCGTTGGCTCTAATCTTATCGGCGAGTAAACCCTTAATGATTACTTATGTCTATCCTACTTACCCTTTCTTCCTACTTTTCTATCGACGATAGAATGCATAGGCGATAAAATAAATAGGCGAGGACAGAGGCATGGCGACCCGATCAATGCTCAGCTAGACACAGAGGTTATCAATGCACTAATAAAAGTTACTAAAGACATCAACATATAAACTTTAATTAATGGAAAAGCAATTTTAAGGGGAGTTGAAGTGCATCATTAAATCATTGACACAAGCCCATCAATCCTGATAAATTAAAGTGTACTAATACAATAAAACAAAACTACTTAATGAATTGAATACATGCAGGACCTTCTTACAGCTCTTGTATCTTCGTTTAGGGTGTGTCTTGTGCTGCTACTTCGTCTGAATTCGGCCTAGGGTTTCTTCGGTCTTCGGTCTTGTTGTGTCGAATCCAACCAAAGTCTCGAAATTCGTCTGGCCTTGGGGTATTTATAGTTTCTGTCTGAGGGCTAGAAGCGGCGCATAGGATAAGTAGATGTGGCGCATTGACTTAACTTCGCGTGGGGTCCAAGATTAATATATTCAGGAATATTCGTACACCGCCAGAAGATGCGGCGTAACTCCATTCTTGTATGCGGCGCATGTCCTTTGCCGTCTTGGATTATAACTTGTGAAATCTTGATAGTGATGCGCCGTATATAATAAGTAGGATGCGGCGTATCTGGAGCAGAATGGTCTTGATCTTGTACATTTCAGTTGACTCTTAATTTCTTGCTTGTTTTGCTCCATAATTAGTCCAAAATCGCCAAGTTTCACATAGTACTTGTTTTTACCTGAGAATTACAAAAGTAAACATTAACGTATCAATTCTCACAGATAATATAATAAAACAAGTCAAATAAATAGGATAAATGATGGTAATAAAATGTACTTATTTGAGTTCATCAGTAGGAAATATCTCTTATCCACAAAACTACCCAGCCTACAAGAACGTTACGAAATTTCTTCGTAATTGTTTTCTTGCAAAGGCTTTCACCCACACCCCCTCAGTCATCTACCATGACTATTTGAGGGAATTCTGATGCACGGCTGTGGCTACCAGCCCTAAAGACACCAAAGAGTCAATCATCACCTTCACGGTGATGAATGGGAGCAAAACCCTCTCCTTTGACTACTCAACCTTCATCAAAGCCACAGGCCTTGACTTTGCTGAAGCGTTTGCACCCAACCCTACTGATCAGGACATAAAGAATGAACTGATCTTTTTAGCACCCCATGACCCCAGACGTCCTACAACGTCTGCTGGAGGCTTATTGGAGAAAGCTCCAGTAGTCAAAACATGGTTCCATCCTATCTGGAGGATACTGATGACATTTGTCATTCAGGTCCTGGGTGGAAATAAATCCTCTACGGAACAATTGAAGCTGTTCAGTCTCCTTGAGGGTACAAAAATTGACATCGGAGGAATAATCTTCCGAGACCTTGTTGCCAAGCTCTCAGGAAAACATAGGCAAAGGCATATGTCCTACCCTAGATTTGTTTCCTGTGTGCTTCAGGACCTACTTGGTTCTGACTACGTGAGGCCTGATGCAGAAGGTACGAAGCCTGACGTCCTGCACAAGTCAAACTTCACTAGTGGCATCAGTGAGGTTACAAATATTGCCCTGACTGAATACATGCAATCAGTCATTCAGGGTAAAGACGCTGTCTCACCAGTTCCTTCACCGACCAAAAAGGTGAAGAAGACAAAGAAGGGTCAGTCCAGCCAGGTGGTTAGACCCAAGCCACTCGCCACTGAGATTGATCCTCAAAACCAACTAAACCTTAAAAAGAGGTTGAAAAAGGCCGAGACCTCTGAGACACCCATTTCTGAGACCCTCTTGACCTCAAAACAAAGGCCAACGGAGGTCACTGAGCAATCATCCTCAGTGACCTCGGGCACACCCTTTCCACATGGTTCAACTGACATAAACAAGTCAGAGGGATCAGGAAGCATTCCCCCCTCACATCCCAATGAAGGTACTGATAAATCATAATCAGTGCCCAAGGGAGGAAAGGGTCCTGAATCCTCGGTAGGGCAGCACCACCCTACTGGGAAGAGGACCTACACCCCCTCACATCCCGATGAAGGAACTGTCAAAAAACAATCAGTTCCCAAGGGAGGAAAGGGTTCTAAATCCTCGGTAAGGCAACACTACCTTACTGAGAAGGGGACCCATAAACATTCACATCCCGTTAACGTTCCTGAGTAATCACCCTCAGGATCTCAGGGAGAAAAGGACCCTAAATCCCCAAAAGGACAGCACAATCCTGATGGGAAGGGGGTCCACCAACTTTCACAATCAATAACTAGTGATACCACTGGAAAACACCCATCAGTGGTTGAAGGTGCTAAGGGGGACAAAGACTCAGAGGGAAAGAAACAACCCGCTGATATGGAACCCATAAACCCCTCAGGCGGTCCGATTCTCTCAGGAACTGCCCCCAAAAGCCAGGCTGGTGTTACCCCAGTTAGTATGGCTAGTCAGGCTGAGCAAACCCACTCAGTTATTATGACAACGGGGTCAGGACCTGGCCAAAACAAAGGCGAGTCTTTTTATAAAGAGGAGCTGGTTGAATTTTTGGGTATTTAGTCCATGGGGGACTTTCAGGCTCTTATTGAGTTTGATGAAGAGCTCAAGGAGGAGAGTGATGAAGAAGTGTTTGAGGCAGGTGAGGATATGGAAACTGATGAACAACCTGAACAATCACATCAGTCATCTCCAAACCAAAGTGAAGAGTCAGGTTCTCAATCTTCTGATTCTTCTGATACTGGGGACATCCTCAAAAAGTATGATGACTCTCTTCCCCTCACTGAAAGAAAATTGGTCAAGTTCTTACTCAAGACCAATAGAGCTCTTTACACTGGTCTCACTGAAGAGATGTTCGATCATCACACTGAAGCTGCTGTTCACTATGCCAACCTGAAGGCAGATGTTGAAAGTTATCATGATGATGTGAACGAAATACATTCTGACACCAATAACTCCCTGACAGCTATTGATCTTCATCTCAGAAAGTTCAATATTACTCTTGAAGGCATCACCAAAAGCCTCGGAACTATTCAAACAGCTGTCAAGGATGACCCGGAACTCAACAAGAAGGTCCTTCAGGCTGCTGAGACTTACCAGAAGCAATCAGCTGAATTCAGTGATCTTCTCAGCTTACTGAAGGGTTCTAATATTCAGGGTCTTAGCTCTTCATTGGACTCAATCAGGACTTCTTTGGGTCTTCAGGAAAAACATCTGGGTACTTAGGCACAATCTTCAACATCCTTGGCATGGTCTCTTGGGTCAAGGATGTCAGGCATCGAAGCTTCTCAGGCATCTCTTGCGGATAAGATCTCAACTCTTCAGCAAGACACCTCGGACATCAAATCAATGATGACTGAGATCTATCAGGCTTTCAAGGGTCCTGCTGCTCCAGTGGCTCCAACTCTTGCTATCACCATGGCTCAAGCAACAGTTGAGGGGGAGAAAGACACTGGAGTCCCTGAAGCTTCCACAAGCCAGCAACCTCCTTCTCCTCCTTCTCACACTGAAGGGGAGATTCCTGAAGCTTCTTCCACCCATCAGGATAAAAGCAAAGGCATCCTCACTGATCCTGAGCCTCAACTAGCACCAATCTTGGTAGCAAAGGATCCTGAATCATAAGCCAAGATCCATTATGATATTGATGGAGTTCTTCACCACTTCTCAGCTGATGAACTCAGTGCTTACCTGGAGGAAGAGGAAGCAAAGAAGAAGTTAAAGGAGGAAGAAAAGGTGAGCAAACCTGCTATTATTAAGGTTGTTCATGAAGAGGCTGAGAAGCTTGGTCTTGAGGCTAAGGATCTTTCTGGAAGAGAGGGTGGTATGACGTTTGTAAAAGCTCAGACTAAGGAGATGATCACTCTCAGAAAGAAAAGGGAGGAAAGGAATAAAAGGGATGAAGAGATCAAGCAGAACAGGATTAAGAAATATCAGTGGTATATGACTAACAGGTTGAAGCCATAACCAATCACTGATGTTCATATTCATCGAAACACCAATCCTGCCACTGTAACTGTCTACAGAGGTGCTGACATGAGAAACTTTGATGTTCATACCCCCTTCAGATTCGCTGACTTTGGGATCACAGAATTGGATGAGTTGGGTCCATCAATAGCAAAGAAATCAAATGTTGTGGTCCTTAGTCTGATGAAGTCCTTAAGTCTGAGGTATGAAAGATTGGCAGCTGCACCTCAGGAACTTGGCACTCCATCTCTTCTTCCTGATTCAACACAACCAGCTTTCTCTCAGTCTTCTTCAAGAAAAAGAAAAAAGATTGAAGCTGAGCCTGAGATCAAGATTCCTGGTCTTGACTGCAATAGGGCTCTCCCTGAAGGTGTTCCTTTCAGGAACAATGTGGTCATTGAACAACCTGAAAGAGGTTTGTTCTTCATTGATGAGTTCGGAGACCAAGCCTTCCAGAGGTGGAGTGATATCGATTTGTCAGGGATCAAAGTTATGCTTGGTTTTCTAATGATGGCCTCTCTACTCAAGAGTCCTGAAAATGTGAAGTTTTGTCAAGATCTGAAAAAGAAAATCCATGAGCACCCTGACCAACAAGAGCTGCAGTCAAAGAAGCCCAAGCTTGAAGCCCTTGGTATCAAGTTGACATGATGAATCTGCCTGACGACCACCACCACCACCTTTTTGTACTTAGTTTGTTAGGACTTGTAATGATATTAATAAGATGATGTTTTTATTATTTCAGTGTCCTTATTTACATTCTAGTACATTCAGTATGAGTAGAAGTCATTAGCTCACTCATAACTGATCAAAACACTTAGGAATAATTTATATCCAAATAGGGGGAGATTGTTGGGTCATGAAAAACCCAAGAATACTTAAAACATGATTTGGACACAAATTAACTAAGTGTTAACTTAAACCGAGAACAATTCAAGTCACTGAGAGAACAGCCTCTCAGTGAGTCATCTTCAGGATGCTTAAGGCGAATTCAAGTAGAAGGATTCACTACTCAGGAAGGCGGTACTCCCTGATGTAGCACTTAAGCCAAAGAAGATGATGGTTTAGTGAGTGTTTGACAAGAACTCACTGAACCCCAGTCTCCTCAACAACAATGAAGTAATTAAGAGTGATAACTGAGAAGCATGTCCTGAAGAACTAAGTGCCTGAGAAGAAAGGCAAAAATATCTAGGAAGGATTTAAGATAAGATCAAATCTTATCTTGTCAGGAAGAAATCCTTCCTAAGACGGCTTAAAGTCTTGGAGTGTCAGACCAACCACTCCTAAAGACTTAATAGGCCATTTCTATTGGTTCTTGGAAATAATAATTACTGTTGTAATTGTCAGACACACTTGCTCAACAACTTGTAATATTTTAATTACTTTTACTCTGTTTACTTGTGTATAAATAGATTGAGAAGGAGAGAAGTTGAGTGTGTTTTGTACAATTAAAGCTTAGTCTTTTGCAAAACAACTTCTCTCCTACAAAGAGTAACGCATCCCTGAGATAGCTCAGTGAGGTCGCATTGTTACCACTCAAGCAAAACTTGAGTTTAGATAGGAGACATCACCATACCTTGTCTATTCAATCCCAAGTGTTTGTTCGGCAAAACACTAGGGTATAGATTCTTTGATTCATTTCTAATAAGAATTTAAACATTGAAAATTACCTTGAGTTTTTATATTCACGTTTTATAACTGTTAGAATTAATCATAACATTGTATTAGTCATAAACACAAATAGATTAACTTTCTAGTTAACTCTAAGCGTGTAAAGGGAACAACACATAGTAACTGTGAATCTAGAAACAATTTGTAAGATACGATTTTCGAAAGCGTTATGATTGTTGAAACCTCATCTTTAGGTCGAATAGGCCAAATAAACCCTTAGGATTGACATGGCAGCTTAGCCGAATGATTGTGGGTCAAGGGATTTTGTATTAAAACCGTTCGAATGACCCACCCTTTGGGTTTAGTGACATTGTTGCGGTTGTAAACCTTGGTCACCTTTTAGTCGAATGGAACCACCCAAACAAGGTGTTTAGATGGTGGTCTTAGGCTTGGAAAACCACCCTCATAGGGGAGGTTCTGGCCGAAGGTAATGCCAAATTAGATCCACCCAGGGCAGCCACCATGGTGGTGAGCTAGCCACGGATTAGACCTCAACTAGAGGCAAAGAAGACTCACTCCTCAACCCTCCCGGTATAACATAGTTTAGAACCCAAAATGAGAGACAAGGATTGAGGGAAATACCCTTGGTTCGAGTCTAAAATGCACCCCATTTTGACCCAAGGTTTAACCCTAATTGGGGTAGAACTTTCCTTTCTCAACTCGAACCCACAAGTCTGTCAAACTCGAATAGATGGTCCCTTTTGAGGGTTGGTTTTAGGCTAAGGCACAAGTGTGCCAAAAGTGCTCTTTGTCACAAGGATTAACCTCGCACTCGAAATGGTTCTTTTCATTGTCGGAACGAGAAGGATTATGCCAAAACCAAAGTCACTCTTAACACCGAGACTCCTATATTTTGGAGTTGAGTAGTACTCGACCCAAAGTGAGCCAAGTCATGAGTTTTCTAAGTCCCTTGATGTCGAAATGCTGGCCTAAAAGCTTCCCAGAAAACTCACAAAGTTCCTTGGGACGTATATGTGGGTGAGTTGTATTTCCAGGCTAAACTAAATCGACCCACTTAGGGCCCATGTGCAAGCCCAATTGAAACCCCTTGTTCTAGCCCATGTTGTATTTGCGAGTAGTTAGTTTTGGCCCACCAGGCCCAATGTGGCTAATGGTGGCCAGTCCAGCCCAATACCAAGGCCTTTCCCCCCCTCCATTAGATTCAGTTGGGCCGCAGCCTAACAACATGTTAAAATGTATAAAACTGTGATTGTATATACATATGTAATAGCCGCAAACCAAAACTAATTTAAAAACCGAACATAAACTTTGTATTGAAGCTAACGTATATAAAACTTTTGAGACACAATTCAATATTCGTCGATTAAATAATTGGACCTTTAACTTGTGATTGTCACTTAAATATCGTCTTACACTTATATATAAATGTAAAACATAAAAATTGACATAAAAGAATACACAATTCTATATACACACACATATCGCTAAAATATAAAACTTGGCTAAGATAGTAACCAAATCGAGTTCTTACTAAGTACAAAGTAAAATGCATAGGTAAACATACAATTTGACATTTATTTAATCGACTGATGATCATGTCATTAATGAAAACTAGAAAATGAAATATTAACATAAACCTTACTTAAACTATTTTAACGAGATCAAATGTTTTCTAAACTTATAATTTATAAATACAAGTCGAAACTAATAGTTAATAACTACATAAACTTAATTGATTTTAATAAACGAGATAAACAAATTTTTTATTAAACCAACTTTATATTACATTTTCCCAAACCAATAAACTTTTGAATAATAAACGTCACTTACGCTTAATTTTATTTCAAAAATCTACACGACCTTAATATATATATCACATCTCGATTTTATCTATTCGTGCTTTAAATCGTTCATTTCATTTCATTCCAAATTCCGTCACTCAAATTCCTATAATAATCTCGTTTCCTCATTACCGTACATTTAAGTCATTCGTAGAGCTAAACCTTATCATTTCTTAGAGAATTCATTCATAACCTCACTTGCTGCCACACAAGTGACAACAACATAATCACTTTAAATGGAATTAAATTCTGAAAAGACTTAATTTAATAAACATGGTTTATTAAT
This sequence comes from Artemisia tridentata subsp. tridentata, assembly GCA_021014915.2. Lineage (NCBI taxonomy): Eukaryota > Viridiplantae > Streptophyta > Magnoliopsida > Asterales > Asteraceae > Artemisia > Artemisia tridentata. The sequence goes on from CP139509.1 coordinate 377,369,177, forward strand.
CTAGGTTGCGTGTTGGTGCCGTACACTTCCTAATTTCACAGCATTCACTGTTCAGACCATTAAAGGTGAGTTTATAGCCCCATTTTACTTATACTTGTTTTACAAATATGGGGTGAGAAACATGCAAATTATTTTATGGACCATAATACTATTAAATTTTACTCAAAACTATTGCGTAGTTAGCCTAAGTCCTAGAACCCACTATCATGCCCATTTTCATGAGCCGTTAGTTCCCTTTGGGAAGCGCGATTGCTTAAGATAGATCTATTGGGGTGACTCCCCCGTTCGGTTGGCCCGATAGGTCAATGCGGACATATAGCAAGTCGGACTTCGAGTGTATTGGGTTAAACACTCGCTAAGGGCCCCTTGACTATTATTTATGTGCTATAGATTACCGCACTAAACTGTCGAGCTTCGGTTGCATAAACTTAGTGCTAGTGCGATAGACTATTTTGTATGACATTATATGTGTTGTAATAATCATGCTGGTCCAAACTCATTATTTAATGCTTTTATTTAAACCTATGCACTCACCAGCTTTTTGCTGACTTTTAGCATGTTTTTCTCAAGTGTATAGTTTGATTTATTATGGCAAGGATTTGGCAAGGCAAGGGTCATGGACCTTTTCTAATGAAGTGGCAAATAATTTAAGACTTGTTTTTATGTGGGACCACTGTAACCAATGGGTCTATTTCTCTAGACAATGAATTATCTTTTGTAAACGCTAAATGTTGATTTAATTAAAATGGAGTATGTATTCCGTTCTTTGTTTACCTTGTATTGTGATTTCCAATCTACGCAAGTAGCACCCTCAAAGTTCTGTATGCTTCCGCGACTGTTAAATTTTGGGGGTGTTAGAGATTGGCATCAAAGCCTAGGTTATAGAGAACTAGGTACATTTTAAACCCTAAACTATAACCATTTTTATAAAAACAAGTCCCTATGACCGCCACTTGCCTTGCTTGCCATTTTGGTTGATGTTTATTTGACTTGACTGCATGTATGATTTGTGACTTATTAATTTTACATGATTAAGTGTAATATAAGTATTATACGTATATATCTATATACACTTAACCCACACTAGTTATTATTTCCGATATACTTACACATATATACCATTTTTGTCACAGACTATGTCTTCCTATCCTATTCCTCCGATCTCGCCAAACTCCGACGATCCATACATGCAAGTGTTGCAAGCTTTTAACGCACCAGATCCTGACTTACTTGAGCCTACTACAGCATTACCTACACCAGCTACCGACCATACTTCCATCCAGCCTATTCTCACTACTAATTCCACTACACAGCCTACTTCATACATCCATACTCTTCCAGTTCGCCGTACTGCCCTCATAAGAGTCCCCGGATATTGAATGCGGTACTCAGACTTGCCATCATTACCACAAAGGAGGACCCGAGCTGTCTATATGGGTACCTCCACCACACCAGAGGCTCAGGAGAGCCGATGAATCTTACTCAAAAGAGGATCCGGAGGAAGATCCTGAAGAAGAGCCGATATCAGACCCTACACCTGAGCAGATGATACCAGCAGGACTGCGACATAGGAAAGCGGTTATGAAGGAAGTCCCGAGTACATTTAAGATTGGGCAGAGTTCTAGAGCTGCTCAGATGACAGGGGGAGATATGGATATGCCTTTGGGATTGGGACTGAGAGCTGCTGGATTACGAGCCAGGGATGAGGCTCTAGATACTTGTGAGATCAATGGGGAGGTATGGAAGGATATTGAGTGTGTTCATAACACTCCACTCCAGGCAGATAGTCCCACATATGAGCCATCTTCACCTTCATTTGTGCCGCCATCTCCATCTATACCGATTTCTCCTCCACCTGCCGTCTCACTAATGACGGAGGAGGAGGAAGATGATGTCACCAGATTTTCAGTTCAGTTAGGAGCTCAGGGAAACTTGTTGGATGTCCATTATGACCAGTTAGAGAGATTAGGGAGCCGTGATAAGCAAGTTAGTAGAGAACTTGCAGGAGTTCGTCAGAGACTGGGTGATATAGGGAGAGACCAGGCTAGGGCATGGGATATCGAGTGGACTAACTGACATCGTATGCATGAGCTAGAGTCAGTGATGGCTAGAGTCACAAGGGCTGAGCATGAGGACCGTAGAGAGGTATTGGCGTCAAGGAGACGCATTGTGCAACTGGAGACTAGGGTAGGTAATCTGGAGACCATTATAGCTTGGATGGCACAGGAGCTGGAGCAGCTACGCATAGGGCGTGATGGATTTTAGTCCTAGTAGTTGAGATATATCAACATTAAACTGAGTAGTCATTAGTTAGTGGTAGTTATAGTCTTTTAGCTGTAATCGAAAACTTGTGTTATTTTCCTGAACATCTCGAGCTTGTAAATTTTTGTACACACGATTCGATCCTAATATAGGACGAGCTTGATTGACTATTCCATTGTGTTATCGTTCTTATGATTAATCTCACCCGTATACTTTACACATGTGCGAACTCATCAAATCTTGATTATCACTATCCTTCTTATACAGCGAAATGCCTCCAAAGAAAGTAACCAGAGCCACCCGGGCACAAACAACAAACCAAGGCCCCGTTAGGGCTGCTGCAGCGGCTCCACCTGTAAATCGAGCCATGCTCGATCAACTCGTAGAAGAACGCGTGGCAGCAGCGCTGGCTGCAGTAAACAACTCCATAACAGATGTTGGCAACTCGAAGCCTACAACCAACAATTCTCGTTGTTGTACATATCAAGACTTTCAGAAAGTAATGATTGGAGGTTTTGGTGGTACTGAAGGAGCAGTTGTGCTGGTCCGATGGATAGAAAGATTGGAGACGGTGTTCCAAATTTGTGGATGTTCGGAAGAGGACCGAGTTAAGTTTGCATCGTTCACTTTTCTGGATGCAGCTCTGACTTGGTGGAACAACTACTTGAAATCATCTGGCTATGACGCTGCATATGCAATGTCATGGGAAAGCTTTAAAGAGATGGTTCTCAAGAAATATTGTCCTAGGAATGAGGTGAAGAAGCTGGAGGTAGAATTTTGGAATATCAAAGTGCAAGGCACCAATATGGCAGTATATAATCAACGTTTTCAGGAACTTTCCTTACTGTGTCCTGATATGGTTCTAACTGAGACCCAATTGTTGGAGAGGTATATTTGCGGATTACCTCAATCTATTAAGGGAAACTTCACTACATACAAGGCTACAGATCTCCACGAGACCATGGAGGTAGCTAACAAGCTGATGGATCAGGTGATCGAAGATTCGATCGAAGCGGGTGTGAACCACAAAAGGAAATTGGACGACCATCCATGAAATAACCACCCCCCGAACAAGAGGCAAGAGGTTGCAAAGGTGTATGCTGCCGGACCGACAGAGAAAAAGGTCTACCCTGGAAACTTGCCATTTTGCAATCGATGCAAGTTATATCATAAGGGTCCATGCACAGTTAAATGCAATAAATGTCAAAAGTAGGACATATGACCCGCGATTGCAGAGCAAGACCTCTGGCAATAGCACAAGTTGCACCGGCAAAGAACCCAAAGGCCGAGGTCACGTGCTTTGGCTGTGGTGAAAAAGGGCATTATCGAAATGAATGCCAGAAACTCAAGAACCAGGGCAACGTTGGCAACAGAGGTCAACAAGGCAATCAGGGAAACCAGAGAAACCCTGGAGTTGGTATGAACCAGGTAGCTGTTGTGCCCCAAGGAAATCAGGGAAATGATGCAGGAGCCCGTGGCAGGGTTTACGCGGTGGGCAAAGTGGAAGCCCAGGAAGACCCGAATGTAGTGACGGGTACGTTTCTTTTAAATAACCGCTATGTATCTATACTATTTGATACGGGAGAAGATAGAAGTTTTGTCTCTACTGCCTTTAGTTCATTGCTTGGTATTACCCCGACCACCTTAGGCAATGTATATAACGTAGAGCTGGCTAATGGGAAAGTAGAAAAAGTAGACACCATTGTAAGAGGTTGCACCTTGAAACTTTCGAACCACCCATTCAACATTGACCTAATGCCTGTAGAACTGGGTAGTTTTGATGTCATCATCGGCATGGATTGGTTGTCAAAATACCATGCCACTATTCTCTGCGACAAAAAGATCGTTCGACTACCATACGGGAACAAGGTTCTAAACGTCGAAGGCGATAGAAGAAACCGACGAAGTACCTCGAGATTAAACGTTATCTCTTACGTGAAGGTCCAGAGACATCTTGAGAAAGGATGTCTTCTCTTTTTAGCTCAGGTTTCCAGAAAGGAAGAAAAGGAGCCGGAAGGAAAATGATTGGGAGATGTGCCGATCGTAAGAGATTTTCCAGAAGTCTTCCCCGAAGACTTACCCGGACTCCCGCCAAAATGACAGGTCGAGTTTCGGATCGACCTAGTGCTCGGTGCCGCACCCGTGGCACGAGTACCTTACCGATTAGCCCCAACAGAACTGCAGGAGTTATCTGAGCAGTTGTCTAAACTCTCTGAAAAAGGGTTCATCAGACCAAGTTCCTCGCCCTGGGGAGGTCCAGTTCTGTTCGTCAAAAAGAAAGATGAATCTTTCCGAATGTGCATCGACTATAGGGAACTTAACAAATTAACTATCAAAAACCGATACCCACTCCCCAGAATCGATGACCTGTTCGATCAACTTCAAGGATCGTGCATCTATTCGAAAATCAACTTAAGATCCGGTTACCACCAGCTTAGAGTTCGGGAAGAAGATATCCCAAAAATGGCATTTAGAACTCGTTATGGCCACTATGAGTTTCAGGTTATGCCTTTTGGCTTAACCAACGCACCAGCAGTATTCATGAACCTCATGAATTGGGTGTGTAAGCCATACTTAGACAAGTTCGTGATCGTCTTCATCGACGATATATTGATATATTCTAAGAGTGAGAAGGAGTACGAAGAGCATCTTAGGCTAATTCTGGAACTGTTGAAGAAAGAGGAGTTATATGCCAAGTTTTCCAAGTGCAAGTTTTGGATACCAACAGTCCAATTCTTAGGTCATGTGATCGATAGACAAGGCATTCATGTAGATCCTGTGAAGATTGAGTCAATAAAGGATTGGGCGACACCCACAACTCCCACTGAAATACGCCAATTCTTAGGACTCGCAGGGTACTACAGAAGATTCATTGAGGGATTCTCGAAAATAGCGAAGCCTTTGACTAAGTTGACCCAGAAAAATGACAAAATTTGACTGGGGAGAGAAAGCGGAAGAAGCTTTTCAACTTCTCAAGGATAAGCTGTGTAGCGCACCTATCTTAACCCTACCTGAAGGAAGTGAGGACTTTGTTGTCTACTGTGACGCCTCGCATAAAGGGCTAGGAGCTGTTTTAATGCAGCGAGAAAAGGTAATAGTTTACGCTTCACGGCAATTGAAAACTCACGAGAAGAATTACACTACCCACAAACTAGAGCTGGGGTCAATAGTGTTTGCTCTCAGAATCTGGAGACACTATCTTTACAGCACCAAGTGCGTAGTTTATACCGACCACAAAAGTTTGCAACATATCCTTGATCAGAAGGAACTTAATATGTGGCAATGCCGATGGTTAGAATTGCTCAGTGACTATGACTGTGAAATTCGATACCACCCAGGCAAAGCAAACGTGGTAGCGGATGCACTTAGTAGAAAAGAGATACCGAAACCTCTAAGAGTACGATCGTTAGGTATGAAAATTGTCTCACCACTACCGTCGAGAATTCATGAAGCTCAGATTGAGGCTCTTAAGGAAGAAAATAGACCTAAAGAGAAAATTTATGGAATGCCTGAAAGTGAAAATGGGTTCATGAAGAAAGCAGATGGAACATTTTGTTACAAGGACAGGAGTTGGATCCCACTTTACGGAGGTATACGAGACGTCATCATGCACGAATCCTATAAGTCAAAATATTCCATCCATCCAGGAGCCGACAAGATGTATCTCGACTTGAAAAAGCTGTATTGGTGGCCCAATATGAAAGCTGACATTGCGACATATGTCAGTAAATGTCTAACATGTTCAAAGGTCAAAGCTGAACATCAGAGGCCGTCAGGTTTACTCGTACAACCTAAAATTCCCGAGTGGAAGTGGGAACGTATAACAATGGACTTCATCACCAAATTGCCAAGAACGTCAAGCGGTTATGACACCATCTGGGTGATCGTTGATCGTCTTACCAAATCCGCCCACTTCTTACCCATCAAGGAAAACGACAGCATGGACAAACTTGCGCGACTATATGTGAAGGAAATAGTTGCTCGACATTGAGTCCCACTTTCCATCATATCTGAAAGAGATAGTCATTTTACGTCAAAATTTTGGAGATCTCTACAAGATGCCTTAGGAACCGACCTTGATATGAGCACAGCATATCATCTACAGACAGATGGTCAAAGTGAAAGGACCATCTAAACGTTAGAAGATATGCTGAGAGCCTGTGTGATAGACTTTGGAAACGGATGGGATAGACATCAACTGTTGGCCGAATTCTCTTACAACAATATTTATCACACCAGCATCAAAGCTGCACCATATGAGGCACTGTATGGTAGAAAGTGCAGATCCCTAATATGCTGGGCTGAAGTGGGAGAAAGTCAGCTCACCGGTCCTGAGTTAGTACAAAAGACTACAGAAAAGATTGTACAAATCAAGAGCCGGATGCAGGCGGCTCGAGACCGTCAGAAAAGCTATACTGACAAAAGATGAAAACCACTTGAGTTTTAAGTTAGAGATCATGTCATGCTGAAAGTATCGCCATGGAAAGGCGTGATTCATTTTAGGAAACGTGGAAAGCTGAACCCCCAGTATATAGGACCTTTCAAAATCCTCACGAGGATTGGACCAGTAGCTTATCGACTTGAGTTACCACAAGAACTCAGCTCCGTACACAATGTGTTTCATGTGAGCAATCTAAAGAAATGTCTTTCCGAAGAGACGCATGCCATTCCTCTGGAAGAAATTTAGGTTGACGAAAGGTTAAATTTCGTTGAGGAACCCGTTGAAATAATGGATTGAGAGATCAAATGGCTAAAGCAAAGTCGTATCCCTATCGTCAAAGTTCGTTGGAACTCCCGAAGAGGTCCCAAATACACGTGGGAACGGGAGGACGAGATCAAGCGAAGATACCCGCATCATTTCTCAAATCCATCGGGTAACCCTAACTAAAAACCGAGGATGGTTTTCGTTCCTAAGACGGGGAGGATGTGACAAATGGTAAATTTTCCCTAATATTTAATTTATAACTGTTCATTTATTATGACTAAATCACCAAATTAGGCATTATATAATTATGATGGGAAAACAGACCCACACACTGTGTCACACAGTAATCTCACCAAGAACAGTGAAACTTTTCCCATCTCACATTTTACCCACTATAATGTAGTAAAAATGGGAGGTTATCCCATTTTTACTTAGAATGACACCACACGCGTACCGATGTCTCAACAGTAATAAATTTAAAACTCAGAAATTATTGTAAATTCATAAAACTCTAAATTCATCCAAGTATCATAAAAACGTCTCTAAAAACCCATTCTTCCATATCTATATCGGTTCCGGGAAGGACCCGAGTTTAATTCAGTTCAGCGAGACGCGGGTATAATTTACTCACTCCTTTAATTAAATCCATCCATATATACTTAAAATAAAAACTCTCCACTCACACATTTATCCAAAAATCCTGTCTTCTTCCCTAGGTTTTGTCCGCCCCTCTCCTTCCCCAAAATAATATACGATCCATCACCATCCACCATCTCTGTCATCCTCTCTTTTTGATCTAAACACTCACAATCGTTTTCATAGGCCTCGAATTCCTCAAGTCAAACCTAGAAGACTACATAAGAAGGAGAAAGATCACTCGAATGGAAGTATTATTTCTCCCAAATCCGAAAGCAGTTATGGAGTTACTCTCCATTTCCTTCTTTCTAAACCAATATCCCAGGGACATTCGAATCATATCTCATCAATTTCACTCAAAGTTTATGAGAAGATCAAGATCGCTAAAGGGAGAACAAGGGATTGAGGTGGTTGTGGTTCAAATTGGGACAACTGGGTTTTTGGATTTAAGTCTTGTTCGAATCTCCTGAGTTCATCCTCTCGTCCGAATTTTTGTAAGGATAAAACCTTGTATTAGAAATCTTTTTTTAATCTATTCGTATCATTTTAGCTTGATTTGGTTAACTTTAGATCAAATAAGTGATGATTTAGTTTGTCGAATTGGTGGATGTTCGAATATTAATTATTGACATGATGTTGTTGTTGTTGTTTTCGTGTGGCATAGTAACTGTGAATCTAGAAACAATTTGTAAGATAGGATTTTCAAAAGCGTTATGATTGTTGAAACCTCATCTTTAGGTCGAATAGGCCAAACAAACCTTTAGGATTGACATGGCAGCTTAGCCGAATGATTGTGGGTGATAGGGTTTTGTATTAAAACCGTTCGAATGACCCACCCTTTGGGTTTAGTAAAGGGTTTAGTGACATTGTAGCAGTTGTAAACCTTGGTCACCTTTTAGTCGAATGGAACTGTCACACCCCCAAATACGTGACTTGCAGCGGAATGGAACACTTGAGGGCATGACTGTCATAGCATCACAGTTACAGTTATATTGAACGACCTAAAGTGTCATTTTAAAAATACATCGTTTGATTGATTAAAACATTCAGAGTTACAAGAATTAGGTCCCAAAAGGTGTTTCAAGTTTGTGGAAATAAGTCATTACAAACCAAACGGTAAGTCAAAGTGCATAAAAAGTATAGTGAGACGCGTCGTCACCGCGACTCCAAAATAGGTCCATATGCAAGCCATGATGCGATTACCTTAATTACCTGAAAATACATTGCTAAAAATGGTCAACAATAATGTTGGTGAGTTCATAGGTTTATGTAAATGAATTGTTTCTACGGTAACCACAAGTATGAAGTGAAATGACATAAATGCCACATAAAAATAATACATTAGCTCTTAAGCTCATGACCCCGAAGCTAGACTGAAATGAAATGCCCCATCTGAGTGTTTGCAGTCACTCTAATATGATTGAAATGAAATGCGTCCGTTTGACAAGTTGGAGCGACCAACCCGGACGGAGGAGTCACCCTCGATAGATCTATTCACTCACTCTCGCTTGCTCACAATTAACGGTTCATGATTTCTAATAGGGGACTTTAATCTGGGCAATGATGTAACTTAAGCAATGTAAGTGAGTTGATACTTTGGTCCATATGAAAAATGGTGCAATGTATTCTCCCCCGAGAGTTTAGAAATTAAATAATCAATTGAAAACGGGGCTATGAGATCTCACCTGATGCAATAGCAACAATAACAGTAGTGAATATGCTGGGATGAGGCTCAGTCTCTAACCGCAACCTAATATGAATGATATGATCTAAGGTAAGCAATGAAATAATGCTACACATGCAAATACGTATGTTATCGATACCACTCGTTAATTTTGAAAATAACGTTTATCGTCGAAAAATATATTTTTAACGTCTCGTTAAATTATAAACTACTTTTCGTGTAAATATGTTGAAACGATACTCCACGATCCTCGTTTGGTGATCAATCGATAAATATTGTGTTTTCGTCGTAGTTTACTATTTTTCTCAACTTGTGATAATATGCCCAAATGGCCTCGCAAAACTAGTCGCGAAATATTGTACGTTAAGTGTTAGGACATAAGCTTGACGTTTTTAAAAACCTTACAACAATATCTTAAAGTCGTATCATTTAACTTTTGTCCATACGCGTCTCAATCAATAAGAAAAACGGCTCTCAACATGGTGTATTACAAAAACAGTTTTTATACTTAGAAATATTTTCACATTAAAAGCTGATGAAAATATATAGTGTTCGTCGGGTTTCAAACGCGTGTATCTTGGTCGTTATAAGCTCGTTTTCTACGTTCTTTATATCCACGGTTTTGTATTAATATGAACTAGCATATTTTCAGTAGGTCGGCCGTCTAGATCACGTCTAACGCCTCGTTTTAGCCGTTGAATCTCGGAAAACAGCATGTGAAATTTTCAGAAAATGGTTTTTAGTCATCAAATTTAGAAATAACGTATTTTTCTCGTCGTAAGCTCGTTTTTGCTCATTCCAACGCCCATGGTTTCGTTTTTGAAATTATTTTCTAAATATTTAAGCCAAAATAGTCTAAAGTTTACTGAGTTTTCCAGATTTCGTGAAAATGGACAGAACCTTTTCTATTGTTTGTAAAAATCACTTTTCTAGTTCAAGACTTGTTCTAATCACTTCCAATCAACACCACAACTAGTCTAAGCCTACCATACACCTTCTTAGGGTGTCATGGGTTCCTAATCTTCACCAAAAATGGTGGATTTCATGAGGTTACAAATAAAATCTATAGATCTATTGTTAGAGAGCATTTATGTGTAAAGTGGTATATATAACATAAGTATATTGCATGATTAACTACTTGAACATACAAATATAGATCAAATGAGAGTATAAAAGAGTGGTAAATTTAGTTAGTCACTTACTTGAAGTATTGATGAATTTTGGATGAAAATGCTTAAGGAACCTATGAGGTTTTTTATTTCAAAACCTAAACTTGGAACACAATGAGACTAGATAATCTTGTTCTTGAAAATTTTTGTGATGATCTTCCTTGTTCTATGTCTTGGCCGTGTATTTGAGATGGAGAGAATGAGAGGATAATTTTTGTTGCTAGTTGATATGATTTGGAAGTTTGATATATAAAAAAAATGGTTTGGAAATTATGTTAGATAAAGGTACAAGGCAATTAATGGGAGTTAGTATATATTGTCAAAGTGTGTAAGTGATTGGATTGGTGAGGGAGGCGGCAAGGGACGGAAGGGGGGGGGGGGTTGAGTGTATGAATTATTTGAAAAAGTGTAAGACTTTGTTAGATATTTAGTGTTTTAGAGGATACCGGGTACCGAGTTAGCTAGAAATGAATGTTAACGGTATCAAATAAAATATGACGACGTTGTAAAATTTATGAAATCATATTTCTGATAAGAATCAGGTGTTAAAATAGTTGTCGTGTTGAGATATCGTGATCCGACGTAGTTATAAGCATTTACCGGAAAATATAGAAAATGGTTTCAAAACACCGGGTAAATTAATAGTGTAATTTCTATATCATTATATTGAATATGAAAATGTATTAGGATCATAGTCGGGAGTGTCAGGTGTATTATTCGTAGTAAAGACTGAGTGGTAACGCGTATTTAGTAAATGAACATACGTAAATTGAAATAATGCAAACCCGTGCATGACCTAATATGCAGATGATGTTACTGATGATATGTAGACTACTCTAGTCTATATGACGTGTCCTTAATGATGTTTCATGAATTCGTAGCTAAACTCTAACGGTTACGCGAATTTTTATTACCCGTAAACCTAGTTTACGTACTGATAAATAGTGACCATGAATAGTGATTTCCCTCCGGGGATGAATAGTGTTTCATAAATAGTAAAATTTTTGAAAATATCTCAAAGTCTCAAACTGACTTCAAAAATGATGAATAGTGAATTGATGAATAGTAAATGATGAATAGTAAATTGTCGAGGTTCGCAAAATGACCTGAATTTACGATTTGTCATATTCGTCCACCCTAAAAGGAATTCAGTCCCTGAATTTAGCTGATGTTGGTCTCTGAAGTGGACTCAGTGAAAAGATGTGGATATTTACGATGCATCTGGTCTTCACGCTCCCAAGTAAACTCGGGACCTCTGCGTGAATTCCAGCGAACCTTCACGATCGGAATTCGACTTTGTTTTAACTGCTTGACCTCACGGTCCATGATTTTCGGTGGTTCCTCCACGAAATTGAGCTTGTCGTCGAGTTGAATTTCGTCCAATGGAATTACGAGCGATTCATCTGAAAGGCATTTCTTAAGGTTTGAGACATGAAACGTGTTATGGACACTGCTGAGCTCTGACGGAAGCTCAAGCCTATATGCCATGGGACCAATTCTTTCTAGAATCCTAAATGGCCCAATGTACCTCGGGTTTAATTTCCCGCGCTTTCTGAATCGTATCACGCCTTTCCAAGGCGAGACCTTCAACATGACTTTGTCTCCAACCTGGAATTCTAATGGTTTGCATCTAACGTCTGCGTAACTTTTTTGTCGGCTTCTGGCTGTTCTGATTCTTTCTCGAATCGGAATTATCTTTTCTGTTGTTTCACGAACCAACTCTGGACCAGTGAGTTGTGCATCACCAACTTCGGCCCAACAAACAGGGGTCCGGCACTTGCGACCATAGAGTGCCTCGAATGGTGCTGCTTTTATGCTGGTATGATAGCTGTTGTTGTAAGAGAACTCGATTAATGGCAAATGGTTAGCCCAGCCTTTTCCGAAGTCAATCACATATGTCCTGAGCATGTCTTTCAACGTATGAATCGTTCTCTCACTCTGACCATCGGTCTGAGGATGATAGGCTGTGCTCATGTCTAATTTGGTTCCGAATGAATCTTGTAATGACTGCCAAAAGTTTGAAGTAAAGCGACAGTCTCTGTCAAAAATGATGGAAATTGGTGCACCGTGCTTTGAGATTATTTCCTTGACATAAAGTCTGGTAAGCTGATCCATAGAATAAGTCTCTCTGATTGGGATGAAATGGGCTGATTTAGTGAGACGATCAACGATTACCCAAATGGCATCAAAACCGCCTGATGTCTTGGGAAGTTTAGTGACGAAATCCATTGTAATGTGTTCACCATTTCCACTGGGGAATCTCAGGTTGCTGAAGTAATCCTGATGGTTTCTGGTACTCGGCTTTTACTTTAGCGCAAGTAAGGCATTTGCTAACATACGTAGCTATCTCTGCTTTCATATTTGGCCACCAATAAAGTTTCTTGAGATCCTGATACATCTTATCAGAACCTGGGTGAATGGAGTACTTCGACTTGTGCGACTCGTGCATAATCAATTCTCGTATCCTGCCATAAAGAGGTATCTAGCTTCTGTCCTTGAAGCATAATACTCCGTCTGCCCTCTTCACAAAGCCATTTGCATTCTCTGGCATTCCATAGAGTTTCTCATTCGGTCAATTTTCTTCCTTGAGTGCCTCAACTTGAGCCTCGAGGATTCGTGATGATAAAGGTGAACTGATCGTCATCTGACTCTCAAAGGCTTGAGTCTTTCTTTCCGGCTAAGGGCATCTGCCACAACATTGGCTTTTCCTGGGTGATATCGAATCTTACAATCGTAATCACTAAGCAATTCCAACCAACGACGCTGTCTCATGTTAAGTTCCTTCTGATCAAGTATATACTGTAAGCTCTTGTGGTCTGTAAACACTACACACTTAGTTCCGTAAAGGTAGTGCCTCCAAATCTTGAGTGCAAAAACCATGGCACCCAACTCTAAGTCATGAGTGGTGTAATTTTTCTCATGCTTCTTGAGTTGTCGAGAAGCGTAAGCTATCACCTTCTCGTTCTGCATTAATACGGCTCCAAGTCCTTTATGTGATGCGTCACAGTATACCACGAAGTTTTCAATCCCTTCGGGTAGTGCCAAAATCGGCGCGCTGCAAAGCTTTTGCTTCAATAACTGAAATGCGGACTCTTGTTTCTTTCCCCACTCGTATTTCTGATTCTTCTGTGTCAACTTGGTCAATGGTTTAGCTATCTTAGAAAACCCTTCAATGAAGCTTCTATAATATCCAGCAAGTCCTAAGAATTGACGAATTTCTGTAGGAGTCTTGGGCGTCGCCCAATCTTTAACTGCCTCGATCTTTGTATGATCAACCTGTAACCCTTGACTATCAATGACATGACCAAGGAATTGTACCCTTCGGATCCAAAAATCACACTTCGAAAATTTGGCATACAATTTCTCTTTCTTGAGCAGTTCTAAGATTGTTCTGAGGTGTTCTCTATGCTCTTCTTTGCTCTTCGAATAAATCAAGATATCGTCGATGAATACAATTACGAACTTATCCAGAAATGGCTTGCACACCCTATTCATGAGGTCCATGAATACAGAAGGTGCGTCGGTTAATCCGAACGGCATTACTTGAAACTCATAATGACCATATCGAGTTCTAAATGCTGTCATCGTGATATCATCCTCCCGAACTCTAAGCTGATGGTAGCCTGATCTCAAGTCGATCTTTGAGTAAAAAACTAGAGCCTTGCAATTGGTCAAACAAATCGTCGATTCTGGGCAGTGGGTAATGATTCTTCACCGTTAGCTTGTTCAGCTCTCGATAGTCTATACACATCCTGAAAGATCCATCTTTCTTCTTCACCAACAAGATCGGTGCTCCCCAAGGCGAGGAACTTGGCCTAATGAATCCTTTGTCTAAGAGCTCTTGCAACTGGTTAGACAACTCTTACATTTTTGATGGTGCTAGTCGATAAGGTGCTCGCGCGACTGGTGCAGCTCCTGGCACTAAGTCAATCTGAAATTCTACTTGGCGAGTAGGTGGTAATTGATGAAGCGAAAAGTGTACCGCTTTTAGGGGGTCATTTAAGCCCTAAATCGTATTTATTTGATCAAATATTGCCCTAAATCGTTCCTTTTGTCATTTTAGGTACTTTGGAGAAGAAATCTGGAAAAGGAAGCATTTTGGACGTTTTTGGAGCATAAAAGTGAAGAAAACGACAAAGTCTCCAAAGCTGCTGGAAAAGTACACTTGACGGCGTCAAGTATTGCTCTTGACGGCGTCATGGCTTGGCAAAAGAGGTGGATATGAAAATTACACGTGACGCGCCAGAGAGTTTTACAATGGAAATTCTGACGGCGTCACCCTTTAAGGTGATCAAGGCCATCACGGTTTAAGCTAAAGAGAGACGGTGTCAAGCTTTATTCTGACGGCGTCAAGCCTTGATAAGCCAGGGAGGATTTTGGAGGATTAAAGAGGGACGGCGTCAGGAAGACCATCCGGGAACCCTAGACACGGTGAGGTGACGGCGTCAAGATCTACAACGTGACGCCGTCAGCCACTAAGATCTATATATAGTTTTGCAATTTTTTGTCATTAGTGTGCAACTTTGTGAGGAGAAACCCTAAGACGAATTTCTGCCATTTTTAAGGGTTTTCATACCCTTGGATCTCCCATGTTTAATTGAAGATAAGTAATCGTTTAATCAATCAATATGTCTATGTGTTGTTTGATTATATCTTGTTCTTGTCTTTTGATTAACATGCTAGGCTAGATTTATCTTGTGTTCGCTTAGATATAATGAAACCTAACTATTGATTATCGGTTATTAGTGTGTTATTAATTTGTATTGGATGATTGTTTATCGATGTTAGGCTTAAGAAAACTGGCTAACTTCCTATACGGTAACTTGCTTGAACGTCTTAAGAAACATGAACCAATGCGTACTAAGGTTTTTATGGTTGTATTTAATGCATGAGCGAATTCTAGTGATCCTATGTTAAGAGCTTCCTAGCCGGCTCGACATAGGAGTGAAGTAGGAGCTTGTAGAGTTGGGGAAGTACGTACGCCACCCCACGATTGGTATTAAGGAATACAACCGTCATCCACGCAATTAATACACACTAATCAACCGGTAAAAGATAGTTAGGGAGTAAGGAAATCTAAGTAAACACATTTCTCTCCACATAAGTTTCACAACCTTTTCATTTTCAGTTATTTTATTTTATTTGCATTTGTAGTAATTTGGGTTAGTTGACTAGCAACTAATTCCGCCCACTTCTTCAAACCCGAGATTTTACTTGCTTTCATAAAATATAAAAATACAAAAAGAATCTTCCCTCACCCTTAGACCTATTAGAGTAGTTTTTCAATCCTAACGACACTATTCCCCTAGAGAACGATCAATCCCCCGGTACTTGCCACTTCACTATACTACATTGGTCAGGTACACTGCCTGGTGGGGATTGCAAGCCTCTTGAGATCCCTCGAGAGGTAAAACCTGTTGTAAGGTCGCAAAACCACGCATCAGTAATCCAGGCAAGTCTTCGGGAAAGACTTCCAGAAAATCTTTAACAGTTGGTACATCTTCAAGTCGTTTCTCATCCGACTTCTTTTCTGTTATATGTGCCAAGAAAGCATAGAAACCCTTCTTTATATACTTCTTGGTTTTGATGCATGATATGATACTGAGTCTAGTTCCGCTTCGTTCGCCGCAAACGATCAAGGTTTCACCATCGTACGGGAGATGAACAACTTTTTCATCACAAATGATTCTTGCATGATGTCGGGATAACCAATCCATGCCGATAACGATGTCAAAACTTCCAAGTTCTACGGGCATGAGGTCTATATTAAATGGGTGATTTAGAAAATTGAGAGTGCAACCACAGATGATCGTGTTGGTGCCAACTAAACTACCGTTAGCTAGTTCGATGTGGTAAGGAGTGTCTAGTGTGGTTGGTTCGATATTGAGTAAAGGTGCAAATGCAGTAGAAACAAAACTTCTATCGGCTCCTGAATCAAATAAAATGGATGCATAACGATTATTGATGAGGAACGTACCCGTAACGACACTCGGGTCCTCCTTGACGTCTTCTCCTCCCATAACATAAGCTCTTCCTCTAGCTGTTTCACCTTGGTTCCCGTTTCCCTTATTCTTCCCTTTTGGACATTTATTCTTGAAGTGTCCTACTTCTCCACATCCAAAACATGTTACTGGGGGTCTCTGATTATCAGCTACAATTGGAATCTTGCAATCTCTGGTCGAATGACCAACCTTCTTACAGTTACGACACGGATTAGGACAATTTCCAGGGTTATGATGGCTTTGACACTTGCTGTACTTGGGTAAGGTACCATTGTAACCTCTCTTTTCAGCTTGGCCTGCAGCATAGGCTTTAGCAGTTTCTTGTCTCTTGGGTGGTTGTTGAGTAGCATTGCCACTCTGATTGTTGTCCCAACTCCTCTTGTTGTTGTTGTTGTTATTGTTGGAATTGTTTCGGTTGCTGTTATAGTTGTTGTTGTTTCGGTAGTTGTTGGAGTTGTTGTGGTAGTTACGGTTATTGTTGTTGTTGACAGTGGTTCCCTTCTTTACTACCTGAGCCATAAGCTTCTGAGACATTCTGATAGCCTCATCCAATGTTTGTGGGTCAAAAGAAGTCACATCCCCACGGATGCTGTGTGGTAGCCCTCCAATGAAGTTTTCTATCAATTTCTCATTATCTGGAACCATAGTTGGACATAACGCTGCCAAATCTTGAAACCTACTGATGTATACTTCAATCTCGTTACCTATAGTTACCAACTCATAAAACTCTGTCTCTAACTTCTTCACTTCGGTGCGTGGACAAAACTTCTTAGACAGTAATTTCTTGAATTCTTCCCACGTGAGTTTGTGAGCATTTTCCATACCCATAGGCTTTGCATAAGAATTCCACCATGACATGGCTTCCTCAATGAAAGTACTGGTAGCGAACTTTACCTTGTACTCCTCTGGACTGTTGCATAAAAGAAACACAGATTCTATCTTCTCGAACCAACGAATCATAGCGGTGGCTCCTTCAGTGCCTTTGAATTTTGTGGGATCACCACTCTTGAAGTCTTTGTACGTACATTTACGACCATTTGTACCATTATCTGCCATCCCGGCAGCTTCCGCTGTTTCTGCCCGAGAAGCGGCTTCAGCAGCGGCTGCAGCTACGACCTCTCTTTCAGCAACTAGTGCTGCCTCTATACTGTCGGCAACAAGTTTTCTAATCTCAGCTGGTATCATCGCTGAAGTAGATCTTTTGGGTGGCATAATTCTTCATAATCACAGAAGATAACAACAATGAGAACTCATAATAGAAACGATCATCATACACAATACATACAACCACAACATGTATATACAACCACAACATGTATAAGTACAATGAAATCACAACGAGAGACAACCATGAAATATCATAAATATAATCACAACGCACATGAATATAATACATGAAAATTTCGGCCTACGTGGACCGATATCCTAAATAGCACAACTATTCCTGCATAGTAGAATCATACTTGATACGTTTTGTTTGTACAACAACCAAAAAGACAACAAGTTCTTTAAACTATGTCCCACACCCCGGGACTAGGATAATAATAGTACAAGCTACATGATAATAGTCTAACACTAGGCACATCCAGGTGCTCCGCCTAATCGGCGTCGAAGCTCTCGAATCTCTCTATCCATAACAACCACAATCTCCTTCAAATGCTGAACCCTAAGCTGAGTAGCAGCCTCTATGCTCTCCAAACCCTGATATGATACATCGATGGAAACCCTGCCCTGGACCAATCCCTCAATCTGCTCCTCCATAGCCTCAACTCGGCTCACTGGAATCTCCTCTACATGACCTAATGCCCTGTCTATCTGTTCCTGCTGATGATCTAGTCACGACTCAAGTGTAGAAGTAGTAGGTAGTCTGGCAGCAGCAGCCCTAGAACTCTCACCAACCTCAAATCTCCTAGGAGGTGCAGTCTCTGATGTCTCTGTAATAGCTGGTGATGGTGAATCACGTCGTGCATGCTTCTTGAGCGGCAAGTCAGATGTAGGTGTAGGATCTCTGGGATGGGATGGTACTGATGGTTCTCCAGATAGTGGTAAAGATGGTAAGGATGGGGATAATGATGATAGAGATGGTAGTAATGATGATGGTAATGGTGTACGGAATGCTACTCTCTTTCACGCTACCACGCGGCGTCTGCGAGGATGAGATGGAGTAAATTCTCTGGAATGAACGCTGGTGGTAGGGGTAAGTGATGATGGTGATGGTAGGGGTACATATGCAGCTGGTGATCTGATAGTAAGACGATGAACTCTCTTCGCAGCAGTGCGCTTCATGCGCGGTCCATCCGGACGTAGTTGGTATACCCGACCAAGAGGTATTTGCTGTCCTGGCTGAATAACTGGAACAACTCTAGGCCCACAGCGGATCATTGGTGACAAAGGTGGTGTAGGTGCGACTTCGCCCTCCTCAAAGGGTTCGGTCTCAGCCTCAGATGGTACGGGTGATGACTGTGGTGTAGGGTCCACTAATGATATGATAAGGGTAGGTGGTGATGAGACAACTGACTCTAAGACTATAGTGGGTAGTGATGAGACCTCGTCCATGTCCAAGTCTGAGGAAATGATGATGGGGTGGGTGTCTGAAGACATCTCTATGACAATCAACGTGAAATGAAAGTAAATAACCAGCATAATATATGTATGAAACTACATGTATAATGAGTATGCACTTATGATGAAATAATAAGATGCTATGATGATGTAGTTATAGTCTAGGGTATCATGGACAACCTAGTTCGCTATAACCTTCGCTCTCATGCCAATCTGTCACACCCCCAAATACGTGACTTGCAGCGGAATGGAACACTTGGGGGCATGACCGTCATAGCATCACAGTTACAGTTATATTGAACGACCTAAAGTGTCGTTTTAAAAAATCGTTTGATTGATTAAAACATTCAGAGTTACAAGAGTTAGGTCCCAAAATGTAACCTTTCATAAATTCATGTCATTATAATCTCATTTCAAAAGTCACTTTTCACTTTTTCCATTTTCACGTAAACCTTGCACCTTTTACGTCTTACGCGTTCTAAACCCTCGTTCTTATTTTCTAACCACATCTAAATCTTCCGATGATCTCACCACTCATCTAAATTACAAAAATATGTCTTGAAAACAAATTTTAATATTTTTGGAAGTTTTTATATTTTTACGTTACCCGGTATTACATTATGTGTCTTAAAAACCCTACGTTTGAGTACCGGGAGCAACCAACACTACACAATACACTCTATATTACATCAACTACCAAAAATCTGCATTTTATATCTTGTTACATTGTATGTAACACCTAAGGAGCCATAGTCTCAACACTTGTCCAAGATTTAAGACAAGTATTGAGTTAAAACTTCCATAAGCAACCTACACTTCCATTATCTCACTTCCACTATCACTATTACATGCAAATAAGCTCAAAATTATGCACTCTCTCCCTCTCCTTTCCGTGGATCATCAAGCACACAAGGACCATTGTATTTTGATTTTCTATTGAAAATTTTGTACAAAGAATGATGGTCTATTGATGCTAACTCAATCCTTGATCTTTTGCTTCTTGTAGGTATTCACTTTCAGGAGTTTTGTTAGTGAATAATCTCAAGTTTTCAAGTACTCAAGAGTGTGACTCTCAAGATCTTCCAAGAAGTGTTGGTGACAAGAAAATTTAGTGATCATGAATTAGAGAAAAGGTACAAGTATTGTAACTTAAATCTTGGTCTCTATTTATCATTCTTCAAGATCTTTCTTTCTACTATATTTTTGGCTCACAAAATAATATTGTGGCTGTAGATTGAAGTTCTCCATGAT
Organism: Artemisia tridentata subsp. tridentata; assembly: GCA_021014915.2. Lineage (NCBI taxonomy): Eukaryota > Viridiplantae > Streptophyta > Magnoliopsida > Asterales > Asteraceae > Artemisia > Artemisia tridentata. Next base: position 377,389,448 of record CP139509.1, read on the forward strand.
CCTCTAAAAGCTCTTCCTTGGTGCTCTCAAGATCTCTCTTTGGTGGTGTCATTTGAAAACTCCTAGTCCTTTCTTCTTGTCATCAAATCTTGTTCATCACTTTTGTAAGAAACTCCTCACCAACTTTATTTATTTTTATCATTTCACTACTGTAAAAATTATATATCTTGGTGTATTTGAACATTATATAAGTTATTATGCTTACATATGCTTGGTACATGGTTTAAAATACAATAAAAACCTTAAAGGACTAGACCTGCAAACTGTGATTCTGAACCAACGGCAAAGATGGAGTAAACTGTACTAACCAGTAAATATTGGACATAAACTAAAAATATCAGGTTTTAGACCTATGTCTTGCGGTCGTTTTGACGGGAATTTCATTGAATAACTCATTACGATGATTAAATTAGAAATGTTTTCGTAAAACATGTCACAACCTGAGTAACAGATTTGAAACGCGCAAAGGTCATTTTTTTGTGAATAACCCACTGTTACTCAAAGAATAAAAGTTGTAGATAACATCTTAACTTAAATGTGGCCGCAAGAATGGGATCATTTTGATTTGTAGAACTCAAGATATTGTATCTTTCGCGGGACTGTTGTAATTATGAAAACTGCTGGACTGAATAGTATGGACAAATTGATAATTTAGCTGCTGCCATGTAATTTTTGACCAAGTGGGACCCACAAAACTTGTTAGTACAGATGAATACCTTTCCGGGGATATAAAGAAGTTAATTTTTCGACTTACGGTTTAAGAATAATGAATTTTTAAAAGTGGCTAAGTTATTAAAAATCCTATCAGCACTAGGGTAAAAAGTATAAAAATGTTTTACACTTTATAAAAATTGGACCTTTGATACATTTTTGAACCACCTAATATATTTTTGAACCCTCAGGTTTAATGTGAACTTTTTGGCTAAAACTTGACCCATGGGCTAAAAATTGAACCATAGGCTAATCTTGGACTTTTATAATACATGAATGGACTTAGGGACAAGTATAGGATTATTACTTGAATTTTGATAACATTTAAATGCTAAACTAAAACTTTTAATATCTAGGAATTATATACCAAGCATAATTAAGATCATAACTTATATATGGCAAAATTGCATCGATGATTATTTTCAAAACCTAAGACAAGCGTATATCTATTTAGGTTCCTTGTAGAGCTTCGCGGCTATTTTCTTCACTTGCTTGTTTTGTACTACTTCCTTTATTCACGGTGAGTTCATAGCCTCGCCTTTACTCATTTTAATGCTTTATAAACCTCGCGAGGGGGATACATGCTAGTTTTTAAAACTGAATACAAGTAGCTTTTGGTATGCTGGACCCGATTACATGATTATAGTTTTTGAGTAGCTTTTGCCATTAAAAGTCCCTAACATCATGAACCGTTAATTCCGTGGGAAACGCTAATATTATGAATATGCATATGGGGTTTGACAAGCCTGTCCGGATGAGTCGCACTCATATATAACGGGTAGCATAATATTGAGAGATTTTAGGTAAATTGGCAAACTTACCTCCTTAGGGCATATTAAATTACGTCAAGGTTCGGGGTCATGAGCTTGATACTATAATCATATTATACGACTTATATATGCATTACTTGTCGCCCGATGAAAAATAATTGTATTCAACTTATTACTTATTAAACTCTATGAATTCACTCAACTTTATGTTGACTTTTTAGCATGTTTTATCTCAGGTCCGTAAGTGACTTTCGGCTTGGATGGGCGACGCAAGAAATGGATATCTATATGATGGCTCATGTTTAAATAAAAGTTTTCATTCGATAATGTTCTAAACTTCTAAAACTTATGTATCTTTTGACTATGTTAAAAACTTTTGGGACCGCATTGACTTTGGTAAATTATCGAATGTGAATTTCAAATAAACGACTTTGTTTTAAAGTTGTTTACTATATTTATACAATGCAACTAATATATAGCACCCCATGTTGTATTCCGCTGCGTTCCTGAAATGGGGGTGTTATAGATTGGTATCAGAGCACAAATTATAGTGAACTAGGTCTTTTATTTTAAAAACCTAGACTATAATCATTTTTACTTATACTTTTCTTCAAAAACATGAGCCTCTATCATCTTGATCGATATCCGTGCGCGCCTACTCCCGAGCTTCCTAATTCTCCCTCGTATATATATATATCTTAATCATTCTATAATAATTATATAAGCATTATAATTATTTCTTAACTCGACCGTTAATCCGCGAAATATCACTTATAAATATAAAATCTTTATGCACAAGATTTCTTATTATTTATGCTATTAGTAAACATTAATATTATTTTGTTTATTATTCAAAAACTTTATGCACATCTCTTGATTGCACCGTTGTTATACGTATGCGTAAAATAAATATTATATTTTGTATATGTAATATTTATCGATCATCTTGCTTGTTCACGAAGCATCATTATTCACTAACTTACTTACACAAATATTATTTTCATGATAATATTTCTTTTCTTGATACTAATTATATGTATATATATATGATTTTTCAGATTCATCATGGCACTTCCACTCCCACCTGATCATCAGGTAGACATTCCGAAAGACGAGCCAACTCAACCCGAGCTTGCACCGGAAGAACCTCTACCAGTTCCTCCATCACCTAATCATGTATTCGGCTTTCCTAATAATAATCTTGAAAATCAAGAAGAATAAGAGGAAGAGGAACAAGAAGAAGAAGAGGAAGAGGAAGAGGAACAAGAAGAGGAAGAAGAGGAGAATGTGTTGATACTCCATAATGCGAGTTCAGATGAAGAGGGTGATGAATCTGAACTTATCTATCCTTATGAGGCACCTGCTTCTCCTTATCCACCACCATCTATACCTGACACTTCATCTGATTCAGAGCCTGAGGTTGAAGAGGCTGCCACTGTTGGCACCATTAGACAGGTTCCCCTCTTGGAATGTCGATTTCCTAGGATTATCCACGAGAGGGGTGGATCATCTTCGGCTACTCCCACTACTTATGAGCCCGAGGATTTAGTACCTGGGTATATGAGGAGAGATATTAACTCTATTCATGGTAGAGTTAGACTTTTAGGGAGCAAAATAAGGGTAAGAGAGCTCGAGGGTGCTAGTGCTATATCTAGAGACAAAAATGGGCATGGACGTATGGATTTGCTTGACTTTGATTTGGGGGTGGTAGAACATCATGTTGACAAGACAGACCATGAAGTGACTATGTTGGGTAAGCGTGTTCGAGAACTAGATAATGAGGGTCTTAGAGGTGAAAATAAGAGGTTGAAACATGAGTTGGAAGACAAGGGGTTGGCTTTAATGTTTGCTGATATGTATAAGGAGAGACTTGAGAAAGATTTTTATGAGATGAGGCACTGGGCCTACACACATTGGGAGGAGATGCTTAGAGCGGGGATGATCGATGAGAGGTCATGCGATGTTGTTGATGTGTTGGCTGTTTATAGGGAGACCCCACCACCCGAAGCACGTGGGTCCCCTCGTGACTCCTAGTAGTCTATGTATTTTTATTTCTATCGTTGTATTTCGTTGTTGTTCTTCATCTTGTAATTGCTAAACTGAATGTATCAGTTAGTAGAACTATTATCGTTAAGTATGATGACTTTGTCAAATTTTGTAATACGATCGAACCATGTATTAATCTTTTGTATGTAATGATGAAGTTGTCATTTCTTAAACTCCACTTTATATTGTTATAATCTCTTTAATATTCGGTTTACTCGTACATGATTATATCTATGTCATTGTATGATTACTCATCAAAATTTTCTTGTGTTGTGATAAAATCATGCCACCAAAGAGAATGTCCGACGCAGCTATCCGAAAGTTAGTTGCTGATAGCGTGACCGCGGCTTTACCCGAGGATCGCGCTATAAGGGCTAATGAGGCTGCTGGCGGCGGTGCTGGAGCCGCTGGGGATGCTAGCGGCGGTGCTGGAGCCGATGGGGCTGCTGGAGGCGGTGCTGGAGCCGACGGGGCTGCTGGCGGTGGTGCTGGAACCGCTGGGGCTGCTGTTAACACTGTAGCACGTGGTTGTACCTTCAAGCAATTCTTGGGTTGTGATCCCACTAAGTTCAAGGGAACTGAAGGGGCGGTCGCATTGATACATTGGTTTGAACGTTGTGAGACTGCGTTCATGCTTAGCAACTGCTTAGAGGAATGTAAAGTCAAGTACGCAGCAAGTACTCTACAAGAACATGCCAAATCATGGTGGAACGCTTATGCTAAACCCATTGGAATGGAAGCAGCCTATGTAATCACGTGGACCGATCTCAAGAAAAAGATGACTGAAAAGTTCTATCCTCGGAGTGAAATAAGAAGACTTGAGATGGAATTCTACTATCTAACGGTCAAAGGCTATGATATTGAAACTTACATCAGAAGGTTCCAAGAGCTAGAAGTTTTGTGTCCAAGTGTGCTACCTGAATTTGAAAGGAAATTAGAAGCTTTTCTTAAGGGTCTTCCCCGAAGCATTAAGGGGAACGTGACAGCCGCAAATCCTAACACTCTGGATGAAGCCATTCGTGTTACTCAAAAACTTATGGCACAAGTAGTGGAGGATGAGGCGACTCGCAATGCAAACAAAAGCAACAACCAAAACAAAAGGAGGTGGAATGACGATAGGAGGGGAAACGACAACAACCCCCAGGGCCGCAACAACGATCATCACCAGCAGCAGAACAGAAGGTGAGAGAATGTGAGGGCAATGACTGAAGCCCCAACTGGAAGAGGTGGTTACAATGGACCTCATCCTCACTGTAATCGCTGTAAGAAACATCATACTGGCCACTGTAGTATGAAATGTAACATTTGTGGAAATAAAGGTCATATAGCGGCAAACTGTAAGGGTAAAGCTATTGCTACTGGTGCTAATGCATAGCCAATTATAACTTGTTATGGCTGTGGAGAAAAAGGGCACTACAGAAACAACTGCCCGAAGAATGGGAAAGATCAAGCTGGAAATGCTCGTGGACGTGTGTATGTGATGGGAAATGCAGAGCAACAAGGCCCGAATGTCGTGACGGGTACGTTTCTTCTTAATAATCATGATGCTAAAGTTTTATTTGATTCGGGTTCGGACAAAAGCTTTGTGTCCACTGAGTTTAGCACCTTGATAAATATTAAACCGGTTAAGTTAAACTATAGTTATGAAGTCGAATTAGCCGATGGGAAATTGGTTAGTACAAATTCTATTCTAAAGGGTTGTACCATAAATCTCGCGAACCACGCATTTAGTATTGACCTCATGCCAATTGAACTTGGAACTTTTGATGTCATTATCGGAATTGATTGGTTATCTGATCAAAACGCGGTTATAGTCTGTGGTGAAAAAGTTGTTCGTATTCCTTACAACAACAAAACACTAACAATTAGAGGTGATAGAGATGGGTCCCAATTAAAAATCATAACTCGTATCAAGGCTCAAAGGTACATTGAGCAAGGGTGCCAGATGTTTCTAGCACAAGTGACAGTGAAAGAGTCAGTTGAAAAACGACTAGAAGATGTACCTGTTGTTCAGGATTTTCCTGAAGATCTTCCGGGACTTCCACCTCCTCGACAAGTAGAGTTCCGAATCGAATTAGTGCCTGGTGCTGCACCAGTGGCACGTGCACCTTATCGGTTGGCACCATCAGAAATGAAGGAGCTATCGGAACAATTACAAGAATTGTCTGAAAAAGGGTTCATTCGACCGAGCTCGTCACCTTGGGGAGCTCCGGTGCTATTTGTGAAAAAGAAGGACGGATCCTTTCGAATGTGTATCGATTATCGTGAGCTTAAAAAATTAACGGTCAAGAATCGTTATCCACTTCCGAGAATTGATGATCTATTTGATCAACTTCAAGGCTCAAGCGTGTATTCCAAAATCGACCTGCAATCAGGTTATCACCAACTCCGTATTCGGGAAGAAGACACTCTAATTACTGCATTTAGAACTCGGTATGGTCACTACGAGTTCAAAGTGATGCCGTTTGGGTTGACCAATGCACCTGCAGTATTTATAGACTTGATGAATCGTGTGTGCAAACCATACCTCGACAAGTTTGTGATCGTGTTTATTGATGACATTTTGATTTACTCCAAGAACAAGGAAGAACATGTGAAACACTTGAAGATTATCTTGGAGTTACTCAAGGAAGAGCAATTGTACGCCAAGTTCTCGAAATGTGATTTTTGGCTAGAATCCGTACAATTTCTCGGTCATGTAATCAATAGCAGTGGTGTTCATGTAGATCCTGCAAAGATTGAGGCTATTAAGAACTGGTCTCCGCCGACGACACCAACAGAAGTGAGGCAATTCTTAGGACTTGCTGGCTATTACCGAAGATTCATCGAAGGGTTTTCTATAATAGCCAAACCTCTTACCAAGTTGACTCAAAAAAATAAGAAGTATGAGTGGAGTGAAGACGAAGAAGAAGCCTTTCAAATACTAAAACAGAAGCTTTGTAGTGCGCCAATATTAGCATTGCCAGATGGGACAGAAGATTTTGTGGTTTATTGTGACGCATCGATCAAAGGTTATGGAGCTGTACTGATGCAACGACAAAAGGTCATAGCATATGCTTCACAACAATTGAAGACTCAAGAAGAAAACTATACTACCCACGATCTAGAATTGGGTGCTGTGGTTTTTGCTCTTAGGCTATGGAGGCACTACTTGTATGGTACAAAGTGTACTGTGTATACTGATCACAAGAGTCTCCAATACATTCTAGACCAAAAAGAGCTCAACATGAGGCAACGAAGATGGATTGAACTCCTGAGTGATTATGATTGCGACATCCGTTATCACCCGGGGAAGGCGAACGTAGTGGCTGATGCTTTAAGCAGAAAGGAAAGGGCAAAACCATTACGTGTAAGATCACTGGTAATGACGGTCCTTCCCAAGTTACCCGAGCAGATTCTTGAAGCTCAAGCGGAAGCAATAAAAGAAGAAAATGTGAAGACTAAAAATCTGGGAAGAGGAATAAAACCCATATTTGAAACTCGTTCTGACGAAACCCGATTGTTTAATAGACGTGTTTGGTTACCACTGTTTGGAAGTTTGAGAGACTTGATCATGCACGAGTCTCATAAATCCAAATACTCTATCCATCCGGGGTCAGATAAAATGTACCATGATTTGAAACAGTTGTACTGGTGGCCGAACATGAAGGCTGAGATCGCTACCTATGTTGGCAAATGTTTGACGTGTGCAAAAGTTAAGGCGGAACACCAAAAGCCGGTCGGATTCCTTCAACAACCCGAGATTCCAGTTTGGAAATGGGAGAGAATCACCATGGATTTCATTACTAAGCTCCCTAGAACTTCAAGTGGTTATGATGCGATTTGGGTCATTGTGGATCGTTTAACAAAATCTGCTCATTTCCTACCAATAAAGGAGACTTACAGCATGGAAAAGCTTGCTCAACTGTACTTAAAGGAAATTGTCTGTAGGCATGGTATACCTATATCAATCATATCTGACAGAGATAGCCGGTTTACATCAAGATTTTGGAAGTCACTCCAGGATGCCTTGGATACAAAGCTAGATATGAGTATGGCGTACCACCCACAGACGGATGGTCAGAGTGAAAGAACGATACAAACCTTGGAAGATATGTTGCGGGCGTGTGTGATTGACTTTGGGAGTAGTTGGGATCGACATTTGCCATTAGCCGAATTCTCCTATAACAACAGTTATCACTCAAGCATTAAGGTTGCACCTTTTGAAGCTCTTTACGGACGAAGATGCAGATCACCGGTTTTCTGGAACGAAGTTGGGGATAGCCAACTCACGGGTCCAGAGATAATTCGTGAAACAACGGAAAAGATATTCAAAATCAAAGACCGTTTACTAACTGCTTGTAGTCGCCAGAAAAGCTATGCAGATGGTAGACGTAGACCTTTGGAGTTTAATGTTGGCGATAGAGTTATGCTCAAGGTCTCGCCATGGAAGGGTGTAGTTCATTTCGGTAAACGTGGAAAGCTAAGTCCACGATATATTGGACCATTCAAGATCCTAGCTAGGGTTGGTCTAGTTGCATACAAGTTAGAGCTACCGGAAGAACTTAAGGGCATTCATAACACCTTTCACGTTTCAAATCTTAAGAAGTGTTTGTCAGACGAAAGTCTAGTCATTCCATTAAAGGAACTTCGAATCGATGACAAGCTACACTTCATCGAAGAACCGATTGAGATCGTGGATCATGAAGAAAAGAAACTCAAGCAAAGCCGCATCCCCATTGTCAAAGTTCGTTGGAATACCCAACGAGGACCTGAATTCACATGGGAACGCGAAGATCAAAATCAAGAGCAAGTATCCTCATCTTTTCGCAAGTAAACCTTCGGGGGATAAAGCAAATTGAGCACTGGGATGACGCTCTCTTAAGGGGTAGGTACTGTAACCTTTCGTAAATTCATGTCATTATAATCTCATTTCAAAAGTCACTTTTCACTTTTTCCATTTTCACGTAAACCTTGCACCTTTTACGTCTTACGCGTTCTAAACCCTCGTTCTTATTTTCTAACCACATCTAAATCTTCCGATGATCTCACCACTCATCTAAATTACAAAAATATGTCTTGAAAACAAATTTTAATATTTTTGGAAGTTTTTATATTTTTACGTTACCCGGTATTACATTATGTGTCTTAAAAACCCTACGTTTGAGTACCGGGAGCAACCAACACTACACAATACACTCTATATTACATCAACTACCAAAAATCTGCATTTTATATCTTGTTACATTGTATGTAACGCCTAAGGAGCCATAGTCTCAACACTTGTCCAAGATTTAAGACAAGTATTGAGTTAAAACTTCCATAAGCAACCTACACTTCCATTATCTCACTTCCACTATCACTATTACATGAAAATAAGCTCAAAATTCTGCACTCACTCCCTCTCCTTGCCGTGGATCATCAAGCACACAAGGACCATTGTATTTTGATTTTCTATTGAAAATTTTGTACAAAGAATGATGGTCTATTGATGCTAACTCAATCCTTGATCTTTTGCTTTTTGTAGGTATTCACTTTCAAGAGTTTTGTTGGTGAATAATCTCAAGTTTTCAAGTACTCAAGAGTGTGACTCTCAAGATCTTCCAAGAAGTGTTGGTGACAAGAAAATTTAGTGATCATGAATTAGAGAAAAGGTACAAGTATTGTAACTTAAATCTTGGTCTCTATTTATCATTCTTCAAGATCTTTCTTTCTACTATATTTTTGGCTCACAAAATGATATTGTGGCTGTAGATTGAAGTTCTCCATGATCCTCTAAAAGCTCTTCCTTGGTGCTCTCAAGATCTCTCTTTGGTGGTGTCATTTGAAAACTCCTAGTCCTTTCTTCTTGTCATCAAATCTTGTTCATCACTTTTGTAAGAAACTCCTCACCAACTTTATTTATTTTTATCATTTCACTACTGTAAAAATTATATATCTTGGTGTATTTGAACATTATATAAGTTATTATGCTTAGATAGGCTTGGTACATGGTTTAAAACACAATAAAAACCCTAAAGGACTAGACCTGCAAACTGTGATTCTGAACCAACGGCAAAGATGGAGTAAACTTTACTAATCAGTAAACATTGGACATAAAATAAAAATATGAGGTTTTATAACTATGTCTTTCGGTCATTTTGACGGGAATTTCATTGAATAACTCATTACGATGATTAAATTAGAAATGTTTTCGTAAAGCATGTCACAACCTGAGTAACAGATTTGAAACGTGCAAAAGTAATTTTTTGTGTGAATAACCCACTATTAATCAAAGAATAAAAGTTGTAGATAACATCTTAACTTAAACGTGGCCACAAGAATGGGATATTTTTTATTTGTAGAACTCAATAAATTGTATCTTTCGCGGGACTGTTGTATTTATGAAAACTGCTGGATTGAATAGTATGGACAAATTGATAATTTAGCTGCTGCTATGTAATTTTTGACCAAGTGGGACCCACAAAACTTGTTAGTACAGATGAATACCTTTCCGGGGATATAAAGAAGTTAATTTTTCGACTTACGGTTTAAGAATAATGAATTTTTAAAAGTGGCTAAGTTATTAAAAATCCTATCAGCACTAGGGTAAAAAGTATAAACATGTTTTACACTTTATAAAAATTGGACCTTTGATACATTTTTGAACAACCTAATATATTTTTGAACCCTCAGGTTTAATGTGAAATTTTTGGCTAAAACTTGACCCATGGGCTAAAAATTGAACCTTAGGCTAATCTTGGACTTTTATAATACATGAATGGACTTAGGGACAAGTATAGGATTATTACTTCAATTTTAATAACTTTTAAATGCTAAACTAAAACTTGTAATATCTAGGAATTATGTACCAAGCATAATTAAGATCATAACTTATATATGGCAAAATTGCATCGTTGATTATTTTCAAAACCTAAGACAAGCGTATATCTATTTAGGTTCCTTGTAGAGCTTCGCGGCTATTTTCTTCACTTGCTTGTTTCGTACTACTTCCTTTATTCACGGTGAGTTCATAGCCTCGCCTTTACTCATTTTAATGCTTTATAAACCTCGCGAGAGGGATACATGCTAGTTTTTAAAACTGAATACAAGTAGCTTTTGGTATGCTAGACCAGATTACATGATTATAGTTTTTGAGTAGCTTTTGCCATTAAAAGTCCCTAACATCATGAACCGTTAATTCCGTGGGAAACGCTAATATTATGAATATGCATATGGGGTTTGACAAGCCTGTCCGGATGAGTCGCACTCATATATAACGGGTAGCATAATATTGAGAGATTTTAGGTAAATTGGCAAACTTACCTCCTTAGGGCATATTAAATTACGTCAAGGTTCGGGGTCATGAGCTTGATACTATAATCATATTATACGACTTGTATATGCATTACTTGTCGCCCGATAAAAAATACTTGTATTCAACTTATTACTTATTAAACTCTATGAATTCACTCAACTTTATGTTGATTTTTTAGCATGTTTTATCTCAGGTCCGTAAGTGACTTTCGGCTTGGATGGGCGACACAAGAAATGGATATCTATATGATGGCTCATGTTTAAATAAAAGTTTTCATTCGATAATGTTCTAAACTTCTAAAACTTATGTATCTTTTGACTATGTTAAAAACTTTTGTGACCGCATTGACTCTGGTAAATTATCGAATGTGAATTTCAAATAAACGACTTTGTTTTAAAGTTGTTTACTATATTTGTACAATGCGACTAATATATAGCACCCCATGTTGTATTCCGCTGCATTCCTAAAATGGGGGTGTTATACAAAAGGTGTTTCAAGTTTGCGGAAATAAGTCATTACAAACCAAACGATAAGTCAAAGTACATAAAAAGTATAGTGAGACGCGTCGTCACCGTGACTCCAAAATAGGTCCATATGCAAGCCATGATGCGATTACCTTAATTACCTGAAAATACATTGCTAAAAATGGTCAACAATAATGTTGGTGAGTTCATAGGTTTATGTAAATGAAATGTTTCTACGGTAACCACAAGTATGAAGTGAAATGACATAAATGCCACATAAAAATAATACATTAGCTCTTAAGCTCATGACCCCGAAGCTAGACTAAAATGAAATGCCCCATCTGAGTGTTTGCTAGTCACTCTAATATGATTGAAATGAAATGCGTCCGTTTGACAAGTTGGAGTGACCAACCCGGACGGAGGAGTCACCCTCTATAGATCTATTCACTCACTCTCGCTTGCACACAATTAACGGTTCATGATTTCTAATAGGGAATTTAATCTGGGCAATGATGTAACTTAAGCAATGTAAGTGAGTTGATACTTTGGTCCATATGAAAAATGGTGCAATGTATTCTCCCCCGAGAGTTTAGAAATTAAATAATCAATTGAAAACGGGGCTATGAAAACTCACCTGATGCAATAGCAACAATAATAGTAGTGAATATGCTGGGATGAGGCTCGGCCTCTAACCGCAACCGAATATGAATGATATGATCTAAGGTAAGCAATGAAATAATGCTACACATGCAAATACGTATGTTATCGATACCACTCGTTAATTTTGAAAATAACGTTTATCGTCGAAAAATATATTTTTAACGTCTCGTTAAATTATAAACTACTTTTCGTGTAAATATGTTGAAACGATACTCCACGATCCTCGTTTGGTGATCTATCGATAAATATTGTGTAGTTTACTATTTTTCTCAACTTGTGATGATATGCCCAAATGGCCTCGCAAAACTAGTCGCGAAATATTGTACGTTAAGTGTTAGGACATAAGCTTGACGTTTTTAAAAACCTTACAAGAATATCTTAAAGTCGTATCATTTAACTTTTGTCCATACGCGTCTCAATCGATAAGAAAAACGGCTCTCAACATGGTGTATTACAAAAACAGTTTTTATACTTAGAAATATTTTCACATTAAAAGCTGATGAAAATATATAGTGTTCGTCGGGTTTCAAACGCGTGTATCTTGGTCGTTATAAGCTCGTTTTCTACGTTATTTATATCCACGGTTTCGTATTAATATTAACTAGCATATTTTCAGTAGGTCGGCCCGTCTAGATCACATCTAACACCACGCTTTAGCCTTTGAATCTCGGAAAACAGCATGTGAAATTTTCAGAAAATGGTTTTTCGTCGTCAAACTTAGAAATAACGTATCTTTCTCGTCGTAAGCTCGTTTTTGCTCATTCCAATGCCCACGGTTTCGTTTTTGAAATTATTTTCTAAATATTTAAGCCAAAATAGTCCAAAGTTTACTGAGTTTTCCAGATTTCATGAAAATGGACAGAACCTTTTCTATTGTTTGTAAAAATCACTTTTCTAGTTCAAGACTTGTTCTAATCACTTCCAATCAACACCACAACTAGTCTAAGCCTACTATACACCTTCTTAGGGTGTCATGAGTTTCTAATCTTCACCAAAAATGGTGGATCTCATGAGGTTACTAATAAAATCTATAGATCTATTGTTAGAGAGCATTTATGTGTAAAGTGGTATATATAACATAAGTATATTGCATGATTAACTACTTGAACATAAAAATATAGATCAAATGAGAGTATAAAAGAGTGGTAAATTTAGTTAGTCACTTACTTGAAGTATTGATGAATTTTGGATGAAAATGCTTAAGGAACCTTTGAGGTTTTTTATTTCAAAACCTAAACTAGGAACACAATGAGACTAGATAATCTTGTTCTTGAAAATTTTTGTGATGATCTTCCTTGTTCTATGTCTTGGCCGTATATATGAGATGGAGAGAATGAGAGGATAATTTTTGTTGCTAGTTGATATGTGTAAAACCCAAAAATCTAAAACATGCAAAATGACCAAAATGCCCTTACTATTTTAAATTTTGATTAAAAGCTTATAAAATACCAAAATAATTCCAAACCTTCGAGAATGAGTTAGATATGAAACTAAATAATTTTTACCTATACATTTTGACATTAAAAAAATTATAAAAATCACCAAAATAATTAACTATGACCGGTTTTATATTATTTGTATAATAATGATTATAAATTGAATTTAAATATAGCAAATTCAAGATAATTACAAATCTAATTTTGGAAGTGATCAAGGCCTGATTTCCAGCCCTTTTTCTTCCCCTAACCAAGGCACAATCACCCTATTTTAGCTAACCATATTTTTCTCCTCCAAAAACCCTAGCCGAAAGAAATCATTCACACACTAAAATCCTCCATTCTTCAATCCGATTTTTCTGAGGTGTGCTAGTATTTTTCTGGTAATCATCAAGGTCCAAAGAGGCTAGGAAAAATAGCCTTGGGGTTTTTAAGTGGTTCGTTTGATCGCTAGGCTTTTCCTTGATCGATATTGCATTCGAGAAACACAAAAATCTCATGACTCATCTACAAGTTCAAATCATCATTTGGTATTTTTCCTATGATCCTTATATTATATACGACTCATATAAAATGTTGGATTCAAATCATGAAAGGTTAAATGGGTCGTATGAATTATAAACGTTTAAAATGGGCATAATATCTAAAATATACCATATGAATTTTCTGGGCTATGTTATTAATTTTTATGGGTTCTATGATCATCATATAGGTCTGGAAAAATATTGGTTCGAATTGTTGTAGCTCATAGTGATCGTTTTGAATTTAAATGGTTAAAAACGTACATAAATTCTAAAATATGTGATACGAATTTTTTGGATGTGAATCATATTTTATTTGGACTCTATATAACATATACGATTTGGGAAAAATATTGGAATGATTTGTTGAGGCCTGGAATGGTCATGGTTAATTTTGGTTTCAATCGGGTTTTGGTAATTCTGAAGAAAAATTTTGAAAACCCTAAGTAGCGATTTGGGATTTAGGGTTTTGGATCTGAATTTGGTTAATAAATAATGTAATTATGATGTACAAATGATGGCCTAATGATTGGGAAAGATTAGGGTTAGGGTTTGCATTTTAAAATGTAGTACGATTGGATTTTTAAAATATAAGGGGGTGTTTTGTAATTAATGAAACTTGAGGGTTTGAATTCGTACCACACATAAAATGGAGTGTATACTCTGTAAATTAGTAAATGTAAAGGGTAGTTGTGTAATTAAGGATATAATATGGGTTAATTTGTGAATTATGTAACTATAAGGGTTAATTTGTAATTTTGATAATTAAAGGGTGTAAAATGTAAATATTGAAACCTTAAAGGACTAAAGTGTGATTCTGAATAAAATATGTATTTAAATGAGTAAATTGAGATATTTTCATATTAGACCTTTGACTTTGGAATATTTACAAATTAAAACCCTAAGATATGGAAACTTGTTATATATAACCTTAAACTTTAGAAACTTGCTAAAATATACATTAATTCCATAATGAGGCTTATTAATGACTTAACCTAATTACTTTGTGTAATTTGTCTAATTATGGAAATGGCTATTTTTGGAAACTTACTAAATAAGGAAACTTTCTAAAAATGGAAAGCCGACTAAAATATGAAATCTGATTTGAATAAGTTATTAATAATAAGCCGATCATTAATTCGTGTAGATTCGCCGAAGGAGGAGTGATTTCTTATCCTTATGTTATGTTTCGTTGGCGGTTAAGGTACAGATATTCTACCCTTTTTCAGTAAGGGTGTCTTCTTTCTCATGATTCATTGATCTTGATTCGTTTTAAGATTCCCTAAGCCACTGCTATGTTTCCCTACACTTTAGTTCGTTTGTTTGACTCATTTTGACTTTGACGTTCAATATGACTATTTTGCTTTGAGCCTCTATGATGATCCATTCGATATTCGTTCGCACCTTGTGATATTAGTATTCGAAACACTTGATACTTCGAGGGTTCACTTGATTTTGGTAACTAGATGTGAAAACCTTTTTAATTATAACATGGAAATGTTTTGAGGAAAACTATTTTTAAAATGATGTTTATGAAATATGCAATACCACCTTTATTTGGAATCTTACTAAACTTTTATGAAAATTACTTTTAAAGACTACTTTTGTGAAAACATTTAATAAGATCACTTTTATGAAAACCATTTGATAAAGATTTCTTTAAATGAACCATTTGATTCTGAACCTTTTATCAGTTCGTTTGGACTCATTTGACATAGATATGGGATATGACCCTTTGGCATTTGAACCTTTGATATGAACCTTTGGCATTTGAACCTTTGCTATGAACCTTTGATATTTGAACTTTGACTATGATTCGAAGACTTAGACTATTTGAACCTTTGCTATGATTTGGACCTTTGACCTTTGACCCTTCAGTTTGATACCCGAGCCAAATGTGTTTCCTAGCCATGAAGGTAACATGGCCATGTCTTTGATGCACCAATGGCATGACTCGCGTGTGGTCGAGTGATTTGCCACACCGTCCCCATTGTGATTGTGATATGCGCGCTTTATATTTATTATGGCCAATGTGATGTGTGTGGGGGGCGCATGGATGCATCCTAGGTACGTATTTGTGATGTGATATGTGATATATGTGGTGACTGATGATGGGTGCAATCCACGTCTTTCACAAAATGTGGGAGCTAGCTACTCCAATTTGATACATGAGGACGCCCCTCATATTATCTGGTTACTTAAGAGGTATCCCCTCTAGATTACTACAGGATTGTGATATGTGATGTGATATGTGTGGGCTCGTGGTGGATTACTGACCTTCCCTTTTTCCCTTTCTTACTTTGTACCTTTGTCTATACCTTATGTTATTCCATTGCACTATACCATATATGTTCGTTTCCTTTTGCTTTCGTTTTCGTTTATATATATCTGTTCACTGGGCTTTTTAAGCTCAGCCGCATTTCTTTTCCTGCGGCAGGTTTTAGTTGGAAGATGGGTATGAGTGAAGAGACTTTTGGACTTAGAAGACTTGATAGTTATTTTGGCCTAGAGATGATTAGAAGTTATTATATTTTAGAATTTGTATTCGCATTTGTAACCTTGTAATTTCAGTATTTCATTTGTAACCTTTGAGATTCCTTGTATTACTGTAATGTATGCTTTGTTTTGATCTGATATGAAACCATTGTTGTGACATCTTTACCCTTTTCGGGTTGGGGTGCTACAATTATGGTATCAGAGCGACAGGCTGCGATTCGTAATGCATTTACCCTTGACCTGTGTAAGTTAGGACCACTAAGTTTTCCCTGTAGGCGCTCGTATGACAACCTTGAAAATTTGCTTTAGGATTTCCCTATAAGGACTTGAGTTGGACCAGTGAGGAATGGGTAGACTATAAGGCATCTGTTTAGTTATCATTGCTTCCGCTTCACTCTGATTCGTGCCTTGCTCTTGGTTAGATCCTGTTGATATCACTTTTGGAAATTGAAATCTCATACTATGCACCACCAAAAATTTGAACCTGTTTAAATCTTGAAGGCATTGAGAATTGCATAATAATTGCCTGACACTATTTGATCCTCATCTTCAGATTTTGACTTTGATCTTTGATCCTTTCGTTAATCAATTTGATACCTCTTTGGGCATTCTGAGAACCTCCATGGCGATGACGTACTGGATCTGTTTTGTTATTTGTCTTTTGCTTTTGATAAGCACCTACGAATCTTCCGGCACTATTTGATTTCGTTTCACCCATCTTGTTCCTACGAGAAGTCTTGTAGTGTGTAACCACGAGTATAAGAATGTTTCCCCCTCATTTTTGAATGATAAAGATTTGGTTTGTGATCCGTCTTTCTTTGGATAGTTAACTTTGATTTTATTCTGACAAGGAATTTGTTGAGTGATCAGTCGAATATTGACAACTACCCTCCTATATCTCACCTTTAACGTTTGCAACAATTTTTGAACTCCCTACCATGATTACCGATTGTTAAACGTTTGCTATTACTCTGGAGACTCATGTGTTACTTTCTCGGTTATAAAGTTTTCTTAGAAACCATTTCGTACACTAATGAATGAACCTTATCTTGGAAGCTATTTGGCACTTTGAGTCGTCTGAGCATGAACCTTGTATTGAACGTTATTTGGCACCCTGCGTTTTCTGAATATGATTCCTGGTAGAACCACCAAAAATTTTCCATCGAAGCGTGAAGTAGGATTTGACATGATCCCGAGAGATTTCTAGTCACTAAACGAAGATGCCTTTCGGATCATACCAATTGATTGGAGCAACCGGGAAGAGCAGCAACCGAAGACCAGGAAGTGAGTTTACTTAAGTGTATTTTCGGGGCGTGTTTTAGTTTCGTTCGCGATTATGAAGGATGATGACTGGATATATGTATCGATTACAGGAAGCTGAATCGTAATACTGTTAGGAACCAATATTCCTCCACCCTGACACGATTATGTGGTTGTTTAAATTCAGAGCGCGAAGTTTCCTTCTGATGAATTGAGTCTATTCTTGGAATCGACCCCCATATTCGTAAACGACTGCTATGATGGTTAGTGAAGCTAATAGTATTAGCTAAAGCTCTGACTGTTTTGTGAATTTGATAAATGATATTTTCTCGTGAGTACTTGGACAAATGGTCATTGTATGATTTAATAGTACATTCGGAGACGAGGAAGAGCATGAAAATCATTTTTGCACCTTGTTAGAAATTTGACGATCATTTGTGCATTCTGGGAGATGGATATTTGTTGAGACAACGGTGTTCTTTGCCTGACCTGGAGTTAACAACAACGGAGGCTACCCTGAAGAGTGAAGACATTCCTTTCAATGCAGAAGGGTGGGCGGTGCAGAAGATCTAGTCAAGATGGCGAACCTGGAGCTGATGAAGACGTACAGTCTCACTTCCCTATTCATCTTGGTTGTACTAAGATGAATTGAGAGCGGAAGCAGACTGGATGATGAAGATATTTAAAGATCGTGCCAGAAATCCACATTACCCCATCACATTCCAAGAAGAACTGCAGGAGGCTCGACGAACCAGACACAAGTTCCCGATCTTGGTTTCACTTCCCGACTGATGGACAGACGAAGACAGATTAACCGGACTTGAAGAGATTGGAGATGTTGAATGAGCGGAATTTTGAAACAGACCTTTCATGTTTGGAAGATTTGATTTTATGAAGGCCGAAGTTCTTGGCGACTAAATTTTATTTCCGTTGAATCTCTTAAGTTTCGTGATGAAGTAATAAGACCCTCTAATGATTTGAGTTCCCTAGAAGCATTTCAGTTCGTGTTTATTTTTTTCGTATGTTCGGTGATGGCTTTGTTTTGAGAGATTTTGACAAATTGTGGAAGATATGATGCTTGTGACGGCGTACCTCACTTCAGCTTGGCAGTCTGGGATTTTGATACTCGTGCGAATAGTTTTGTTTTCCCTCTTGACTTTGGCATTCGATTTTGGTTGACCTTTGATGACTATAGAAGTACTAGGTGGGTTAAGATAGGTGGTTTTGATTTCGACTCGAGATAAAGTATGATCATCATGAAGGCATAATTATGTGGTGCTAGTATTATGACGCCTGATCAACGTGATAATACTTACACCATATAACGTGCACTCATTGTGGCCATAGGATATCTTGGGGAGTAACAAAGAAGTTTAGAATCTGAATCTCCGTTGGATTACCCGTGATTAGTGAGACTTTAGGTTCATTCTACCTATGCGTATGCTCTGTTTTCGTTCGTTAGATATCGGGATGACTTTGGACTCTCGTTTTGAATTCCGTTGACCTCAGTTATAAATCTTGAATTCTTGTAAAGCTCTCTTCTGTTGACACAATCAATTTAATTTGAACTCTTGTTCGTATTCCGTATGAGTTTCCTGAAGATTCACCTATCAACTATTTTATGTTGCATAGACCTCTTGATCAGAATCAATTTAGTTTGTCTCCTTTGAGAAATTTGAACCCACCACGTTTTTTATCTGAGTCATGAGAAACTTTTGGTCTGAAAATCTTTTGAAAGAACATCCTCGGGCGTGAGAATATTATGATGATCTGTTGCGATTTGCTACGACTTCGCTTCACCTTGCGACTTCAAATTTCGAGGATGAAATTTTTCTGCTAGAGGGGAAGAGCTGTAAAACCCAAAAATCTAAAACATGCAAAATGACAAAAATGCCCTTAATATTTTAAATTTTGATTAAAAGCTTATAAAATACCAAAACAATTCCAAACCTTCGGGAATGAGTTAGATATGAAACTAAATAATTTTTACCTATACATTTTGACATTACAAAAATTATAAAAATCACCAAAATAATTAACTATGGCCGGTTTTATATTATTTGTATTTAATGATTATAAATTGAATTTAAATTTAGCAAATTCAAGATAATTACAAATCTAATTTTGGAAGTGATCAAGGCCTGATTTCCAGCCCTTTTTCTTCCCCTAACCACGGCACAATCACCCTATTTTAGCTAACCATATTTTTCTCCTCCAAAAACCCTAGCCGAAAGAAATCATTCACACACTAAAATCCTCCATTCTTCAATCCGATTTTTCTGAGGTGTGCTAGTATTTTTTTGGTAATCATCAAGGTCCAAGGAGGCTATTAAAAATAGCCTTGGGGTTTTTAAGTGGTTCGTTTGATCGCTAGGCTTTTCCTTGGTCGATATTACATCCGAGAAACACAAAAATCTCACGACTCATCTACATGTTCAAATCATCATTTGGTATTTTTCCTATGATCCTTATATTATATATGACTCATATAAAATGTTGGATTCGAATCATGCAAGGTTAAATGGGTCGTATGAATTATAAACGTTTAAAATGGGCATAATATCTAAAATATACCATACGAAGTTTCTGGGCTATGTTATTAATTTTTATGGGTTCTATGATCATCATATAGGTCTGGAAAAATATTGGTTCGAATTGTTGTAGCTCATAGTGATCGTTTTGAATTTAAATGGTTAAAAACGTACGTAAATTCTAAAATATGTGATACGAATTTTCTGGATGTGAATCATATTTTATTTGGACTCTATATAACATATATGGTTTGGGAAAAATATTAGAATGATTTGTTGAGGCCTAAAATGGTCATGGTTAATTTTGGTTTCAATCGGGTTTTGGTAATTCGGAAGAAAAATTTTGAAAACCCTACGTAGCGATTTGGGATTTAGGGTTTTGGATCTGAATTTGGTTAATAAATAATGTAATTATGATGTACAAATGATGGCCTAATGATTGGGAAAGATTAGGGTTAGGTTTGCATTTTAAAATGTAGTACGATTGGATTTTTAAAATATAAGGGGGTGTTTTGTAATTAATGAAACTTGAGGGTTTGAATTCGTACCACACATAAAATGGAGTGTATACTCTGTAAATTAGTAAATGTAAAGGGTAGTTGTGTAATTAAGGATATAATATGGGTTAATTTGTGAATTATGTAACTATAAGGGTTAATTTGTAATTTTGATAATTAAAGGGTGTAAAATGTAAATATTGAAACCTTAAAGGACTAAAGTGTGATTCTGAATAAAATATGTATTTAAATGATTAAATTGAGATATTTTCATATTAGACCTTTGACTTTGGAATATTTACAAATTAAAACCCTAAGATATGGAAACTTGTTATATATAACCTTAAACTTTGGAAACTTGCTAAAATATACATTAATTCCATAATGAGGCTTATTAATGACTTAACCTAATTACTTTGTGTAATTTGTCTAATTATGGAAATGACTATTTTTGGAAACTTACTAAATAAGGAAACTTTCTAAAAATGGAAAGCCGACTAAAATGAGAAATCTGATTTGAATAAGTTATTAATAATAAGCCGATCATTAATTCGTGTAGATTCACCGAAGGAGGAGTGATTTCTTATCCTTATGTTATGTTTCGTTGGCGGTTAAGGTACAGATATTCTACCCTTTTTCAGTAAGGGTGTCTTCTTTCTCATGATTCATTGATCTTGATTCGTTTTAAGATTCCCTAAGCCACTGCTATGTTTCCCTACACTTTAGTTCGTTTGTTTGACTCATTTTGACTTTGACGTTCAATATGACCATTTTGCTTTGAGCCTCTATGATGATCCATTCGATATTCGTTCGCACCTTGTGATATTAGTATTCGAAACACTTGATACTTCGAGGGTTCACTTGATTTTGGTAACTAGATGTGAAAACCTTTTTAATTATAACATGGAAATGTTTTGAGGAAAACTATTTTTAAAATGAGGTTTATGAAATATGCAATACCACATTTATTTGGAATCTTACTAAACTTTTATGAAAATTACTTTTAAAGACTACTTTTGTGAAAACAGTTAATAAGATCACTTTTATGAAAACCATTTGATAAAGATTTCTTTAAATGAACCATTTGATTATGAACCTTTTATCAGTTCGTTTGGACTCATTTGACATAGATATGGGATATGACCCTTTGGCATTTGAACCTTTGATATGAACCTTTGGCATTTGAACCTTTGCTATGAACCTTTGATATTTGAACTTTGACTATGATTCGAAGACTTAGACTATTTGAACCTTTGCTATGATTTGGACCTTTGACCTTTGACCCTTCAGTTTGATACCCGAGCCAAATGTGTTTCCTAGCCATGAAGGTAACATGGCCATGTCTTTGATGCACCAATGGCATGACTCGCGTGTGGTCGAGTGATTTGCCACACCGTCCCCATTGTGATTGTGATATGCGCGCTTTATATTTATTATGGCCAATGTGATGTGTGTGGGGGGCGCATGGATGCATCCTAGGTACGTATTTGTGATGTGATATGTGATATATGTGGTGACTGATGATGGGTGCAATCCACGTCTTTCACAAAATGTGGGAGCTAGCTACTCCAATTTGATACATGAGGACGCCCCTCATATTATCTGGTTACTTAAGAGGTATCCCCTCTAGATTACTACAGGATTGTGATATGTGATGTGATATGTGTGGGCTCGTGGTGGATTACTGACCTTCCCTTTTTCCCTTTCTTACTTTGTACCTTTGTCTATACCTTATGTTATTCCATTGCACTATACCATATATGTTCGTTTCCTTTTGCTTTCGTTTTCGTTTATATATATCTGTTCACTGGGCTTTTTAAGCTCAGCCGCATTTCTTTTCCTGCGGCAGGTTTTAGTTGGAAGATGGGTATGAGTGAAGAGACTTTTGGACTTAGAAGACTTGATAGTTATTTTGGCCTAGAGATGATTAGAAGTTATTATATTTTAGAATTTGTATTCGCATTTGTAACCTTGTAATTTCAGTATTTCATTTGTAACCTTTGAGATTCCTTGTATTACTGTAATGTATGCTTTGTTTTGATCTGATATGAAACCATTGTTGTGACATCTTTACCCTTGTCGGGTTGGGGTGCTACAATTATGGTATCAGAGCGACAGGCTGCGATTCGTAATGCATTTACCCTTGACCTGTGTAAGTTAGGACCACTAAGTTTTCCCTGTAGGCGCTCGTATGACAACCTTGAAAATTTGCTTTAGGATTTCCCTATAAGGACTTGAGTTGGACCAGTGAGGAATGGGTAGACTATAAGGCATCTGTTTAGTTATCATTGCTTCCGCTTCACTCTGATTCGTGCCTTGCTCTTGGTTAGATCCTGTTGATATCACTTTTGGAAATTGAAATCTCATACTATGCACCACCAAAAATTTGAACCTGTTTAAATCTTGAAGGCATTGAGAATTGCATAATAATTGCCTGACACTATTTGATCCTCATCTTCAGATTTTGACTTTGATCTTTGATCCTTTCGTTAATCAATTTGATACCTCTTTGGGCATTCTGAGAACCTCCATGGCGATGACGTACTGGATCTGTTTTGTTATTTGTCTTTTGCTTTTGATAAGCACCTACGAATCTTCCGGCACTATTTGATTTCGTTTCACCCATCTCTGTTCCTACGAGAAGTCTTGTAGTGTGTAACCACGAGTATAAGAATGTTTCCCCCTCATTTTTGAATGATAAAGATTTGGTTTGTGATCCGTCTTTCTTTGGATAGTTAACTTTGATTTTATTCTGACAAGGAATTTGTTGAGTGATCAGTCGAATATTGACAACTACCCTCCTATATCTCACCTTTAACGTTTGCAACAATTTTTGAACTCCCTACCATGATTACCGATTGTTAAACGTTTGCTATTACTCTGGAGACTCATGTGTTACTTTCTCGGTTATAAAGTTTTCTTAGAAACCATTTCGTACACTAATGAATGAACCTTATCTTGGAAGCTATTTGGCACTTTGAGTCGTCTGAGCATGAACCTTGTATTGAACGTTATTTGGCACCCTGCGTTTTCTGAATATGATTCCTGGTAGAACCACCAAAAATTTTCCATCGAAGCGTGAAGTAGGATTTGACATGATCCCGAGAGATTTCTAGTCACTAAACGAAGATGCCTTTCGGATCATACCAATTGATTGGAGCAACCGGGAAGAGCAGCAACCGAAGACCAGGAAGTGAGTTTACTTAAGTGTATTTTCGGGGCGTGTTTTAGTTTCGTTCGCGATTATGAAGGATGATGACTGGATATATGTATCGATTACAGGAAGCTGAATCGTAATACTGTTAGGAACCAATATTCCTCCACCCTGACACGATTATGTGGTTGTTTAAATTCAGAGCGCGAAGTTTCCTTCTGATGAATTGAGTCTATTCTTGGAATCGACCCCCATATTCGTAAACGACTGCTATGATGGTTAGTGAAGCTAATAGTATTAGCTAAAGCTCTGACTGTTTTGTGAATTTGATAAATGACATTTTCTCGTGAGTACTTGGACAAATGGTCATTGTATGATTTAATAGTACATTCGGAGACGAGGAAGAGCATGAAAATCATTTTTGCACCTTGTTAGAAATTTGACGATCATTTGTGCATTCTGGGAGATGGATATTTGTTGAGACAACGGTGTTCTTTGCCTGACCTGGAGTTAACAACAACGGAGGCTACCCTGAAGAGTGAAGACATTCCTTTCAATGCAGAAGGGTGGGCGGTGCAGAAGATCTAGTCAAGATGGCGAACCTGGAGCTGATGAAGACGTACAGTCTCACTTCCCTATTCATCTTGGTTGTACTAAGATGAATTGAGAGCGGAAGCAGACTGGATGATGAAGATATTTAAAGATCGTGCCAGAAATCCACATTACCCCATCACATTCCAAGAAGAACTGCAGGAGGCTCGACGAACCAGACACAAGTTCCCGATCTTGGTTTCACTTCCCGACTGATGGACAGACGAAGACAGATTAACCGGACTTGAAGAGATTGGAGATGTTGAATGAGCGGAATTTTGAAACAGACCTTTCATGTTTGGAAGATTTGATTTTATGAAGGCCGAAGTTCTTGGCGACTAAATTTTATTTCCGTTGAATCTCTTAAGTTTCGTGATGAAGTAATAAGACCCTCTAATGATTTGAGTTCCCTAGAAGCATTTCAGTTCGTGTTTATTTTTTTCGTATGTTCGGTGATGGCTTTGTTTTGAGAGATTTTGACAAATTGTGGAAGATATGATGCTTGTGACGGCGTACCTCACTTCAGCTTGGCAGTCTGGGATTTTGATACTCGTGCGAATAGTTTTGTTTTCCCTCTTGACTTTGGCATTCGATTTTGGTTGACCTTTGATGACTATAGAAGTACTAGGTGGGTTAAGATAGGTGGTTTTGATTTCGACTCGAGATAAAGTATGATCATCATGAAGGCATAATTATGTGGTGCTAGTATTATGACGCCTGATCAACGTGATAATACTTACACCATATAACGTGCACTCATTGTGGCCATAGGATATCTTGGGGAGTAACAAAGAAGTTTAGAATCTGAATCTCCGTTGGATTACCCGTGATTAGTGAGACTTTAGGTTCATTCTACCTATGCGTATGCTCTGTTTTCGTTCGTTAGATATCGGGATGACTTTGGACTCTCGTTTTGAATTCCGTTGACCTCAGTTATAAATCTTGAATTCTTGTAAAGCTCTCTTTCTGTTGACACAATCAATTTAATTTGAACTCTTGTTCGTATTCCGTATGAGTTTCCTGAAGATTCACCTATCAACTATTTTATGTTGCATGGACCTCTTGATCAGAATCAATTTAGTTTGTCTCCTTTGAGAAATTTGAACCCACCACGTTTTTTATCTGAGTCATGAGAAACTTTTGGTCTGAAAATCTTTTGAAAGAACATCCTCGGGCGTGAGAATATTATGATGATCTGTTGCGATTTGCTACGACTTCGCTTCACCTTGCGACTTCAAATTTCGAGGATGAAATTTTTCTGCTAGAGGGGAAGAGCTGTAAAACCCAAAAATCTAAAACATGCAAAATGACAAAAATGCCCTTAATATTTTAAATTTTGATTAAAAGCTTATAAAATACCAAAACAATTCCAAACCTTCGGGAATGAGTTAGATATGAAACTAAATAATTTTTACCTATACATTTTGACATTACAAAAATTATAAAAATCACCAAAATAATTAACTATGGCCGGTTTTATATTATTTGTATTATAATGATTATAAATTGAATTTAAATTTAGCAAATTCAAGATAATTACAAATCTAATTTTGGAAGTGATCAAGGCCTGATTTCCAGCCCTTTTTCTTCCCCTAACCACGGCACAATCACCCTATTTTAGCTAACCATATTTTTCTCCTCCAAAAACCCTAGCCGAAAGAAATCATTCACACACTAAAATCCTCCATTCTTCAATCCGATTTTTTCTGAGGTGTGCTAGTATTTTTTTGGTAATCATCAAGGTCCAAGGAGGCTATTAAAAATAGCCTTGGGGTTTTTAAGTGGTTCGTTTGATCGCTAGGCTTTTCCTTGGTCGATATTACATCCGAGAAACACAAAAATCTCACGACTCATCTACATGTTCAAATCATCATTTGGTATTTTTCCTATGATCCTTATATTATATATGACTCATATAAAATGTTGGATTCGAATCATGCAAGGTTAAATGGGTCGTATGAATTATAAACGTTTAAAATGGGCATAATATCTAAAATATACCATACGAAGTTTCTGGGCTATGTTATTAATTTTTATGGGTTCTATGATCATCATATAGGTCTGGAAAAATATTGGTTCGAATTGTTGTAGCTCATAGTGATCGTTTTGAATTTAAATGGTTAAAAACGTACGTAAATTCTAAAATATGTGATACGAATTTTCTGGATGTGAATCATATTTTATTTGGACTCTATATAACATATATGGTTTGGGAAAAATATTGGAATGATTTGTTGAGGCCTAGAATGGTCATGGTTAATTTTGGTTTCAATCGGGTTTTGGTAATTCGGAAGAAAAATTTTGAAAACCCTACGTAGCGATTTGGGATTTAGGGTTTTGGATCTGAATTTGGTTAATAAATAATGTAATTATGATGTACAAATGATGGCCTAATGATTGGGAAAGATTAGGGTTAGGTTTGCATTTTAAAATGTAGTACGATTGGATTTTTAAAATATAAGGGGGTGTTTTGTAATTAATGAAACTTGAGGGTTTGAATTCGTACCACACATAAAATGGAGTGTATACTCTGTAAATTAGTAAATGTAAAGGGTAGTTGTGTAATTAAGGATATAATATGGGTTAATTTGTGAATTATGTAACTATAAGGGTTAATTTGTAATTTTGATAATTAAAGGGTGTAAAATGTAAATATTGAAACCTTAAAGGACTAAAGTGTGATTCTGAATAAAATATGTATTTAAATGAGTAAATTGAGATATTTTCATATTAGACCTTTGACTTTGGAATATTTACAAATTAAAACCCTAAGATATGGAAACTTGTTATATATAACCTTAAACTTTGGAAACTTGCTAAAATATACATTAATTCCATAATGAGGCTTATTAATGACTTAACCTAATTACTTTGTGTAATTTGTCTAATTATGGAAATGGCTATTTTTGGAAACTTACTAAATAAGGAAACTTTCTAAAAATGGAAAGCCGACTAAAATGAGAAATCTGATTTGAATAAGTTATTAATAATAAGCCGATCATTAATTCGTGTAGATTCGCCGAAGGAGGAGTGATTTCTTATCCTTATGTTATGTTTCGTTGGCGGTTAAGGTACAGATATTCTACCCTTTTTCAGTAAGGGTGTCTTCTTTCTCATGATTCATTGATCTTGATTCGTTTTAAGATTCCCTAAGCCACTGCTATGTTTCCCTACACTTTAGTTCGTTTGTTTGACTCATTTTGACTTTGACGTTCAATATGACCATTTTGCTTTGAGCCTCTATGATGATCCATTCGATATTCGTTCGCACCTTGTGATATTAGTATTCGAAACACTTGATACTTCGAGGGTTCACTTGATTTTGGTAACTAGATGTGAAAACCTTTTTAATTATAACATGGAAATGTTTTGAGGAAAACTATTTTTAAAATGAGGTTTATGAAACATGCAATACCACATTTATTTGGAATCTTACTAAACTTTTATGAAAATTACTTTTAAAGGCTACTTTTGTGAAAACAGTTAATAAGATCACTTTTATGAAAACCATTTGATAAAGATTTCTTTAAATGAACCATTTGATTCTGAACCTTTTATCAGTTCGTTTGGACTCATTTGACATAGATATGGGATATGACCCTTTGGCATTTGAACCTTTGATATGAACCTTTGGCATTTGAACCTTTGCTATGAACCTTTGATATTTGAACTTTGACTATGATTCGAAGACTTAGACTATTTGAACCTTTGCTATGATTTGGACCTTTGACCTTTGACCCTTCAGTTTGATACCCGAGCCAAATGTGTTTCCTAGCCATGAAGGTAACATGGCCATGTCTTTGATGCACCAATGGCATGACTCGCGTGTGGTCGAGTGATTTGCCACACCGTCCCCATTGTGATTGTGATATGCGCGCTTTATATTTATTATGGCCAATGTGATGTGTGTGGGGGGCGCATGGATGCATCCTAGGTACGTATTTGTGATGTGATATGTGATATATGTGGTGACTGATGATGGGTGCAATCTACGTCTTTCACAAAATGTGGGAGCTAGCTACTCCAATTTGATACATGAAGACGCCCCTCATATTATCTGGTTACTTAAGAGGTATCCCCTCTAGAATACTACAGGATTATGATATGTGATGTGATATGTGTGGGCTCGTGGTGGATTACTGACCTTCCCTTTTTCCCTTTCTTACTTTGTACCTTTGTCTATACCTTATGTTATTCCATTGCACTATACCATATATGTTCGTTTCCTTTTGCTTTCGTTTTCGTTTATATATATCTGTTCACTGGGCTTTTTAAGCTTAGCCGCATTTCTTTTCTTGCGGCAGGTTTTAGTTGGAAGATGGGTATGAGTGAAGAGACTTTTGGACTTAGAAGACTTGATAGTTATTTTGGCCTAGAGATGATTAGAAGTTATTATATTGTAGAATTTGTATTCGCATTTGTAACCTTGTAATTTCAGTATTTCATTTGTAACCTTTGAGATTCCTTGTATTACTGTAATGTATGCTTTGTTTTGATCTGATATGAAACCATTGTTATGACATCTTTACCCTTGTCGGGTTGGGGTGCTACAATATGATATGGAAGTTTGATATATAAAAAAAATGGTTTGGAAATTATGTTAGATAAAGGTAAAAGGCAATTAATGGGAGTTAGTATATATTTTCAAAGTGTGTAAGTGATTGGAGTGGTGAGGGAGGCGGCAAGGGACGGAGGGGGGGAGGGGTTGAGTGTAAGAATTATTTGACAAAGTGTAAGACTTTGTTAGATATTTAGTGTTTTAGAGGATACCGGGTACCGAGTTAGCTAGAAATGAATGTTAATGGTATCAAATAAAATATGAAGACGTTGTAAAATTTATGAAATCACATTTCTGATAAGAATCGGGTGTTAAAATAGTTGTCGTGTTGAGATATCTTGATCCGACGTAGTTATAAGCATTTACCGGAAAATATAGCAAATGGTTTCAAAACACCAGGTAAATTAATAATATAATTTCTATATCATTATATTGAATATGAAAATGTATTAGGATCATAGTCGGGAGTGTCAGGTGTATTATTCGTAGTAAAGACTGAGTGTTAACGTGTATTTAGTAAATGAACATACGTAAATTGAAATAATGCAAACCCGTGCATGACCTAATATGCAGATGATGTTACTGATGATATGTAGACTACTCTAGTCTATATGACGTGTCCTTAATGATGTTTCATGAATTTGCAGTTAAACTCTAACGGTTACGCGAATTTTTATTACCCGTAAACCTAGTTTACGTACTGATGAATAGTGACCATGAATAGTGATTTCTCTCCGGGAATGAATAGTGTTTTGTGAATAGTAAATTTTTTGAAAATATCTCAAAGTCTCAAACTGACTTCAAAAATGATGAATAGTGAAATGATGAATAGTGATTGATGAATAGTAAATTGTCGAGGTTCGAAAAATGACCTGAATTTACAATTTGTCACAGGAACCACCCAAACAAGGTGTTTGGATGGTTGTCATAGGCTAGGAAAACCACCCTCATAGGAGAGGTTCTGGCCGAAGGTTGTACCAAATTAGATCCACCCAGGGCAGCCACCATGGTGGTGAGATAGCACGGATTAGACCTCAACTAGAGGCAAAGAAGACTCACTCCTCAACCCTCCCGGTATAACATAGTTTAGAACCCAAAATAAGAGACAAGGATTGAGGGAAATACCCTTGGTTCGAGTCTAAAATGCACCCTGTTTTGACCCAAGATTTAACCCCAATTAGGGTTGAACTTTCCTTGCTCAACTCGAACCCACAAGTCTGTCAAACTCGAATAGATGGTCCCTTTTGATGGTTGGTTTTAGGCTATGGCACAAGGGTGCCAAGAGTGCTCTTTGTCACGAGGATTAACCTCACACTCGAAATGGTTCTTTTCCTTGTCGGAACGAGAAGGATTATGCCAAAACCAAAGCCACTCTTAACACCGAGAATCCTATATTTTGGAGTTGAGTAGTACTCGACCCAAAGTGAGCCAAGTCATGAGTTTTCTAAGTCCCTTGATGTCGAAATGTTGGCCTAAAAGCTTCCCAGAAAACTCACAAAGTCCCTTGGGACGTATAAGTGGGTGAGTTGTATTTCCAGGCTAAACTAAATCGACCCACTTAGGGCCCATGTGCAAGCCCAATCGAAACCCCTTGTTCTAGCCCATGTTGTATTTGCGAGTAGTTAGTTTCGACCCACCAGGCCCAATGTGGCTGCTGGTGGCCAGTTCAGCCCAATACCAAGGCCTTCCCCCCTCCATTAGATTCAGTTGGGCCGCAGCCCAACAACATGTTAAAATGTGTAAAACTGTGATTGCATATACATATGTAATAGCCGCAAACCAAAACTTATTTAAAAACCGAACATAAACTTTGTATTGAAGCTAACGTATATAAAACTTATGAGACACAATTCAATATTCGTCGATTAAATAATTGGACCTTTAACTTGTGATTGTCACTGAAATATCGTCTTACACTTATATATAAATGTAAAACATAAAAAGTGGCATAAAAGAATACAAAATTTTATATACACACACATGTCACTAAAATATAAAACTTGGCTAAGATAGTAACCAAATCGAGTTCTTACTAAGTACAAAGTAAAACGCATAGGTAAACATACAATTTGACATTTATTTAATCGACCGATGATCATGTAATTAATGAAAACTAGAAAATGAAATATTAACATAAACCTTACTTAAACTATTTTAACGGGATCAAATGTTTTCTAAACTTATAATTTATAAATACAAGTCGAAACTAATGGTTAATAACTACATAAACTTAGTTGATTTTAATAAACGAGATAAACAAAAATTTTATTAAACCAACTTTATATTACATTTTCCCAAACCAATAAACTTTTGAATAATAAACGTCACTTACGCTTAATTTTATTTCAAAAATCTACACGACCTTAATATATATATCACATCTAGATTTTATCTATTCATGCTTTAAATCGTTCATTTCATTTCTTTCCAAATTCCGTCACTCAAATTCCTATAATATTCTCGTTTCCTCATTACCGTACATTTAAGTCATTCGTAGAGCTAAACCTTACCATTTCTTAGAGAATTCATTCGTAACCTTACTTGCTGCCACACAAGTGATAACAACATAATCAATTTAAATGGAATTAAATTCTGAAAAGACTTAATTTAATACTTGAAACTAAAACATGGTTTATTAATCTAGGTTGCGTGTTGGTGCCGTACACTTCCTAATTTCACAGCATTCACTGTTCAGACCATTAAAGGTGAGTTTATAGCCCTATTTTACTTATACTTGTTTTACAAATATGGGGTGAGAAACATGCAAATTATTTTATGGACCATAATACTATTAAATTTTACTCAAAACTATTGCGTAGTTAGCCTAAGCCCTAGAACCCACTATCATGCCCATTTTCATGAGCCGTTAGTTCCCTTTGGGATGCGCGATTGCTTAAGATAGATCTATTGGGGTGACTCCCCCGTTCGGTTGGCCAGATAGGTCAATGCAGACGTATAGCAAGTCGGACTTCGAGTGTATTGGGTTAAACACTCGCTAAGGGCCCCTTGACTATTATTTATGTGCTATAGATTATCGCACTTAACTGTCGAGCTTTGGTTGCATGAACTTAGTGCTAGCGCGATAGACTATTTTGTATGAAATTATATGTGTTGTAATGATCATGCTGGTCCAAACTCATTATTTAATGCTTTTATTTAAACCTATGAACTCACCAGCTTTTTGCTGACTTTTAGCATGTTTTTCTCAGGTGTGTAGTTTGATTTATTATGGCAAGGATTTGGCAAGGAAATGGTCATGGACCTTTTCTGATGAAGTGGCAAATACTTTAAGACTTGTTTTTATGTGGGACCACTGTAACCAATAGGTCTATTTTTTAAAACAATGAATTATCTTTTGTAAACGCAAAATATTGATTTAATTAAAACGGAGTATGTTTCCGTTCTTTGTTTACCTTGTGTTGTGATTTCCAATCTACGCAAGTAGCACCTTTAAAGTTCTGTATTCTTTCGCGACTGTTAAATTTTGGGGGTGTTACACAACTGCTTCAGAAATTATGGACTTCTTTTCAGAAGGAGGAAGTTTATCAAACTCCTTTGCTAATTCAAGCATCTTACCCGCATGTTCATTAATATCGTGCAACGATATCTTCGTGGCATACTTGAATCTCAATCGCCTCAGCATGTCAGACTGCCTTTTAGACTCAGCAACCAACCCACAATCCCGTTTCGCTGTTGCTTCACCAGTGTAGCATTCCATATGCAACATAGTGAATGTGCCACAATCTCGGAAAATTTTCTTTGTTCTCCTCTTGAGCTTTGGGATTCTTGGCTTTAGTTTACGAATGCTAGAATGCTTTTGGTGACCATACAACTTCAGATGACGGGCAAACAACGTTTTCTACAAAATTATTTAAAAAAAGAAAAAAAAAGAAAAAAAAAAGCATAAAATACTAGAATTTTGGTAAAATGTCAATTGTGATTCAGGATGAATCCCATGAGATTCACTTGGGATTCTGTATGAATCACAAGGGATTAATCTATAATCACATGTGATTCTATATGAATCATAAGGGATGCATCAAAAGAATCAGATGAGATTCTAAATGAATTACTTTACAACAGAAAACTAAAATACTTACAAAAAGTTCACATGTATCTTCATACTTTTCAGCGTACGTTGCTCCACAATCACTGATATCTAGTATCGTCATTGTTGTTACTTTTTTAGTAAGGCTGAAGACGACCAGATAAAAATGGTCTGCTTTGCGAATTGGAAAAAAGTCCTGTTTAAACAAAACAAAAAACATAATAAAAATGATGAAAAGTAAAAACACAAACAAAAATTAAATTAAAAAAAAAAAAAAAAACAAACAAACAAACAAAATAAATAAAAAAAGCATAAATTACTAGAATTTTGGGAAATTGCCATTGAGAGCCAAGCCACCAACATTATTTTTAAACTGAGCCAAAACTTCTTTTTCAAATTCTTCAAATTTATCGTCCTCAGACGACAAGGTTCCATCAAACATAGCTTCTGTCTGTATATGCAATTTACAATATGATGTTACGAAATGCATTGCTTTGGGGGTGTTTGGTAAGTTAGATAAACAGATAAGCAGTTTATTAAGCAAATCAAAAAATAACTACTTATAATACATCCAGTTGGGAAAAAGTGTCATAATGGAGAACCAACTTCTCTAAAACTCTCAAAACTCTCTTCATGATTAAGAATTGTAGCCCAACAGTCGACTACATTAGCATCGATCCACAAACCGGGTGCTAATGTTTCGATATTCACACGCACTGAATATATACTGAACTCCCCAGAATATGTTTCGAAAACTCTTTCACTATAAGAAAAAAAAAATCAAATCATTTAAGAATCATATGGGATTCTCTATGATTCACATGTGATTAAGAAAAGAAAATTTTCATATGATTAAATGTGAATCCCATATGATTCAATGTGAATCCTATGGGATTCTTTGTGAATCACATGGGATTCATTATTAATCCCATGTGATTCCTTCACATTGAATCAGATGATAAGATACCATGAAACTTATATAAAAAATACACATGTAAACTTACATCTTTTCGCCTTGCATCGCAAACAAACTATTACAAAGAATAAACTCCAGCCTAGTAATTTTGGGTACAACCTTTGTCTTCTTGTTCACATAAGGAGATAAAAGGTAGGAAGACAGTTTCACCAAATGCTTTTCAGGAATGGGATTTACATTCAAAGCATGAGTAGCCATTTTTTCGGGAGTAATGGTACCTGGATTCACAACATTGTTTCCCTCCAAACCTTCTTTGAGCGTGTTAAGCTGAATAAAATAAAAAAGATTTAATTCAAAAGAAATAATTATTAGGTAAAAAGAAGGAAAGTATGCAAGAATATTACATAATCGTTCTTAGCAACTACACACACCATCAACTCATCAACCAAATCCACATTATTAACTAACCATTGAGTTAAACCCTCGGGTGTGCTGGTGATCTCATACTCTTCACCTGTTTCTTCACCAGATGGATCAACTTGCTTCTCGAAATCGCCATCAACTAGCTTCTCGGGAACTGCATCTTCTTCTTTATTAGATTGTTCGTTGACTAAATCTTCTAAAGCCACTCTGCTACCATCATTTCTTTTACCTGCATCATCCCCATTACCTGCATCGTCGTCATTATCCCCATTACCAGCATCATCGTCATCATCCCTATCACCTCTATCATTGTCATCATCCCCGTTACCATCATTTCCATCACCTACTAAACTAGGCTCCCCATTACCATCATTTAATGGAATTGGTCTCTTAAAAATTTCAACATACTTTTCATGAAGTTCAAGAAGCTTTAAATCAGCAGGGCATTCTAAAAAAGCTTTCCACAAATATTCTTCAAGAGCATGTCTTTCATTATATATAACATCTAATTTTTCTTCAACTTTGTTAAAAAAATCCTGGAATAGTCATAATAAGATAAGCACATTGGATTTGGCAGTGATTCTAATAAGAATCCCATGGGATTTATAATGAATCTCATGGGATTCTAAACAAAATTACATGGGATTCTGTATGAATCCCATGGGCTTCTGTATGAATCCCATAGGATTCTAAACATGATCATATGTGATTAAATAACAATAAATGAAAAATAAAAACCAAGAATTAAATGAACCTCTTTAAAGAAGTTTCAAAAGAACCACCATGAACAAAACCTTCAGACTCTTGAACCTCGGATTCAGACCATTCTTTATGAAGTTCTAACATACCCATAACTTCTTCTTTCAGTTCCAAGTCCTGTCTTTGTGCCATTAACAATGACGACCAGTTTT
The DNA here is from genome assembly GCA_021014915.2 of Artemisia tridentata subsp. tridentata. Lineage (NCBI taxonomy): Eukaryota > Viridiplantae > Streptophyta > Magnoliopsida > Asterales > Asteraceae > Artemisia > Artemisia tridentata. The sequence continues at coordinate 377,424,717 of CP139509.1, forward strand.
TGATATCCGGACGTGTGCGAACAACAGAAAGCCTCTCGTACTTTGGTGAATCTAAATTCAAAAGCTGAAAACAAAAAACAAAAAAGTGTAAGAAAGTTGCAACAAATATGTCACACAAACATGAAAACAATTTAGAACTTACAATGAGGAAGGTATATGGACCAGTGTATTGGTTAAGAAGAGTTGTCGGGAGTTTACTGTATTTAAGGCAGTTATGAATGTAGTCGCACCAATCAATACCACTAATTTCAGTATCTTCACAAACCCGCCTAACAACATCCAAATTAATCTGCGCCTTCAACCCAGCAACCATACCCATCGCGTTTTTAAAAAGTGAAAGAAAGTTAACTTTAAAAAGGAAGTCGACTTCCTTAGACTCAATCAACTTTAAAGCAATATCATTCAATCTGATATCCTTAACTGATTTAGGGTAAAACTGACCAACCCAATCCTTCTCAAAATCATCTTCAACTGGTCTAGACTCTAAAGAAAAAAAAAAAGATTGACCACCAATAGGAATACCTAACATATCATGAATTTTGGAATGGTGGCCTCGATTGACTCGCCATTATCCAAATTCAACCGGTAAGTCACTGCATCAAATTTTGAAACCACATACCTACCCAACCTTGACGGAATGTAGTCTATATTAAGCTTGTGAAATGAACTAAAACCTATCTCTGCCAGAAACTTCTCCATATTAACCTTTTTTGAGTCACGGATGGCAGTATAAAGAGCAGTAGGTGTCGTCCTAGCATGAAGAATTGGAAAATCAGAAAGATAATTTTCATGTTGTGCTTCTTGAGGCGTCAACTCCTTTTCTTTCTTCTTGCTTTTCTTCTTCGGCTTCAATTCAATCTCCTCATCAGATTCTTCTTTTATAAACTTATTCTTCAACAGATTCTTTATAAGATCCTTAGGTATAACTTTCTCAGGAGATGCAGAATTGTCCTTCTTTATCTTTTTATCCTTACCCTTCAAATTCTTTTTCTCCTTACGGGGTATAACTTGCTCAGAATCAGAAGAATCGAAACCTAAATTGTCCCTCTTTCTCTTCACCACGACCTTACTCTTCAAATTCTTTTTCTTTCGATCAACTTTAGGATCTTGAAAATCATCGGTGTCTACATAAAAAAAGACATAATATAAATAACTTGATCACAAGGGATTCAATATGAATCCCATGGGATTCCATATGAATCACAAGGGATCATATAGAATCCCATGGGATTCTGTATTAATTACATAATAAGACAGATCTACACCTTTTTGCAGCTTGACCTTCGCTTTCTTTTTACTCTGATCAACTTTTGATAAAACCCTTTTCCGATTTGGTTTATCTTCTTTCTCAACTAGCTTATTCAACCTCAAAACAGGCGCTTCCGATAAAGCTTTAGCAGCCTTTGTCTTAACTAGGGAAACAGACTTCGGCGCCCGCTTGTCCTTAGGCTTATCCTTGGTATGAACCGGCTTATTCAACCTCAAAATAGGAGATTTCGATAATGGTTTAGCAGCCTTTGTCTTGACTTGTGAAACAGACTTCAGTAACGGCTTGTCCTTTGCCTTTTCCCTTGGCTTGTCCTTTGGCTTCTCATTTGCCAAATCAGTAACAATATCCAAAATAACTTTAACAACATCAACCTGCACCTTCTCCTTCTCCTGAACAACACTCCGTGCCTTTTCTTGAACAATCGACACCTTCTCCTTCTCCTGAACAACAACAGCCGCCAACTTCTCCGTAACAACCGGCGCCTTATACTTCTCCTGAACATCAACAGTCGCCAACTTCTCTGTAACAACCGACGACTTCACTGCAACAACAGTCGCCAACTTCTCATACTGATTAAACTTAGACAATGGCGTTGGGTTCAAAACTTTGTTGGCAGGTTGGCCCACTGATTGACGCATACTTGATGGAATCCACCTCTTCCTCGGTGAAACACTAGAAGTAGCATTAACAACACCTACAAAAAAAACAAAAAAACATTAGCATTAGTTATACAATAAAAAAGTATTAAGAATCACATGAGATTCGGTATGAATCTCATGGGATTCAGAATGAATCAAGTAATATGTTACAAGCATGAATCAAGTTATATGTTATAGCAATATGAAAATAAGCAAAAAACAAGCTAATCAATCACAAACTTCAATCTACTGATTCCTATAAGCAATAAAATAAGCTAATTGATCACAAAACTCCAATCTACTGGCTGAAATAAGCTAATCCAAACACTCAGTCCATCACAACTTCAATCTACTGATTCCTATAAGCTAATCCAAACACTCAGTCCATATAACTCATTCCATCATAAAACTTCAATCTACTGGCTGAAATAAGCTAATCCAAACACTCATTCTATCACAAAAATAAACTAATCGATCACAAAATAAGCTAATACAGTCACAAAATAAGCTAATACATTCGCAAAATAATATAATCGATCACTCACACAAGTTTAACCGAATAACGAACGCACGCACGCACGAGCATCACATTTTCGTTCCATTCTCACGCCCTGACTCACTATATACATCACAACCGCCAAATCAAACACAATAACTAGTTAATCTCCTCATATCTATCAAATAATCATTCATAACACTGGCGCAGAGTTAATGAGACGTTATAAGCTTCAAAAACCTACACTAAATTTCTCCTCACATTATTAGCTCTACAGAACGTAAACTCTCAGCTCACACTAATCCTAACCGACTACCGTACGCACGCTCATCACATTTTCGTTCCACTCTCAACCTTCACAACTGCCAAAACAAACTCGTAAGCTTATAACACTTTTCATATCATCAAACAATCGCTCTATAACGAAATAAGCAACATATCACATCTATAAAAAAATAAGAAACAAAATAAGCAATGCAGCAACATATACTGACTAATATAACAAAATAAGCTAAAAATATACCAGAATCTTCATTTGGAAGCTTATTTTGATCGGAAAGTAGCAACGAATCCGATTTAGCCAACGAACCGGCTTTAGATAGAGCTAGTTCTTCTCGTATGTCCATTTTAATGGAATGATTTAAAGAATTAGGGTTTCGCGGTGGTTTGACGGTGGTTTAGGGGTGATTTAGGGCACGGTTTGGCGATGGTTTGGATAGAGAATCGATTTGAGGGTTTTCGATCTAATGCGTGTAAGTGTATGTGTATTTGGGAGGTTACCGGTGTGGGAGGTGTATTATTAGTTTTAGATAGTGACTAAAATGCCCCTCAGTATATTTTTATTTTAAAATGCTAATTAATCTAAACCATTGGATGGAAGGAGGATGGATGGTTGAGATCTTGTGATTTGTTCCTTAGATAAATGTTGTTTCGTACGGAACTTTTGTCCCGGAGGTGAGATCCCTCACATTATTGTGTTATCTAAAGAACGAATAGGAAGATCCCAACCATCCATCCACCTTCAATCCAATGGCTGAGATGGAAGCCAAAAATTACAAATAAGGACACATTAGTAATTTTACCCGTCTCAATAATAGGAAAAAAACAATACAATCCGTCTCATTTAATACGGGACTTTCTCTTTCATCAATAAACTAGATCTAGTTTCTCTCTCAACTATTACCGGAATCCACGTCGGAATCACCATGAACCCGTCGAATTTATCAATAAACCCATCGGATTCATCAATAAACCCGACGGATTCATCAATAAACCCGTCGGAAAACACCGTGGTTGTCATTCCTCTAATTCCGATTCACCGGAAAATACCGCTGCCATCTAATATGGTTGAAATTGATGGTAAAATCCCTTGAGATTCTATATATACACTTTGCTTTGTATAAACTGGGAGTACAAAATCCCTTGAGATTCAGTTTTTGTTGTGTAATGTTATCACAACAAAAACTGAATCTAGTATCGTCATTATTGTTACTTTTTTAGTAAGGCTGAAGACGACCACATAAAAATAGTCTGCTTTGAGAATTGGAAAAAAAGCCTGTTTAAGCAAAACAAAAAACATAATTAAAATGATGAAAAATAAAAACACAAATAAAAATTTAAAACAAAAAAAAAAAAAACAAATTTTACCAAGTCAATGCCATTGAGAGCCAAGCCACCAACAATATTTTTAAACTGAGTCAAAACTTCTTTTTCAAATTCTTCACATTTATCGTCCTCAGACGGCAAGTTTCCATCAAACATAGCTTCTGTCTGTATATGCAATTTACAATATGATGTTACGAAATGCATTGCTTTGGGGGTGTTTGGTAAGTCAGATAAACAGATAAGCAGCTTATTAAGCAAATCGAAAAATAACTACTTACAATACACCCGGTTGGAAAAAAGTGTCGTAATGGAGAACCAACTTCTCTAAAACTCTCGAAACTCTCTTCATGATTAAGAATTGTAGCCCAACAGTCAACTACATTAGCATCGATCCACAAACTGGGTGCTAGTGTTTCCATATTCACACACACTGAATAATATATTGAACTCCCCAGAATGTATTTCGAAAACTCTTTCACTAAAAGAAAAAAAAAATCAAATCATTTAAGAATCATATGGGATTCTCTATAATTCACATGTGATTAAGAAAAGAAATTTTCCATATGATTAAATGTGAATCCCATATGATTCACTGTGAATCCTATGGGATTCTTTATGAATCACATAGGATTCATTATTAATCCCATGTGATTCCTTCACATTGAATCAGATGATAAGATACTATGAAACTTATATAAAAAATACACATGTAAACTTACATCCTTTCGCCTTGCATCGCAAACAAACTGTTACCAAGAATAAACTCCAGCCTAGTAATTTTAGGTACAACCTTTGTCTTCTTGTTCACATACGGAGACAATAGGTAGGAAGACGGTTTCACCGAATGCTTTTCAGGACTGGGATTTACATTCAAAGCATGAGGAGCGATTTTTTCGGGAGTAATGGTACCTGGATTCACAACATTGTTTCCTTCCAAACCTTCTTTGAGCGTGTTAAGCTGAATAAAATAAAAAAGATTTAATTAAAAAGAAATAATTATTAGATAAAAAGAAGGAAAGTATGCAAGAATATTACATAATCATTCTCAGCAGCTACACACACCATTAGCTCATCAACCAAATTTACATTATTATCTAACCATTGAGTTAAACCCTCGGGTGTGCTGGTAATCTTATACTCTTCACCTGTTTCTTCACCAGATGGATCAACTTGCTTATCGACATCGTCATCAACTAGCTTCTCGGGAACTTCATCTTCTTCTTTATCAGATGGTTCGTTTCCTAAATCTTCTAAAGCCACTCTGCTACCATCATTTCTTTTACCTGAATCATCCCCATTACCTGCATCGTCATCATCATCCCCATTACCTGTATCATCGTCATCATCCCCATCACCTCTATCATCGTCATCATCCCCGTTACCATCATTTCCATCACCTACTAAACTGGGCTCCCCATTACCATCAATTAATGGAATTGGTCTCTTGAAAATTTGAACAGACTTTTCAAGAAGTTCAAGAAGCTTTAAATCAGCAGGGTATTCTAAAAAAGCTTTCCTCAAATATTCTTTAAGAGCATGTCTTTCGTTACATATAACATCTTACTTTTCTTCAACTTTGTTAAACAAATCCTAGAATAGTCATAATAAGATAAGTACATTGGATTTGGCAGTGATTCTAATAAGAATCCCATGGGATTCATAATGAATCTCATGGGATTCTAAACAAAATCACATGGGATTCTGTAATCCCATGGGATTCTGTATGAATGACATAGGATTCTAAACATGATCATGTGTGATTAAATAACAATAAATGAAAAACAAAAACCAAGAATTAAACGAACCTCTATAAAAGAAGTTTCAGAAGAACCACCATGAACAAAACATTTAGACTCTTGAACCTCGGATTCAGACCATTCTTTATGAAGTTCTAACATACCCATAACTTCTTCTTTAACTTCCAAGTCCTGTCTTTGTGCCATTAACAATGACGACCAGTTTTTGATAGACGGACGTGTGCGAACAACAGAAAGCCTCTCATTCTTTGTAGAATCTAAATACAAAAGCTGAAAACAAAAAGCAAAAAACAAAAAAAGTGTAAGAAAGTTGCAACAAATATGTCACACAAACATGAAAACAATTTAAAACTTCGTTTAATTTAAAACTTACAACGAGGAAGGTATATTGTTGGGAACACGTTTTGTATTAATTCAAGTATTGATCATTATGTAATAGGTTGCTTAGGCCTTTAGGTTTCATTTAAGGTCCAGCCCGTGTAGAAGGCCCATGGGTTGTGTCGTTTATTTAATTAATTATGTTTAAGTATGTTTATTAGGGCTTTAAGCCTAAGTCATTGTAAAAACTATAAATACCCCCTCCCATCCAAAGAAGAGGGTTGGTTGGTTGAAGAGCTAAACATTTCACTATTATTTGTTAATCATCCTTCCACTCTCTTTCTCTCTCTACTTTCTCTCACTAGATCTAGATTAATTTAGGTAGCTTGTGTCTTTAATTAATAGATTCGTCAAGTGGTATCAGAGCCAGGTGTAATTTAGGTTGTTAACGATTAGATTTAAGTAAAAATTAAAGAAAATCCGAGAAATCACTGTTCATCCGAGATGTACTGTTCATCTCTCTAGTTTGTCAGGTTTATCGAGTTAGATAAATCTGTCGAGTTTGTCTATTTTATCAAGTTTCTTATTGATTCTTGAGTTTGGGTTGTCTCGAGTTTCTTGATAAATTATCGAGTTAGATAATTTTATCGAGTTTCTTGTTGCTTATAGAGTTTGGAAAACTTCTCGACTTTCTAAGGTTCTCGAGTTTCTCCAAGTCTCTCGACTTTCTTAGCTTCTCGAGTTTCTCCAAGAGTCTCGACTTTCTAAGCCTCTCGAGTTTCTACAAATTCTCGACTTTCTCCAAGCCTCTCGAGTTTCTACAGGTTATCGACTTTCTCCAAGTTTCTCGAGTTTCTACATTTTATCGACTTTCTCCAAGGTTCTCGAGTTTCTACAGTTTTCTCGACTTTCTTGATTTGTTACCAAGTTTGTGAGATTTTTCAAGTTTGTGAATTTATTAAGTTTCTAGTGTAAAATCCTTCGAGTTTCAACGATTGAAATCTCCGAGTTTCTAGAGTAAAATCCTCAAGTTTCTTCAAGTTTTTCACCGTTCATCAATCTAATCTATGACAACAACCGTTATTATCCTTTGAAGATCCTAAACCTACATCCACAAGTTACTTAACGATGTCTCAACCGCCATACAATCACAATTTCTACAATCAACAACAACAACCATATCGTCAACAACAACAACCATATCCATATCAATATCCTCAACAGCAATATCAACCACAATATTTACCTCAGTATCAACAACAATAAATGTTCATGCATCAACATCAATTCCCTCAGCAGCAACAACTTCCTACACAACCAATGCATAACTACCAATCTCCTTCCAGAGAACCACACTGGTTTACCAAGATGTGCGAAGCCATTAGTAGTCAACAATCGAGGCATGAAGCTGGTTCTTTTGACACACCACCTATGCTCACACCAGGAAACTATGTGCAGTGGTCCAGTCATTTTCTACGATTCATCGAACTAAGGAAACCTCACGGGAAATATCTGAAAAAAGTCATCATTGATGGACCATATCCAACACCTTCAACGACCATTCCTGCTGATCCAACTCAAGTTCCTCCAAGAGAAGCGACAACAACCCCCATTCCTCTACCTCAACTAACTGCTGAACAAGTCCTACAACAAGAGGCCAATGAGCTAGCTATGTATTATATACTCCAAGGGATTCCTAATCCCATCTTCAGGAGTATTGATGCCCAAAAGACAGCCAAGGCTATGTGGGAGCACATACATCTGCTTATGGAAGGCACTGAACTCAATCAAGAGGACTTGGAATCAAAGTTGTATATGGAATACACACACTTCCTGATCGAACCTGAGGAAACCTTGGAATCATACTATCATCGTTTCACCAACATCATTAATGATCTGGATCGCCACAATATTACCTTACCAAAGATTGCTGTAAATTCAAAGTTTCTGGGATGTCTCGGGCCAGATTGGCAGAAGTATGTCATGTTTGTTCGACAGGCCAAAAAGATAAATGATGTTTCTTATGGGTTATTATATGATTACCTAAAACAACACCAATCTGAGGTTGATAAGGATCGTGCCGTACGTGGAGGATTCTCATCAGCACCTAATCCAAATTTACTGGCATTAATGGCTCAATCGCATTTTGCACCAAATCAGGAGTTTGTTCCACCACCACCTCAGTCAGGCTTTGTACCACAACCGTCAAACCAAATCGTCCCTTATGAAGCACAGTCACAATACCCTGATACTCAACTTGTTCCATACGACAACTCTGATTATAACATGTACTCAAATGTTGACACTGATGAAGATGATGCTTTTAACTCTCTGAATGAAGGATTTGCATTAATTGCTCGTGCATTTAGAAATTTTTCCAACAAGTCGAACAATCGATTGAGATCTTCATCGAATACAAGAAATCATGCAGTGGTCAATGATGGAAGAGTTGAGATTCAGAATCGGTCTTCAGGTAGGTTTGCTTCAGGAAACATGGGGAATTATGGTGGGCAACGATTCAGTTCAGGAGGAGGTAGTCGAAACAGCATGGGAAACACTCAAAGAAGGACTCAGTTTGCTGATAAAGGGAAAGGGATTGCTAATACATCCATCACTTGCTACAATTGTGGGGGAAATGGTCATATGGCTAATGCATGCCCTAAGCCGAGAACAATGGGTAGTGCATACCATAAAGAAGCTCTTCTCATGGCATTGAAGGATGAAAAGGCCAGTGGTATTTTGACAGAGAAGAAGCAGAGTTTTATGGCAAATGCATACTCCGATGACGAAATGGAGGATCTGGAGGCTAATGCTGCAGTCATGTTAATGGCCAACATGCAGGAGATGAACATGAGCGAGACAGGCCCGGTATACGACACCGATGGCTTATCTCAGGTATTTGATGCATATTGTCTTATTCATGAAATAGCCTCACCATCTGTATCTTCATCTGCACAAGAAACTTTTGTTCAAAATGATTTATCATTTTCATCTCAAGAAAATGATCAAATAAACACAGTGGTTACCTTTGATAATGATCAAATTAACCCAGTGGTTTCATTTGATGATTCTTTTGAAGATGACAATCATGATCATCTTGAACAAAATGTTCCTATGCAAGATTCGGATTCAGAACTCATGACCTTATTGCTTGCCACCCAATCACAATTGAATTCACATAAATCTCAGAGGGACAAATGCAATGACATTAACAAAAACTGTAATCTTTGTATACTTGGATTAGATGTTTGATGAAATTCTAGTGAGAGAGAGATGAGAGAATTGGGAGTTCTAGAGAGAGAGAATGAGAGAAAATATGGCTGTAAGATTAGAAGCTCCAACCCTTCCCAAGTGTGGGAAGGGGTATTTATAGTACAAGATATATGTGCCCCGAGTGGGCTGTGGAGTGAGCTGACAGTGGGTAAAGACCCGACCCACTCCATGAATACTATACTAACTAAACTAATAATACTAATAATTCTAATAACCCTACGAGCTACACAAATGCTAAATCGATACTCGGGGTGACCGAGTCTTCACATGAATATTTATATTCCTAATAATCTCCCCCTAAGGGAGGTCACCTCGGAAATAATAATTTGAATTCTAGCATTCTATTACATGACTGTAACTTCCTAGCTCGTAGTTTTTGATTCTTCAAATTCATTACTCTTTGTACATTCAGCAGTGTTCTTTTGATGACCGTTCTTCTGTCTTGGATGATCTTTGGTGATTCTTTGATGTCATCATCCAACGTATGTCTCCAGGTCATCTTTTAGCATTATGTCTCCATGTGATGTTGTACACTTTGAACCGACATGCTCACACTATTCTGGGTCATGATTTTCAGCATCAGAGTTTGCAGAAGCAGTGTTGAAGGTCTTTTAGTTTATCATGACTTCTTTGAATACGATGATGGTGTAGTGTGAGCATGTGGTAATGGATTGGCATCTTTTCTGCAATCAGCTACAACCGTAATCAGCTGCCACAACAATCAGCTACAACCGCCAGGTGTTCCTGTATACGACAGTTAGCAATAAAACATCCGGTACTTATAGGTTCGGACTTCGAGATTGTTAACAGCATAGTGTGAAAACTCTCTCTAATCCTTACCAAGGCCGTTCCTAAATCGGAAACCCACAGAGGGCTTTAAAGATCTACCGTAGTAAATCAACGATTAGGTGAGTCGTTGGAGTTCACTCCATGACTGTAGACCGTTTGAAACCGCCGCGACCACTAAGCGTAATCCACAAGGAATTACCGAAGTGACCTGCTTTCAAGGCTGTTTGATGTTGACCCTGGCAGGAATTTCCATTCAATCACTGAGAATTACATTTGTAAATTCCCTCATAAATGTTCTGGCAGATTGCTAAGATCTGCGTAGGACTCATAAGTTTACATTTGGTGTCCTTAATGTTGAACAACCAGTGTAGGAGTAACACGTGTTCCTATGAGATCTTATGATGCATCTCGTGGCTCTAGACTCGATAAGTGCATTTTTGGTAGTCGGAGACTGGAGCGGTGTCTCCTGTTTCAATATCAACATGACTCGTAATGAGCGTTCGATAGATTATGCAGGGTTCCCCGTGAGAATGAAACAAGTCCTTTTAAGAGAACTTGAGTGGTTTAGAAGGTTTAGTGCAGTGCGTCACTAGGTCCATGACGTCTTGTCTTCAATACCGGTGTTACCTTAGTAACCACCAGTAGCATATGAATTGAACCCGGTTTCTGCCCTAAGGTTGAATAATTGGAGGGCTATTTCTTTTCACCCTTTCTCATTTCGTTTCTTTTTAATTCTTCAACCCCTTCTTTCTCCTTTCTCATATTACTCCTTTTCTCATAATCATACCTAAGGACTTTCTAATACTATCTATTTGGTATTTTCCTTGGGTAGATCCCTCCGGCTCTGGCGGATCATAGGACGGTTTTCCTAACCTTAGCCACCTTATAACTTCATGACTATCCTATGTTGCCATTTACCAAATCCTTGAAAAATCTCTCAAAGTGTTCATGATTATGAAACACATTTTGCTAACACTTTGAGAGTTTTATATTTTTCAAATTCTCCCCCTTAACATGTGCCCATATGTCTTAATTTAAAGTTTGCACATGTTGGGTAGAGATTGCACTTTTTGAGTTGATCCACTTTCAGTGAACATGACCGATTCGAGACACGCTTACATCACTAGTTGGACTAGCTTGAAATTATTACCCGGCCTGGTCAAGTCCACAGAAAATTTCTCGAAATGGTACACTCTACTCAGACACATCCTTTTCGAGACACACTTACATCACTGGTTAGACCAACTTGAAATTATTACCCGGCCAAGATATGTCCTTTCGATTAATGACAGTTTTTGTTTCGTCAATTCATTGGTGAAGTCTGAGTCGTGCTCACATGAAATGCCGTATCCTTTTAGTTATCACAAACCATTTGCTCCCCCTCAATATGTGCATCGATATGCGAAAGAGTTTAGCACATATGGGAGAGCTTACATTTAAGTCCAAAGAATCACATTTTCATTAGGTTTCATATTTAAATCACATTCTCTCCCCCGATCAAAAATTTCAAACCTTTTGAGATTTGTGATCCCAATTGATTTAAATAAGTTAGAAAATGTGGGAGAAAATGTGGTCAGATTTAGTATATTCTGATGATGAGACATTACGATGCTCCCCCTCAATCAATGAGGGAGAATGTTAGTGTCAGGTATGATAGGTTTGAAAGATTTTGAATTAAAACAATCATACACTGACACATAACAACAAATGTTTATTCACTGCTTATTATGTACAAAGATAATCGTTATGACACAAATGATGTTGACCTTTTCGCTTCCCTGAGGGAGTCAGTAGTCAGCATCAATTATCCATCCACCAACAAATCTTCCCAAGTATTGTAGATCCCCACTCGGCGATACCAGAATAAGTAATGCTTTATTGAAGTGAAGGTGGTGGTGGTGATGACAGTGTTGTTGTTGTTGTTGCTGATGTTGTTGTTATGGTGAATTCATAGCCAGTCAATAGTGTTTGAACATCTGATCAAATGGTTAGAGCGGGAACTAGCACATTCATATTGGCCATGGAATCTGCATAAGAATATCAACACAGATATACATACATACAGATACACTTTTCATTAATAGCTACCACATAGCAGCTTGCCACATCATAATACCAAATTCATCTCATAATCAAACCACAGTCAGGAAATACATCAAACCGCTATCTAGCATGAAGAGCAATCAGCAATCATGAACATGGCAATTCACACATATTTCAACATTCAAATCATGATCTTAGGAATATGATTCTAACACGATAGCTACATACCTAAGCATAATCTGAGAGCACAAGCAATATGTCAACAACAATTACACAGCAATCGACTAACAAAAGTCAATCAACATCCGAAACTCATTCAATTAGATCATACAAATGCCTATGGAGTATTCAAGAACATCAAACACAATGGGTTTTCTAACTTCTTTTAGATTTTGAGTTATAAAGTATTTAGGGTATTAAACGAGGATACCAAAGTGACACAAATGGATCATATAGTTACATAAAGCTAGGAAACTATAAGCAAATTGCACATAATGTCCTAATCTTTCTAACAACTAACACATTTGCCCATTTGAGATAAAGTTTAGTAAGATCCTCTTCAACTAATACCCCATTAACTACAAAACCTTTTCTAAGAATTATGAGTTAACCAAGAAACCCGTTTGATGAAATAAAATTTGAAATCACTCTCCCCCTCAATCAGTGACCCGTATTCTAGTTAAAAGAGTTGTAGTCATTGATTGAGTGACAAATTTTATGAACAATCCAAGTCTAAAAGAGTTTTAAACAACACGTAATCACCAAGTGTCTCACAAATAATTTTCAGAAGAATCATAGAAGGAAAACTATTTGTATACAAAGAAGATTTCTCTTCTTTTACAAGAAATGATGCACTGAAGCGTACATCAAATCAGGGATGCATGGATATGAAGTAATCCATGCCCGGGTGAACTTCACCCGTTGTTAGGAACAGCCGTCTTTTTGCAGATGTGTTTTCCTCATTTTGAAACGCGGGTTGCTATCTAAAGTAATAGCAAGCCATTTAGACATGTTTTGACAATTCATTTTAACTTCTGCTCGAGCTTCATTTAAAGTCCCGTGTCATTATTGAATGACATTTCTAAGACCGTAAATGTTATTGATAAACAGAAGACATGCCTAGAGGAACTATTTTTGGTATTTTCTATTTTTCTGATTTTTTATGGTTTTTCTGGGTTTTAAAATTTTTCTATTTACAATTTTCTGGTTTTATAGCTTTCTATTTACAGTTTGGTATAAGATATGTACAAACTATATTATTCAGTTTAAGAAGATGATGACATGAATACCAAAATGAGGATACGTTCAGTATGTGGTAGACATCTGTAGTCAACATCTCTTAAACTTTTCACCACCAAAGCTTTCGAGGCTCCTGAACAATCGTTTGATCTTGAGCCTTCTCAATATAAAGCTTTGACAGCTTCCCTCCAAACCGACAATCTTCTTTTTGAGCAGATTCAAAGCTCTCTTTCAAGCTTACATAAGGTAAGTGTACAGCGGAAACCGTAGCAAACCACATAAAAAATTGCTGCTCCTTTTAAGAATAATCATCGTGATTCTCCGATCAGGGGACCATCAAATAGATCAGCAACGTATCATCTCACACTTGACTAATTCTTCTCACATTTCTTCCCTCTGAAGTCTGAAATAATGCATACCGAAAGTATCCAGAGACAACTTCCCCCAAGTAATTGAAGTGATGCAATCAGTCTCATTGTATGAAGCCCAAAAACCCGAAGTACACACTCAATCCCGTTAATGAAGTCGAAAATGTAACATCAAGATCAATTAAGACCCGAAAGTCCCCTTTTCTCCCTTCAGGAAATTGCCATTGTGAACCTCTTTTATCATCAGAAACTATTTCTTACATCTCTTCCCCCACGTAATTGGAATGATACACCAGAAGGAACGAGTTAGAACACTGATTTTCTATGCGGTTATGACATTTGTCTTCTCGGAATAATCTTCAATTGAGAAGAAGTATAAAGCTCATTATGTGTACTCGTTGTGCATTCAGATGTATGTCTCCTTCCCCCTTGCTGGTTTTGATACCTCAGAATCAGCAACACATTTTACGTACATGTTCTTGAGATCTTGTGAGAAGAACAAAGTTGGCTCAAATGTATCAAGTGAGAATCAACCGCTACCGAAACTGTCTCTGACTATCTTTACCAATCCTTAAGTAGGCTTATTTGACGAGATGACTGATGGAACAAACCCGATATACCAAACTAGACACTGAAGTAGAATTCCCCGTTCTCGTGACTTAAACTTGCACTAATGTTGGAAGAACGGTGTAGAGAATTAATGCTCCAAGAAAATCTCTAAGTACTCAATACCCAACTAAAGTATGAAACATTAACACCTCTTGCGATTATCCACAACGTCATCAGCGTGTGACACTGAGTACTACAACGTAACTCCTTTAAGTGATAGTTAACCAGGTCATCAAACATTTACCCTGACTGCTGGTAACTAGATAAACTAAGTCTTCAACTTACATCTTAAGCACGAGCAAGTTATCACTGAAAGTCATACATCCAACCAACCTCGACTTCAAGATAGAGTAAGATCACGCCTTTGGGAAAGTCAACCTTAACCTCAAATAAGTGATACCTGATCAACTCCATAGTCACCATTAGATGCCCAACAAGTTAGTAAACAACCAATCAAGTGTACGTCGATCCACTTGTTCACACTTCTCCCCCTCAAAAATTGCATATGAGAATGCCATTTTTGATTGAACAAGTGCATATGAGGTTGATCCACTGTTCACACTTCTCCCCCTCAAAAATTGCATTTGAACAAAATTGAAGTTGCCATTTTTGATTGAGTGAATAAACCTCTAGTCAGATGGAAGTAGATCCACTTGATGTTTGAACGAGCATGGAGCAAGTATGAAGCTTTTTGATGATAATAGTCAGAAACAAGGAGATTCGTATGACCATTTCTCAAATCTCAATCACCATGTAGTTTATTCACCCTTCTCCCCCTCAAAAATTGCATGTGACGGCCAACTGCCATTTTTGATAGACCAGGTGAATAAGAATATACTCCAATGTACATTTATCCCCTTGATGAATGAATGAGCATGAGAAGAGCATGAAGCTTGATGAGAATGTTCATAAACAAGAAGATTTCTCTTCTTCCGAAGATAAAGCGCACTCAAGCGTACGCCTTTCTTTTCTTTGATGAACGGGGCCTGAAGAGATGTCAGCAGACGCCATTATGTTGACATTGAGACCCGAGGCTTGAACTGCAGCGTTCAAACGTCATTGTCGATGAAGAACGTGGCCTGAACTGATGTGAACAAACGTCATAGTCGATGAAGAACGAGGCCTGAACTGATATGATCAGACGTCATTGTCGTTGATGTTCATCAAGCTTGAGTTGCTTGAACCCCTACATCATGAGATATCAATCTTTTCGGCACCCAAACCCTGAGTCTTTCCTTAATACGAGTGAATTATGTACCTGCACTTAAGTAAAGACTTCCTGCATTGACATTAAGAGTTTGTTTGCATTTATATGGGTTAGTGATATCAGCATTTAAACCATTTGGGGTTTCAGTGTCAACCTTGGTTTTGCTCTCAGTGAACATCTTTCTAATAGGTAACCATCTAAGTCCAACAATCTTAAAAGTTCTACCCGTCGGTATCCACCTAAGGCAAGATCTAGGAGTGTTTGGTTTCTCATGCCCAGTGATAGACTTGTTGGGAGAAAACCTTTTTCCTAGAGCAATCGGCCTATCAAGTTTCTGAATATACCTCATTGGTTCTACGGGCTTGTTGTTGTTTCTAGTCTTAGAGGTTTGAACCTTAGCACGAGCATTCACTTCCTTCAGGAATTTTGTTATACAATCATCATGGGTTGCATCAAAAACACATTTCTGACAAGTCGAGCAAACAAAATGTTTGGAATCAGAAAAAGATCTAGGATTCTTAGAGTGATCTGCTACGGGAATTGCCTTAATTGGCACGCAACTACTCTTAGAAACAAGCAAATTCCTAGTCTTTTCATGTGTGTTTTTCTTAGCGTCAACTAGGTTTTGATTCTGAACAAAGTCTTTATGTCTAACACATTCTTTTGGTGTCACTAATAACACACGCTTTGAACTAGTCCTAGAGGAGCTAGAGTCACTCATGTGATGAGGTTTTGCAAATGTACATTCCTTTTCTTTAGATCTAGACTGTGAAGTGATTGGTTTTGGCAAAACTTGTTTCGCATCAACTTGGGAGGCAAACCGTGTTTTTGAAAATTTTGGTCGCTTAGATCTAAACGCAGTCGGTTGTCTAACAACTGATTGGTTTCTAAGTGATGGTTTCCCCAAGATTGATAGTTTTGCAAACTTAGTGTTCACACTATTTCCTGTCGATTTTCTCAGCTCGTTTTTCAATGCTGCAATTGCAAAACCCTTTTCCTGAAGTTGAGCTTTGAATTCATCATTTTTGGCAATCAAAGAGGTTGTTTGCTCTACAGTCTTAGTTTTCGTTTCTTTGATTGTACCACACAGTTCTTTGCAATGAATTTTCAAAGACTCATTTTCTTTAAACAATTTAGTCACTTTATGTTCTAATTCAGCATTATTGTCATGTTTATCCTTAACTTCATTACACATATCACGCATCTCTGCCAACCTGTTTTTCAGATTTTTGATCGTTAAGTTTTTGGCTTCTAGCTGAGCTTTCAAATCATTTATTATAAAGAATTCACGGAATTCAGGAAGTTCCGAATTTTTACATGGTAGCTTAGTTTGAAAACTTTCTTCCTTTTGTTGCATTGCGATTTCAAGAGAAATACAATGTTTTTCAAGTTGTAAAAATCTTTTTGAAAGTTCATTATAAACATCCTTTTCAACCATATCATTTGATTTGAAAAACTCAGCTGTAGGCAAAGAACTTGACGCATCATCATGTTCAGCATCCTGATCAATTTCTCCCCCCTTATGACTCATATTTGTTGAATCAGAGGTAATATTGCTATCAGTCTTTTCCAACAGATATGTGTCATAAGTAGGTTTAATTTGATCAGTATGTTGTTGTTCATTAGAAAGAACATTATCTTGATAAGACAGATGTACCACAGCAGACTGTGCTTGGTGATTTTCATGTTCTTGTTCCATTCCCCATTTGTTTAGCCCTTTCATCAATGAACCCATTAACATTACTCATCAATTGTAGTAATGTTGTTCTGAACATGGCAACCTCAGTTCCAGTGTAGTTAGCAAAACACCCTTTTGTCATTTGACTGTCATAGTCATAGTCCTCAGTGTATTGCGAATCAATGAACACCTGGAGTTGGTTGTTGATCACACTGAAAGCTGCTCTGGATCTTGCTTCAGAGAATTCTTCTTTGTCAAGCTGTTGTTCAAGTTGATCTAAATATAGAGTCATTTTGACTGTGAAATCATGAACATCTTGACCAAAGAGTGTTATGAAAGCCCGTGTGTAACCCATCACATATTCAGGTTTTTCAAACAGAACCTTGAGATGTGAGTGAAGTAGACGAAAACATTCAATGCTACTTTCCTTCGCGTTAGGCAACATTAGTGACTGAATTAACTCTCTCTCATGTGAATTTGAGCACGAAGATTGCACATTAGTAATCTCAGAATAACACATGTTTATTAGTTGTACAACATTGGAAATCTTTTGTTGATCATATGTGTCGTACAACTTGAGTACCTCAGATATGAACGAATCTGACGTAGTAGACATGATGTAAACGTGCACGGGATTTTACAATTCTATGATTTAAACCGAGAAATAGATTCTTTTGCGGGATTTTACAAAGATCAAGAATAAACCGTGAAATGATAATGGTTACTAGAGTGTGTTATGATTATGATTTGGTTTGGTTGAAATGAGTTTAAG
Organism: Artemisia tridentata subsp. tridentata; assembly: GCA_021014915.2. NCBI lineage: Eukaryota > Viridiplantae > Streptophyta > Magnoliopsida > Asterales > Asteraceae > Artemisia > Artemisia tridentata. The sequence continues at coordinate 377,442,779 of CP139509.1, forward strand.
TGATGAGGTAGACAAGTCATAGTGAATTTCAGACAATGCTCGTGTTTTGAAATCCGAATAAAGCCCGTCGTTTACCACTATATCCAATATACTCGAAAATATCTCAACCCAAAATAATTGCCAGTCTCGGAATCTAGAAGCTCGATCAACGTCGTTGTCCAAAAATTATACCAAAATACTTTACCACACGATAACCGAGCAAATTGTTCTTGTGATAACAAGTAAAAAAAAACTTAAACTAACACAGATTTGCTTTGTGTTATCTCACGATATTCAGCCCAATTACAAACTCGTCCCTTTTACACAACCCACAAGACAAGCTCACATTCGGCCCAATGTGTGATCCGGTTCTAGCCCAACACGATATTAAGACTAATCCTACTCCTAAAAGCCCTAATATTTCGAGTATAATAGATAACCCCAATCACACTTTAACCAAAAAAAACGCAGTCAAAACACTCAAAAACTCCTCTCACCAACTCAGTCTTCCCCACTTATCAACCCTAATCCTTATGACCCTATGCAAAAACGCAGCCACCAATCGAGCACCAAGGAGTTATTAGACGCAGCCTAAATTAAAAAAACGTCCTTTGTTTGTTTCTTGTTGACTTGTTTGTTTAAGCGAGTGGTTTCAAGATTCTATGATGGGTCTATGGTAGGTTTTGTATTTCGTGTATGTTTTCAGTTTATGACTGAGAAGTGAAGATGAGGATGATGTAGGTTAGAAGTTAGGTTGATATTGATTTCAAAAAAAATAAGTTTGTCATTGTAATTTCTTTTTGTTGTGGATTTGTTGTTGAATCGAATGATTTGTTGTGATTTTGATTTGTGTTTGTGATTTGGTTTTGTTGTTGTTTAATCTGATTCGGTTTTGATATGATTTGGATTTGTGTTTTCTTAATTCTGCGTTTCTTTTGAGTTAACTTGTTAACATGAGATATCTCCAACCGCTAGATTGAATTAGACCAGGCAAACTAAAGCCGCTAAATTACAAAATCAAACCGCCACCTGTTTAGATCACAAAACCGCTACTGTCACAAAACCGCTACAGTCAAACGATAGTCAAACCGCTACTGGTAAGTCACTATCAGATTTTTGTCACTTTCCCTTTGTAGCTACAAAGCAACATACAGCCAATATTTTTTGACCAACCGCTACCAAGAATAGACCCTAAACCGCTAGCAAGAATGCTAAGAACAATCTTTTTGGAACTCAGTTTTAACCGCAGCAAAGCTAAAAAAACTTTGAGATGCCAAGATTTTGAGCTAAAAGAGAACAAAGAGAGAAAAAAAACAAGAGCTCAAAGAGAAAGCCAAAAGAAAAAAAAAACTTTCGTGATATGAAAGTCAACAACTTTCGTGTTAAAAGAAATAAACTTTCGTTAAAACACACTCTTTTTTTTCGGTTATCAATTCAGTGGACACACCTAAATCCAACAACTGTTAAGGCCCATATATTTCACAATATATCCTAAGCAAGAGCAAGACAAATGAAGTGATACTTGACTTCCAGTTCGAACTAAAACAATCAACAAAAAAAACGAGAACCAAAACAACAATAAAAAATATAGAACTGTTAAAGCAAAAAAATAGTGTTCGAACAAAAGAAAAAAAAATCCAAGCACACACAATCAATCGAACCTAACCATGGCTCTTGATACCAATTGTAATCTTTGTATACTTGGATTAGATGTTTGATGAAATTCTAGTGAGAGAGAGATGAGAGAGTTGGGAGTTCTAGAGAGAGAGAATGAGAGAAAATATGGTTGTAAGATTAGAAGCTCCAACCCTTCCCAAGTGTGGGAAGGGGTATTTATAATACAAGATATATGTGCCCCGAGTGGGCTGTGGAGTGAGCTGACAGTGGGTAAAGACCCGACCCACTCCACGAATACTATACTAACTAAACTAATAATACTAATAATATTAATAATTCTAATAACCCTACGAGCTACACAAATGCTAAATCGATACTCGGGGTGACCGAGTCTTCACATGAATATTTATATTCCTAACAAAAACTTAAAAGCCAAAGTTGCATTACTAACAAAGGACCTTGAGTGCTACAAGCAACAACTTTCAAATTATGAAAATCAAGAAAAACGTGAGAAAAGCTTTGAGATTGCATTCCAACAATCATTCGTTCAGGTAAAGAATTTAGAACATCAAGTGCATGAGTTAAATATTTCTAAAAATGATTTGATTTCTCAAAAAGAACAAGAACAATTCGAATTTCAAAAACAAATTGACAGTTTAAACTGAGCTTTCCAAAACTAAAACAGATTTTTCAAATTGTCAAAATGATCTTATTGAAGAAAAACAAACCACAAGGAAACGAGTTAACTCATATCTTGAGGAGATTGTTGAATTGGAATCCAAGCTCAAAGATTTTCAAAACGTTGTTTATAAAACAGGCAATTCTGTTACAACTATTCAAAACCTAACTGTCAAACCAAATCCTCGCGGATATGGATTTGCAATTGGAAATGATCAACCTCGTTTTTTAAACAAATCACTCAAGGAACATCCTAAGTTATATAGTGCAGAGTTATTGTTTGATGATACTTTTCAACGTGTTGTTGTTTATAGTACTGAAGAGGAAGAAGAACATGATATCGAGTGTCGATCAAAGTTGAGTCATGTAAAATATAACAAACCATACAATTATTCGAAAGCACCTCATATTAAAGAATCTTTTGTGCCTCAAAAAGATAAGTCTGAACAACCATGCTCTTTAACTGAAACAAATACTTCATCTGACGTTGGTCCAGTAACCACTGTTGCACAAGTCAATGGTCCTTTACTAATTCAAGGTGTTACTGAACAAATGCCAAAAGAATGTCGCATTCTTAAATATTTTAAAACATTTATGGAGGACATTCAACTTTTGGAAAACGCAATTGAAATAAATTCTGAAATCAAAATCTCCACTTTTCTCTCTCCGTATGAGAAAGAAAAGCGAGAAGTTTTTCAATAACAATTTTTGCCACTTGTCAAACACCTGCGACTTTGTGCCACACAGTGGGAACAGGAACTCCAGTCAGAAGTTGTATCAATGATGATTATTTTCAAAGCAAAAGATGACAAAATTGCAAAACAAAAAGGTCAAAAGAAAGCTTTAGAAAAAGATGTTGATCGACTCTTAACGAATGTTCTCAGTTCTGATGTGATATCTGTGCTTATGAATGCTATCTATTTGTCGTGCAATGAATTGCTTGTTGTTGATCACTGTGTTGAAGTTGAGACAATGAGAATTGAGATTGATAATCTGAGAAAAGAAAATGAGAGATTCAGACAAATCAATGATGATGTGGAAACCAAATGTGCAAAAGAAATTTTCAAACTTAACCAAAGACTGCAATGGTGTCAGACTCAAAGTATTAACTTTGAGTTAGCACTACAAAGTTAAAAAGAATCTTTATCTTCTCAAAACATTCATGTTTCAAAACTTCAAACTCTTGAAAAAGAAGTTGAGTTTTAAAACATCAAAATTTTGAGTATGAAAAAGATATTGCTGAAGTTTATGAAAATAGAAATGAAATTGTTCGGTTAAATAGAAAATTAGAATCCAAAATTCAAGATCAAAACCACATCATCATTGAAATGAAAGAGAAACTCAGAACTCTTGACAAAGGGAAAGCTGTACAGTATAATGTGATTGCACCAGGAATGTACAAGGTCAACAAGGCACCTAAGAAAGCATCATCGTCAACTACTAATGTGAATACTTCCGCTTCCACAGGATTAGCCAACACATCTAAGGCTAGCAGCTCAAAGACCACCAAGAGTCAAAAGATGAATAGAGTTTGGCAACCTAAGAGTGGATTATCTAAGAATGCAGAAGTAGAAGTTAATGCTAGTAGTTTGAATAAGACGCACATTATGTCTAGAATAGAATCCAACTTATCTAAGTGTAATTCTGTATCTGATGTAATGAATGCTGAATCTTTGAATGTTATGAATGATGTAATGGTTGATGCTTATTGTGTGTTCTGTCGTGCTAGTATGTTATCTGGTAATCATGCAAAATGTGTAGCAAAAACCCTTTTATCTAGGAGACAGAAACGTATTAATGGCATTTCCTATAGGCCTATCACCGCTGCTAAGTCCATTTTAGGAAAACCGCCACAAGTAGTTTCTGAGACCAAAGTTGACAAGACCATAGCTGCATCTAGGAAAAACCGATCACCAAGTACTTACATTAGGAAGAAAGCTGAGACTAGTTGGACGTGGCAGCGTTGGTTAAAGCATAAGCCTAGTTTTAATTGGGTACCAAAGATGTTTAACACCTGTATGACTAACCCAACGAGATCCAAAGGTTCCAACTCTCCATCTGTATCTTCTCATTGTGATGCAGGTGATCCAAATTGTTCTCTGGATTGTTGATAGCGGGTGTTCCCGGCACATGACAGGCAATCTAAAGCTTCTAGTAAACTTCGTTGCGAAGTTCATAGGCACTGTCAGGTTCGGGAATGATCATTTCGCGGCTATCATGGGTTATGGTGATTACGTCAACGGGAATATCGAGATTAGCCGTGTCTACTATGTCGAGGGCCTTGGTCATAATTTGTTCTCCGTCGGGCAATTCTGCGATGGTGATTTAGAAGTGGCTTTTCGCGAGAAAACATGTTTTGTTCGAGATCTTCAAGGAAATGATCTGATGAAAGGAAAGCGCGGAACCAGTCTTTATACTATTTCCTTCTCGGACATGACAGCTTCCTCACCAATTTGCCTACTTTCCAAGGCACATCCCACCAAAGCATGGTTGTGGCACAAGCGTATGTCTCACCTGAACTTCAAAACCATGACCGAGCTCGCTCGTAAAAAGTTGGTCGATGGTCTTCCAAAATTCAGATACGCCAAAGATCATCTATGTCCCGCCTGTGAACAAGGAAAAAGTACTCGTGCTCACTTTCCTCCTAAACCCGAGCACAGTACTGATCACGTACTTCAAATGTTGCATATGGATTTGTGTGGCCCTATGCGTGTTCAAACTATTAATGGGAAGCGGTACATACTGGTAATCGTCGATGATTATTCAAGATGGACTTGGACTTATTTTCTTCGCAGTAAAGATCAAGCACCGTCCATGATCATCACCTTTCTCACAAAGATTCAAGTTCAGTTACGCAACACCGTCAGAAAAATTCAAACAGACAATGGAACTGAATTCAAGAATCAGACTCTTAGGGAGTATTATGAGAAAGTGGGTATTGAACATCAAACATACATTGCTCGCAGCCCCGAATAGAACGGTGTGGTCGAAAGACGAAACCGAACTCTAGTGGAAGCAGCACGAACTATGTTAATCAATGCTCAGTTACCGGACTACCTATGGGCTGAAGCCGTTTCAACTGCCTGCTACACCCAAAACAGATGCATGATCACCAAAAGGCACACAAAGACACCATATGAGATTGTTCACCGCCAAAAACCAAACATTAATTACTTTCATGTCTTTGGAGCTCTTTGCTATCCGAAGAATGATCGTGATGACCTCGGAAAATTAAAGGCCAAAGCGGATATAGGGATTTTTGTCGGTTATTGTGAAAATTCAAAGGGATTTAGAATTTGGAACCGTCGCACCCGGGAGATTCAGGAGACTATACATGCTAATTTCGATGAGCTTACCGAGATGGCTTCTTAGCAAAACAACTTAAGACCCGAAACCAACTGTCTCAACTTTCCTGATCCTTCAGTTGCACCCTTTTCTCTAAACCGCAAAGATCTAGAAGACTTGTTTGCTCCATTGTTTGATGATACTATGGTTTGTCGTGCTCCTGATGTATCTACAAGTTCCGCTGCACAACCACTCGTCGATAATCTACAACCTGATACACCAGTAACCACAACCACCGCAGTTGCTGAAGATGCACCTCAACCTGACACCTCATCATCAATAGATCAAACACCTTCTACTTTTGCATCTGCAGCTGAAGGACCCCCCCCCCCCAACATTCTTCTGTAGTACCCACTCCAGCAGATTATGACGGGAATGCATTCTTTAATCCATTTGCGCCGGCTCCAACCATTCCTGATATCGCAGAGTCGTCCACCCGCAACTTGGAACCGTCAAATCTGCACCATACCTATCAACATTACCCATCAACACACAAATGGACAAAGGATCATCCCCTTGTAAATGTGATTGGCAACCCAGAAAAAACTGTCATGACACGACAACGACTCCATACAGACGGTGAAACCTGCATTTATGCACTCACCATTTGTCAGTCCGAACCTAAAAACATTAAAAAAGCCCTTACCTACGACAACTGGATTGAATCTATGCAAGAAGAATTGGATCAATTCAAGAGGTTGGAAGTTTGGGAATTAGTAGAGAGACCAGATGGAGTTTACGTCGTCGGTTTAAAGTGTATCTGGAAAAATAAGCTAGATGCTGATGGTACAGTTATTCGTAACAAGTCCCGCTTGGTCGCCAAAGGGTTCAGTCAGGAAGAAGGAATCGACTTCGAAGAATCATTTGCACCAGTGGCTCGTCTTGAGGCTATTAGAATGTTCCTGGCGTATGCTGCTCACAAGAACATCACGGTATACCAAATGGACGTGAAGACGGCGTTTCTCAACGGTTAACTCCGGGAAGAGGTGTACGTTTCACAACCAGAGGGCTTTGTCGATCAAGAGCATCCAAACCAAGTCTACAGACTCAAGAAAGCCCTCTACAGCCTTAAACAAGCCCTGAGGGCATGGTACGACAAACTGTCTGCATTCTTATTAGCCAATCATTTTACTAAAGGATTTGTTGACCCAACTTTATTTATACAAAAACACGGGGAGGATATTCTCATTGTTCAAATTTATGTAGATGATATCATTTTTGAATCAACTCATAAAAAATATTCAAATGCTTTTGCAAGACTTATGAAACAAAACTTTGAGATTTCCATGATGGGTGAACTCAAGTTCTTTCTAGGACTGCAAGTTCATCAATCACCCCGTGGTATATTTTTAAGTCAGTCCAAATATGCACAGGAAATATTGAAAAAGCATGGCATGAATACTTGTGACACCTATAATACCCCTATGTCTTCCTCATCCCCAAAGCTAGATGCTGACATACATGGCACACCCATTGATCCAACAAAATATCGCAGTATGATTGGGTCTCTCATGTATCTCACAGCTAGCCGGCCGGATGTTGTATTTCCCACGTACTTATGCTCCCGTTACCAGTCTCGACCTACTGAACGTAATTTGTATGCTGTTAAGCGGATCCTTTGATACATAAAGGGAACCATTCATTTGGGGATCTGGTATCCGAAGGATTCCGGGTTTGAACTTGTTGCTTTTTCAGACGCTGACCATGCAGGTTGTTTAGACACGAGAAAAAGTACGTCTGGGGGAGTCCAATTTCTAGGTGACAAGCTCGTCTCTTGGCAGTCAAAGAAGCAAGACTGTAAATCATTGTCGTCTACAGAATTAGAATACGTCGCCATGTCTGCCTGCTGCGCTCAAGTCATTTGGATGCGATCTCAGAAGATGGACTACGGATATGTGTTAAACAAGATTCCGATGTACTGCGACTCCAAGAGTGCCATCGCTATTTCATGCAACACGGTTCAACATTCCAAATCGAAGCATATTGCTCTCCGGTATCATTTTATCAAGGAGCACGTGGAAATGGGTACAGTTGAATTATACTTTGTGGGTACTGAACACCAATTGGCGGATTTGTTCACCAAAGCCTTGCCTCATGCAAGATTTGTGGAACTACTTCACCAGATTGGTATGCGATGTTTGACTCCAGACGATTTGAACAAATTTCTTACACAAAATTAACCGAGTCAAACATCAAAACTATATTTGTAAATAATTATTGAAAAACTCAAAAAGATTTTCCAATTTATCTATTATTATTTAAAAAAAAAAAAAAAAAAAAAAAAAAAAAAAAAAAAAACTGTAAGTGTGCAAAAGTGTATCCACACCAAAATATGTTCTCGTCATTTCAAATTTCAATAATTTCAAATCACGAAAATATTTTGAGGGGGAGAAATTTTTGCACATTTATCATCTCGAATCTTCATCAAAATCTTCATCGTAACATATTTCTATGAACTCTTGGACTACTTGTCTTAAATTTTTTTTCAAAAATTGGTCTTAGTTCAAGGGGGAGAAATGTCATAACATTTTGGATCTTGATTTCAAAGATAAAGGGCTGAAACTGTCAAGTTTGAAATGTTGTGGATTTAGGACCTCAAATTGAGTTAGGTTCATAGTTAAAGGATTGAATCTGTCAAAGTGATACAAGTTATCAACTTAGGACCTAATGCAAACTAGGATGTAAATTAGAGGACTTAAACAGACAAAAGGCAAAACTTGATAGATAAAACATAAGGTCTGACTTCAGTCAAACGCATAACACACACAGTAATTCCATTAACTATTCCCTCTCGCTTAAACCCTCGATCGTACACTTAAAACCCTTCAACATAGTCAAGATATTAGATTCTTCATTAAATCATCAAATTGTAAGCGCTTTATTTAATCATTAATGCACTAGAAATGTTCGCATATCATCTGTATTGATTAAATTTAGGATTTACAATTTTAGGGTTCTACGAAGAATTTGGGTGTTTGTTGTCAATCGTTATTTGGTCTAATTGAGATAGTGTAATCGTTTCATTACATGATTCTGAGTCTATTGCAATAGATTAATTAGATTCAATAACGCAAGATAGAGCAACTTAAGTTTGTTAGGGTTTAAGGCTGTTGATTTTGTTAAATATGATGAATGAATGTTATGTGGTATTATTTGAATGATGGGATATGTTCAGTTGGTATTCTTGTATATGTGTTTAAGATTGCAGAGCTGAGTTTGTGATTACAACACCAAGATTGTGCTTAAGTGTTCATATACTGAGTTTCTAGCATAAGTTTTTACCAAGTTTGTGACTGATGTTTATCAAGTTTGTGCTAATATGTATGAATGAGCTAAGTTTGTATGACCCTCTCGACTTTGTCTCCGAGTTAGGAGACAATAGTCTTAGATTCTCGAGTTTCATGAATCTCTCGAGTTTCTTGAATCTCTTGAGTTTCTTGAATCTCTCGAGTTCAATGACTCTCTCGAGTTTCATGACTCTCTCGAGTTTTATGACTCTCTCGAGTTTCATGACTCTCTCGAGTTTCATGACTCTCTCGAGTTTCTTGTCACTCTCGAGTTGCTTGACCCTCTCGACTTTCTTGCCACTCTCGAGTTTCTGGACTCTTTCGAGTATCTGATTATCTCGAGTTTGTAGGACCTTCTGTGCTCATAAGACTTATAAAGTTTCTAGGATTGCTGAGGCTATTGAGTCATACCTAGTTTGTTCAGTAAGTCAAGTTAGTACAAATTGAAATTGCTGAAGTTTGTGCTGATGTTTTTACAAATAAAAGCTTAAGCTATCTAGGTTGTGAATAGTGACTCTTGAGTTTCTATAAAGTTTGTCTCATGTTTTCAAGCTTCTAAGAACTCCAAGTTTGTCTCGTATTTTCCAAGTGTATCAAGCATGTAAAATTTGCTCCAAACTTTGAATCTTTACAAACTTGCAACTTGAAAACAATTATAAGGACTCAATTGTTTACAAATCTAACAAAATGAGTATGAAGTTTCAGAACTTAGCCTTTCTATAGGATGTACCATTATAGTTAGGTTATGTTCATGTGACTTAAAGCATTCACTAACACATATATACGATTGCCATTGTATTGTTGTTGGTGTTTGTAATGTTCAGGCAAACCATGTCTCAAGAATCAGTGACTCGAAAGCATTTATTTCCAGAAGATGATGAACGCAGGATAAGTGAGTCAAACTCGAGAATTGATTTCAAGAAGCTGCCTTGCCACAAAACTTGTCAAATCATCATGGAAATTCTCAAGACACACTTCATCTGCCCAACACTGACCAATACTGCAAGTGTTCCTGAAGTATATCTCAATCAGTTCTGGCATTCCATGGTAATCGGAGAAGACAACGAGAGCATAATAGTCATTATAGACAACAGGGAAATCCAGTTTCATGTTGATTCTCTTCGCAGTGTCTTACAACTTCCTGCAGAAGTCACAGGCTCAATGAAAAAGTTTCATGATGACCCAACTTTTGATGACATGGTTGCTACACTTAGACTTCTTGGTTATGATGAGTCAGAGAAAGAGCTAACCATACTCTCCAATGTAGATAGGAAATACATCCCACAACCATGGTTAACCCTGTACACCATCATCATGCACAGTATAACTGGCAAAACCACTGGTCTTGAACACCCACGCTTAGAACACCTACAATTTTTTTGGGGGGTCGTCAACCTAAAACATGTGGACTTCGCCAAATACATATGGAATGACATGATCTTCCTGAGCCAAAACTTTCATCAAAAGCCTAAATACAAAGTACCTTTTCCCCGTTTCACCAAATTGCTAATCTCATTTTTCATGAAAAGACACCCGGACATTGATCGACGTGTAAATGAGAAGATGCATACAGATCAAATGGATCAAATTCTCTCCAGAGTAAAAATACAAAAGTCAAACACAGAGAAACAAGGTGTGAGAATTCCACAAAGGATGTTAAGTGATGAAGTGATAGATACTGAGGCATATCAGATGTATGATAAAGCTGAAAGAGCTGGAAAGGTGGGTCTTATGGTTATAAAACCGACCAAGGGAAAAGAAAGTAAAACAACTGGAAAAGCTATCCCAGCTCGAGCAGCCTCTTCTCGATCAAAGAAAATCACTAGAGCTGAAAAGAAGAAAGTAGTTTCCAAAGTCTCAACAGCTCAACCACAACTCCAAGATGAATCAAGTGATGAAGAGGGTGAAGAAGAAGTGGATCTCAGTAAAGGAACGAAGGGGAAGGATTTTGAAAAGTTGAAGACAGTGTTGGCTGAAACTGATAAAACTTTGGGCAAAGGAAGAGGAAAGTCAATCAAGTTCACTGATTCACCATTTTCTGCTATTGAACCTCCAAGGAACGAAAAAGAAGAAAAAGAGCAGTATAAGATTGCATACAGGGAAAATTTAAAGAAACTCAGAGAAGATGAAGAGAAACGTGAATAAGAGAGAAGAGGTGAAGGGTCAACCTCAATTCCTGATGATGAACAAGTGGAAGAACAAGAGAAGTCTGAAGATGAATCAGAGGGTGAGTCAGAAAAATCTAAAGAAGAGGGAGAATCAGAAATGTCAAAAGACGAATCAAGATCCGAGTCTGAAGAAGCTGACAGCGATAATGATAATGAAAAGGATGAAGAAGGAGATAAAGAAGATGAAAGTGATGAAGAAGAAAACAAAGATGATGATGAAACAGGAAATGACAACACTATACCACCATCACCACCACCATCATCAGTGGGTCAATCTACCACTGAAGTCAATGAACTGAAAGACAAATTTGCCAAACTTCAAGCGTTCATATTGAAAAAACAAGAAGCTGAAGAAAAAGCACACAAAGCATTTGATTTTAAGCTCACTGAAGTAAAGAAAGTGGCAGACAAGAACGAATTTCACATCAAGAATCTCCAAGATTTTAATCTATAAAAGACAGCAAGGGAATTTCTTCTAACTCATGTCCCACAGGCAGTCAGTTCTCACGTACCTCAAGAGGTCACTAAATACCTTCAAGAGAATCTTCCTGGAATCTTCAAGGAATATGTCAAGAGAAACCTAGAAAAGACAGTGGTCAATCTCATGCAGACAACACCAATCACTATTCGAACCGTGCCACCTAAACCTTCAAGATCTGATCTCAAAGGGCTATTACTTGAAGATATCATGAATGAACCAGAAGAGGAAGAACTTAAAAAGGTCTTGCTCAAGTCTATTAAAAGGGATGAGAAGAAAGCTGAAGGATGCAAAACAGCCAAGCCAGTCAAGCGACCTCGAGATGAGCATGACAAGGACGAAGGAAAGAAGAAAAGGAAACCGTCCACATCCACTAGCCATGCAACCATAGCACATTCCTCTGGCACTACTAAGCAATCAGGTCAACCGATGTTGATTCCTCTTGAAGGCGGGGCATTTGATGCAACTGAAACCTTTGAAGATGTGAGTTCGGATCAGGAATTTCCCATTGCACCACCTAAAGTTCAAACTGTCACTGTACCACCTGCAAATGGAAAAGCCGTTCCTCTACCAGAATGGGTGAACCCTACTGCACCAAGCTTCGATTGGTTCGAGTCAATGGTAGACGCATACCCTGAAGATGAAAACGCTGCACCTGTTGAAGGATCAATTGTGGACTTCACTAAACGGTTGAAGCGGGTAATGAAAGTTCAGAAGTTAGCATTGCCTGACATCATCCGAGTTCGCAAAGGAGGCTTCACAGAATTCAAGACAGTCACAACTACAGAAATGGAGTTTGAATACAACATTGAACAAGTTGCAAGAGCACTGTCTGAGAATATAGACTGGGATCATGAGCGTATCAAACATCCAAAAGAACGTCTTTACCTCCGAGATTACTCCCATCCCTTACCACTCATTGGTCAACCCCACAACCTAAAGATACCAAAAGCATATTTCTTCAATAATGATTTGGCGTATCTTGAGTATGGTAACACGGACCCTGATAAGCGGTATGCAACATCCCTCACCAAGTATCAAGCAGCTTCGTATACGTTAGAAGGTTTTGAAGAACAAATTAGAGATTTATTTGTCCACAAAGTTTGTGAATACAACGAAGATGCTGCTCTTGGGATCTTCCACTGGCCGAATATGCGAAGATTGTTCTACAAATATATGATTACGAGAAGATCAAAAACCGATGTGTGAAACAAGAACAAGATTCTTTCAATCACCAGTGTCAAAACCGAATCTATGTTTGGGTATAACTTTCTCAAGAAGATTACCGTGAGAAGGTTGGACGATCAAGAATATACCTTTAGTGAAGCAGATTATCCTTATTTACACGTCAACGATATAGAAGACATGTATCTACTGAAGGTTCAGGGAAAACTCGAACATCTCCCTGGACGTCTTCAGTATGATATCATTAACTCGATTCTGATATACATTCGCAACATTGTCATCAGAACACGAGTCGAAGATGTGCATCTTGGGGTAGAAAGCTACCAAACACAGTTAAATTTGGTCGAGCCTAATCTTCAACCGCCAGGGATCAACGATATGACACCTTATACTTTTGGGGACAGACCATTTGGGTTGGTATATGTACGAGATCAGCGGACAACAAGGTTCATGGGTTATGAGGAAATACACAAATTCAGTGATGCGACTTTGGTACGAGTCAAGTCTGAGCTCCAAACAATTCTGGAAAACCGCAGCAAGGGGTTGAAAACGGGATTTTTACGGGTTATGAGCTGGAGTAGGATCGATGCAAAGCAGGCAGTGAAGTTCATTGATAGGATTGACAAAAAGCTCAAGTTTCGGGCAACAATGAGAAGACTGGAAAGTTACGTAGGAGGACGTGCCAGAGTTCCTAATATTCTAACTTTCCGATGACCTGAGCAGTGATTGTTGGTATAATCTATTGTCATTTATCATATTTCATCATACCTTTCATCATTTTTCATTCACTATGGCTTGTGCACACATCACAGTGTACAACCCGTTCCTGTAAAGAAAGAACCCTGAGGTACGCTTCAGTGCCTCAATCCTGATCAAAGGAGCGAAAGCTTCTTACTTATGAGTAGAATTAAACCAGAATTTTTTCTAAGTTTTTCAAAAATTCTGCTCATAAGGACAAGTATTCCCTCATTAAAGGGGAGTATTTGAAAAATAATCTTTGTTCCATAAATAAAAAGTTCTTGAAATTCTTCCCACAAAACTCAAATGGCATATTTTTATCAAACGTTTATCAAAAATATCATAAGTATGCTATTTTTGAGGGGGAGAATAAAGACATGATAAAAATATGGTAACACTAATGCTGGTATCTCATGAGAGCTAGGCTCAAAATTGACCCTCGAATTGATGATAGCAAAAGTCAGTAGTCGAAAAGACATGTCCTGGACGGGTAATAATTTCAAGCCAGTTTATCTGGTGATGTAAGCGTGTCTCGCAAAGGATGTGTCTGAGTAGAATGTACCAATTTCGAGCGATTCTCCTTGAATATGATCTGGAAGGGTAATAATTTCAATTTAGTTCTACTAGTGATGTAAGCGTGTCTCGCGACGATCATGTTCATTGAAAATTAATCAATTCATAAAGTGCTAACTGTACCCGACATGTGCAAATTTATTTTAATCACTTATGAGCACATGTTAAGGGGGAGTCTTTCTGAAAATCACAAAACTCTCAAAGTGTTAACAAAATATGTTTTCACAATCATAAACACTTTGAGATATTTTCAAAAGGTTTGGTTATGGCATCAATAGGATAGTCATGGAGCTATAAGGTGACTTAAGGTTAGGAATAACCGTCCTATAATCCGCCAGAGCCAGAGGGATCTACCCAAGGACAATACCAATAGTTTAGAACTAGAAAGTCCTAGGTATGATTGAAAAAGGAGATATGAAATGAAAGGAGAAAGAAGGGGTTGAAGAATTAAAAAGAAAAGTAAAGAAAAGGGTGAAAAGAAATAGCCATCCATTTGTTCAACCTTAGGGCAGACACCGGGTTCAATACATAATCTACTGGTTGATTAGGCATCACCGGTATTGAAGATCAAATTCGTCATGGACCCAGTGACGCACTGCACTAACCTTCTAGCCACTCAGGTGTCTCTCAAAAGGCACTTGTTTCATTTCACACGGAGAACCCTTCATCATCTATCAACCTCTCACTACGAGATGTGTTGATATTGAAAAGGAGGCACTCTGCTTCATGCCTCCGACGACCAAACAAATGTGCAGTAAATTGAGTCTAGAGCCATGAGATACATCAAAGATCTCTTAGGTACACTTAGTATACATTGGGTGTTCAACAATAAGAACACCAGTTGTAAATTATAGGAGTGTCCTTCGCAGATCTTAGCAATCTGCCGAGAACGTTCATGAGAGAAACCACAAATGTGATTCTCAGTGATTGAATGGAAATCCTTCTAGGGTTAACATCAAACAGCCCTGACAGCAGGTTACTTCGGTAATCCCTTGTGGATTACGCTTAGTGTTTGCTCCAAAAATGGTCTACAGTCATGGGGTGATCTCCAGCGACTCACTGAATCATGGGTGCACTTCGGTGTGTCTGTGTAAGCCCTTTCGGGGGTATCCGGTTCAGAACGGCCTGGGCTTGGATTAGAGAAAGTCTTCACAATATGCTGTTGATGATCTCGAAGTCCAAATCTGTAAGTGCCGGATGATTTATTGCTAACTGTTTACATGCAGCGAATCATGAATACCTGGAGTTCCACCATCCTTCCATCATGCTCATATCCTGAAGATATGTTCTCACAAAGACTAAGAAATAACAAAAGTTCAAAGATGTTAAAGAATAGTCAAAGTTCAAGCATTACAACCTTTCATAAGTCAAAGATTGAAGAACTGAGAACCAGATGAAGAACAAAAGTCAAAGACATATGAGCATGGTGGAAAAGACATAAAGACACCAGAATTGAAGACCATTGGAGGACGGCAGATCATTACCATACCATATCATGTCACATCAAGAACAAAGGAACAAAGATACAAGAGACGTCTGAAGCCAAAGAAGCAAAGACGACGTCAAGCAACCTTGATGACCAATACTTAGGGGGAGATTGTTGGGAACACGTTTTGTATTAATTCAAGTATTGATCATTATGTAATAGGTTGCTTAGGCCTTTAGGTTTGATTTAAGGCCCAGCCCGTGTAGAAGGCCCATGGGCTGTGTCGTTTATTTAATTAATTATGTTTAAGTATGTTTATTAGGGCTTTAAGCCCAAGTCATTGTAAAAACTATAAATACCCCCTCCCATCCAAGGGAGAGGGTTGGTTGGTTGAAGAGCTAAACATTTCACTATTATTTGTTAATCATCCTTCCACTCTTTTTCTCTCTCTACTTTCTCTCACTAGATCTAGATTAACTTAGGTAGCTTGTGTGTTTAATTAATAGATTCGTCATATATGGACCAGTGTATTGGTTAAGAAGAGTTGTCGGGAGTTTACTGTATTTAAGGCAGTTATGAATGTAGTCGCACCAATCAATACCACTAATTTCAGTATCTTCACGAACCCGCCTAACAACATCCAAATTAATCTGCCCCTTCAACCTAGCAACCATACCCATCGTGTTTGTAAAAAGTGTAAGAAAGTTAACTTTAAAAAGGAAGTTGACTTCCTTAGACTCAATCAACTTCAAAGCGATATCATTCACTCTAATATCCTTAACTGATTTAGGGTAAAACTGACCAACCCAATCCTTCTCAAAATCATCTTCAACTGGTCTAGACTCTAAAGAAAAAAAAGATTGACCACCAATAGGAATACCTAACATATCATGAATTTTGGAATGAGTGGCCTCGATTGACTCGCCATTATCCAAATTCAACCGGTAAGTCTCTGCATCAAATTTTGAAACCACATACCTACCCAACCTTGACGGAATGTAGTCTATATTAAGCTTGTGAAATGAACTAAAACCTATCTCTGCCAGAAACTTCTCCATATTAACCTTTTTTTAGTCAGGGATGGCAGTATAAAGAGCAGTAGGTGCCGTCCTAGCATGAAGAATTGGAAAATCAGAAAGATAATTTTCATGCTGTGCTTCTTGAGGCGTCAAATCCTTTTCTTTCTTCTTGCCTTTCTTCTTCGGCTTCAATTCAATCTCCTCATCAGATTCTTCTTTAATAAACTTATTCTTCAACAGATTCTTCATAAGATCCCTAGGTATAACTTCCTCAGGAGATGCAGAATTGTCCTTCTTTATCTTTTTATCCTTACCCTTCAAATTCTTTTTCTCCTTACGGGGTATAACTTGCTCATAATCGGAACCTAAATTGTCCCTCTTTCTCTTCACCACAACCTTACTCTTCAAATTCTTTTTCTTCCGATCAACTTCAGGATCTTGAAAATCATCGGTGTCTACATTAAAAAAGACATAATATAAATAACTTGATCACAAGGGATTCAATATGAATCCCATGGGATTCTATATGAATCACAAGGGATCATATAGAATCCCATGGGATTCTGTATTAATTACATAAAAAGACAGATCTACACCTTTTTGCAGCTTGACCTTTGCTTTCTTTTTACTCTGATCAACTTTTGATAAAACCCTTTTCCGCTTGGGTTTATCTTCTTCCTCAACTGGCTTATTCAACCTCAAAACAGGCGCTTCCGATAAAGCTTTAGCAGCCTTTGTCTTAACTAGGGAAACAGACTTCGGCGCCCGCTTGTCTTTAGGCTTATCCTTGGTAAGAACCGGCTTATTCAACCTCAAAACAGGAGGTTCCGATAATGGTTTAGCAGCCTTTGTCTTGACTTGTGAAACAGACTTCGGCGCCGGCTTGTCCTTTGCCTTTTCCCTTGGCTTGTCCTTTGGCTTCTCATTTGCCAAATCAGTAACAACATCCAAAATAACTTTAACAACATCAACCTGCACCTTCTCCTTCTCCTGAACAACACTCGGTGCATTTTCTTGTTAGCAGGTTGGCCCACTGATTGACGCATACTTGATGGAATCCACCTCTTCCTAGGTGAAACACTAGAAGTAGCATTAACAACACCTAAAAAAAAATGTTACAAGCATGAATCAAGTAATATGTTACAAGCATGAATCACATGAGATTCTGTATGAATCTCATGGGATTCAGAATGAATCAAGTAATATGTTACAAGCATGAATCAAGTTATTTGTTACAGCAATCTGAAAATAAGCAAAAAACAAACTAATCGATCACAAACTTCAATCTACTGATTCCTATAAGCAACAAAATAAGCTAATCGAACACAAAACTCCAATCTACTGGCTGAAATAAGCTAATCCAAACATTCAGTCCATCACAACTTTAATCTACTGATTCCTATAAGCTAATCCAAACACTCAGTCCATATAACTCATTCCATCACAAAACTTCAATCTACTGGATGAAATAAGCTAATCCAAACACTCATTCCATTACAAAAATAAACTAATCGATCAAAAATAAGCTAATACATTAACAAAATAAGCTAATACAGTCACAAAATAATATAATCGATCACTCTCACAAGTCTAACAAAATAACGAACGCACGCACGAACATCACATTTCCGTTCCACTCTCACGTCCTGACTCACTATATACATCACAACCGCCAAATCAAACACAATAACTAGTTAATCTCCTCATATCTATCAAATAATCATTCATAACACTGGCGCAGAGTTAATGAGACGTTATAAGCTTCAAAAACCTACACTAAATTTCTCCTCACATTATTAGCTCTACAAAACGTAAACTCTCAGCTCACACTAATCCTAACCGACTACCGCACGCACGAACATCACATTTCCGTTCCACTCTCAACCTTCACAACCGCCAAAACAAACTCGCAAACTTATAACACTCTTCATATCATCAAACAATCGCTCTAAAACGAAATAAGCAACATATCACATCTATACAAAAAATAATAAAAAATAAGAAACAAAATAAGCAATGCAGCAACATATACTGACTAATATAACAAAATAAGCTAAAAATATACCAGAATCTTCATTTGGAAGCTTATTTTGATCGGAAAGTAGCAACGAATCCGATTTAGCCAACGAACCGCCTTTAGATAGAGCTAGTTCTTCTCGTATGTCCATTTTAATGGAATGATTTAAAGAATTAGGGTTTCGCGGTGGTTTGACGGTGGTTTAGGGCACGGTTTGGCGGTGGTTTGGAGAGAGAATCGATTTGGGGGTTTTCGATCTAATGCGTGTAAGTGTGTGTGTGTTTAGGAGGTTACCGGTGTGGGAGGTGTGTTATTAGTTTTAGATAATGACTAAAATGCCCCTCAGTATATTTTTATTTTAAAATGCTAATTAATCTAAACCATTGGATGGAAGGAGGATGGATGGTTGAGATCTTGTGGTTTGTTCCTTAGATAAATATTGTTTCGTATGAACTTTTGTCCCACGCATTCACAGCCTTGATTTGAGTTTATTTGTTTAACTAAAGAGTAAACTCATTGATTTTTTTGAAGTATAAATTTTCTATATAGGGAAAAAAAATGAAAAACAAAAAAACATAATGAAATGAGAGGATCCTCTTCCTTAGTTCACCTGCTATTTACACCGACTTCAACTTGGCAAATTACACGTCTAAAAATATACAATATTAAAATGATAATATCCAAAAATCATATTACACCTTCTATCTCTTTTCCTTTTACCAAGAAAAAGTTTAATATTATGAAAGGAAAGTACTTTATTCAATATTTTAAACGGATTTGTACATTATATAATTTATTGTGTTTTGTAATATCTTAGGCTAATATAATAACTTTTATTTTACCTTTTTTAGAAATAAATTAGAAGAATATACAGATCTTAGAGTAAATAACTAAATATCTTCCAAATAAAATCAAACACAGAAATAACTCTTACCTCTTTTGCAATATATTTGTTGCAATCAATAAACCAAAACTAATTAATAATGATTTCTAAATAGCCAAAATCGTATTCTATAGACAAAAACTAAACAATAATTAATTACAACTTTAAATTGTGACAATATCTTTAAACTTTAACTAAAACACATATAGTAGTATCTTTATAGTCAAACATATTTATGGTCTAGCGATATAAAGTCTGTATTTACATTCCACCAACCAAGTTGCATGTTCTAGTAGAAAAATATATGTATGCTGGTATGCATATACTTTCTTATTGGAAAATACTACACATTCTTACATTTTAAGCTTACAAAGTGTCCTACTCACATAATTCTACCACTTGTCAGAACTGACATGAGTGTGAAAAAAATATATAATATTGTTGTAAGTGTAATATGATTTGTAAGATGAAAATGTAGTAATGTGTAGCAAAGCTGTTTCTTATTTTATAAATATTATAAATTATTTTGTAATCATTGAGAGTCAACATCATTATAACAACATATTAAATCAAATCATTAAATGCTATTTCCAATTATACCCCTTCCTCTGGTCCTTCTTCTCCCTCTGATTTGTCTTGTCTTTTGCAGCTGTAATACAACCACAAAAAACATTCTTAAAAACAAACTTTTAGTCCAAACCAACATTAGAAACGTTTTAGTTTTCGCGTTTTAAAAATAGATTATGCGTTTTGAATAAACACAACTAGCTTTAATAAAGCCTACGTGCTTTAAGACTACTACGTCTGGATTTGATTCTGCTGTTTGATATCGCGATAACTAATGGAGTCTTTGTCACGTCACCATCACTCTAGAAAACTTTCTCGTAATGCGGGTTCTTTTTCGGGCAAGAACGCTTACTCTGGCGTGTTTTCGGGTCGTAGGAGAGGTGGAGCTGCAACAGTTGACGTGCAAGATTATAAGGAGATATTTGGGAGCTCAAAAAGTGGTAGTTCTATACCTGTGCTTGATGTTTCGAGTTTAGAAGGCGCGTTTGATGACTTGAGTGCTAAGTTAAGGAGTTTGAAGCCGGATTATGACAAGATATTTGGTGGTTTTCGTGATCATGATGTTGTTTGTTCTTTGGATGATGTTTTTGCTTCCGACAAAACTACTAGGTGAGTTTTTTTTTTTTTTTTTTAGATTTTAGTAATTTATTATCTTGAACGCGTTTTGTTAAAAAGTTTTCTTCTTGTTAAGTTCTTGATGTTATTAGCGCTGATTGTAGTTTACTATATGCGAATGGCCGTTTTGGCATAGGTGAAAGTATGATACTTTTGGTTGTTAGTATATGATGGCATAGATGATGATTGCTTATTTGAACTTTTTGTATGCTTATTCAGTTTTGGAAAAATTACTTGTTTTGAGTGTTTGGATAAAAGCAAATTTGAATTAGTCGTAAATATTCCAATTAGCAGATTTGCCATTTTTTATAGCATAAGCATACACAAACGCTATCTCGTGCATTGCGTTAAGGCTAAAGCTGATTATCTGTCGAATACTCAATTAGTGTTTAATAAGCAATCCCAAACGCCCCTTATGTTTGGAATGTAACAGCCGGCCAGACAAAAAAGTCTGGAATATACCAAACCTAATGTTAATACTTGAGGATTCTGTCGTTTGTAACTTGTAAGTTGTGATAGTTAAAGAGAACTTGTCTTGTTGTGTTCCGTCAATTTTTGCAATAGAAAAATCTATACCACAAGAATTTGATCTGATTTGTAACAGAAGATTGGTAAGAATTTACATTTTGCTTCAAAAGATTTGAAATTTATATATTTTCCTTTAATCTTGTGGTTTGGATGTAAATTGACCGAGTTCTTTATCATTCTATTTTATTTCCTTATATGGTATGATGATGATCTTAGAATACTTAGGTCAAGGCTCTTGTTTTAGGAAGTTTCGAATAGTATTTGCATTTTTAGTAGTCTGTTTTCTTTTATGAATTGTTCTGTAATTTTAATCGACGTATACTAATTAGTTTCCAACTTCAATTAATGTTGTCTTTAGGGCGCCTTCATCCACAACTTCATCCTCACAAGATTCAGATAATTGGTCTCGTCAATCTTCCGATGAAGTGAAGCAGTTTAACATGTCATATAACAAGATCAGCCCAAAAAGTAAAGATGGGTTAGACGTAACAAAACATGTCACACAGTTACGTGATACTCCTGGATTCACTTGTTTCATTGACGAACCCCTACCCATTCCTTCACAAAAAATGGAACCAGAGAAGCGCACTTCCTCACCCAAGAAACAAGCCTCAGAAAATGTTGTCAGAAAACAAAGCAAACATCAACCCGTTGAACCCGTTTCTGAATATAAATATTTTAAAACTTCTGACAATGATCTTAAAATACATCACGCCAGAGTATCGTCTCCTTCAGCTTCACGGGACCATTTAGCTAATCATACAACATCTGAAAGTGTTCCAGGAGGATTTTCAAGTACTTATTTCGATGACGAAATCGATGTAAATTCATCTGCTTATGTATCTGCAGCGGCTCTGAGAAAAGCCATAGAGAAGGCTCAAGAAACTATACGGGTTGCAAAAGAATCAGTTGGTAGAAAGAAGAAAGGTCTTAAAAGCATTTCAAATAAAACTTCCAAAAATAGTTCTACCGTTGAAGGTAAAATTGACGACGTTTTACCTAATTCCATAGATGGTAAGAAACTTTTTGCTGCAAAGAAGGTTATAGATGAAATAAATGGCAAAATTTCAGAATCAACTAAAGAACATTCAAAGCCTACAGATGATACCACTGTTTCTAGTTCCACACGAGTTACGGGTCAAACAGAATCCAGACCTCTTGAGTCAGTTGAAAACCATGAGAATGCAACTTTGTCTTCTGTATCAATTGGCACAGAAAAATCCAGGACCGAGCCCTCGGACTTTGTGCATGACGATGAAATGGATGACATGTTTGTGAATGATTATCAAGACAGAATCGAGGTAACTAAACCGACCATTGGCATCTTGGAACACCAGAGTGATGTGAAAGAGCTTGAAAAATCTGCTGAAAGAGTAGAAGATGATATGGCCATAGAAACGAAAGAGATTAAGGATGAGGTAAGATTAAGTAACGCCCAGGAATTAAGTAATGAATCGGATACCTTAACTGTGTCTCAAAAGGTGGAAGATGAATATAAAGCACCTCAAGAGTTATTGGAAAATGAGAAACAAGAGGAGGTTCTTGAACGAGAACATGTCGAAAGTGACAAAGGGATTGATGAGGATTCTGAATGGTCTGAGAGTGAGAACGAATTTAAAGTTGATGACAACGTTGAAATCCACAAGGAAGTAGAAACGAGTGAGATGTTTTATAATGTTTGTGAGGTGGAAACAAACGAGAATGAGCAAACTTGTGATGATATCACAGAAAAAAGTAAAGAGAGTGTGGAAAAGTTTGATAACATCTCGGAAGAACATGATGATCGTGAGATGGAACAGGAAGAAAACCACACAGCTGAAAAGACGGATGAAAATTTGGATAACACTTCTGATCAGGAATTTGAGGATAAGTCATCATGTGATGATAACGCTGTGGAAGAAACTGATAGCATAAATGGTATTCATGATTCCAAAGTTGAAATGAATGATAACGATGTGGAAACAACTCAAGAAGTTGATGATGTAGCACGATCTTCGAGTGAATATCAAGTAGAAGACCCAGATCTATCTGCCTCTGATACCGATGATGATGATTTACGTGAAGTGAAATCTGATGATCTGGCAGCTCTTGGTTCAGACGACACTGGCTTTGGACAACATGAAATTGAAGAGAATGATGTAAAATCTGAATCATCTTCAGGCACTATACATCGCATGAAGTTAGAGGAAGAAGAAAGTAATACCCAAGTGCCCCATAATGAAATACCCGACAATGGAAGTAACAAATTCAAAGCATCTCAAGAACCTATAAATGAGACAGATAAGGAAGATGAAATAAAGGAAAGTGAAAAAGATTACTCCAGAAGGATTGACGAGATGACTGCCAAGAGGAACAGATTAGCAGTTGAGAGAGCAGTTCGTGAAGCTCGTGAGCGGGCTTTTGCTGAGGCCCGTGAAAGAGCTGAACGTGAACGTGCTGCTGTTGAAAAAGCTACCGAGGAAGTTAGACAAAGAATGATGGCTGATGCCTTAGAAAAGGCCACAAAAGCTTCTGCTGGGACTCAATCATCATCTGAGCGAAGTTCTGAACGGTCGAAGTGTAGAGCAGAACGTGCTGCAGTTGAAAGAGCCACTTTAGAGGCTCGACAACGAGCTTTAGAAAAGGCAGTGTCTCAGAAGACTGCTGCTGTAAGTAGTATATTCTTGCTATCAAAGTTATTACATTTTCATCTGTCCCGTTTTTGTCATAATACTCTTCTGTATATCTGAGTTGTCAAAAGATGTTTAAGTGTCCTGATTGGGTCATTTTGTGACTAAAAATCCTTGAAACCGGCTGTCAAAAAATAATAATTTTATTATTGTGACATTTATATAGGAATGACTCAAATAGGACACAACCATCTACTAGTAGATGTACAAAAGCAAAAGTACATTGGTTTTAATGCAAAACAATCTTATTGCTATTGTTATTTATATTGTTGTTCTTGCAGGATTTAAACAGTTCTGAATCTGCTTTGAGAGCTAAAGCAAAGTTAGAAAAGCACAACAGGATCTTGGAACGAGCTGTATGTGTTGCGTTTTCTCAATAATTAAATAACTGGTTTATAAACATGCTAGATAACTACTCACTAATTTGGTGTTTTCTTTTTAGGCAAAAGCGCTTGCAGAAAAAGAGAAGCGAGATCTACTTGCAGCGAAGGAACAAGCTGAGAGAAATGTAACGATCCTTAGTAAAACAGAATTTATTATCGGTTTTTATACTTTCATTATTGTCTCTTTTGATTTTGTATCCGTTTTTTTATTTCAGCGGTTGGCAGAAAATCTTGACACTGATATCAAAAGGTGGTCAAATGGGAAAGAAAAGAACTTGCGTATGTTGCTTTCAACGCTTCAAAATGTATGCACAACTTCCTCCTTAAATCATGTTTGTATGATAATTGCGTTTTGAATATCTCTTAATAGAAAGTACTTCAGTAATGAATGTTGTGGAGTGATAAGCCAAAATAAGTGTCCATGGTGCTGATTATCTTGATATATTAGACTCCTTTGTGAGATTTGGCAATTGGCACCAAAACCGAACTACACTAGGAATAGCTAATTGTAGAAGAAAAAAAAGTAACCAAAGAGTTCCTAAAGTTTAGGCAACCAACTGTTTTATGCTACAAAATACTATCAAAGTTCCAAAAAAAGTTAATTAAAGGTAATCTGGCATGGCACCCTGTTAACGGTTAACTAAGAAGATTACCTAAAGATATGAGATTGACGGTTTTTTATGATAAATAAAGTTGGTTACATGAATTGGATATTTTACCCAAATTGGTTCCCTGTTATGCAATCTAGGATATATTAGTTATTCAATTTGATTTTACTCCAAACTTTTAAGTATCATTTGCAGTATTGAGATTCTTTCCGATTTCTAACTAAATTCTTGAACTTGTAGATTCTTGGACCCGAAAGTGGTTGGCAACCGATTACATTGACAGATATCTCAAGCAGTGCCGCTGTAAAGAAAGCTTACAGGAAAGCTACCCTTTGCGTTCATCCTGACAAACTGCAACAACGAGGAGCAAGCATTCAACAAAAGTATATATGTGAAAAGGTTTTTGATCTTTTGAAGGTATGCAATTGATCCTTTTGATGTATGTGATCATTCATGAGGATCACTCCCTCGTTCACGACATTTTCTAATTGTATACTCATCCTGTGTTATTTTTGTGTATGCCAACAGGCGGCATGGAATAGATTCAACTCTGAGGAGAAATAGGTGGTGATAGTAGCTGAATATTTATTTATTTATGAAGTTTACTTTCTTTATTAGCAATTTACCAAACAAAAAAGCATTGCATGAGAAGTTACTATACCTAGACTTTGGCACTGAAGACAATATATTCAAGGTATAAAAGTATCTCTTTTTTATTTATAATTTTAAATATATGAAATTCCCATTTCTTTTAGTTCTGCATACTGCATTAGATGTATATATATCCTTTTCTTTTGCTCTTTTAGAGTTGGCCTAAATTTCATTTTTAGAGGTAAGCTTGGAAATTTATAAATGGGGGCCAAACTTTATTATGTTCTGAATAATTTCCTCTGGATTCAGTAGCAGTTGCTAATTCTGCTGATAATTGTAATTTCGAAAGTACTCGATACATGTTTATACATAATATCGAGTTATTGTATTATTTAAGAAATTTGTTGAAACACTATAGTGTATGTAAGGGGGACAATACACTTAGGCTTAGACCGTGTTCTTAAGTTTTTCATTAAAAGAAAGAAAATGAATGATTAGATAAGAAAATGAAAGGATGTGAAATTAAAGAAAAGTAACATAAAAATAGGTGTTCTCCGGTTGAAAGAAAGTGAAAGGAAAATGAATGATATCTTGTATGTTTTGTGTTCTTGAGTTAAATGAAAAGGAAAATAAATTGGTAATTTTACCTTTTTGCCCTTCATTTATATCAGAAAAATAAGTTAAAGGGCATCTTTGTCATAGACAAGGAAAGGATTTGGTTTCCTCTCAAATTTGGGCTGAAACAATATCCCAATAAATTGCCCAAATTTTACCCTCTTTTTCTTACATTTACTTCTTTTTTCTTTTTAGAAAAACTCAAGAACATGATATATTTTTTGTTTTCATTCATTACTTTCCTTTTTCTTTAAAAAACCAACTCAAGAACAAAGTGTTGTGTTTAGGACTTCAGAACTGCCTATTTATATAGTACTAGCTTATAGACCTGTGAAATCCACGGGTTTTAGAAGAATGAATGCCTGAAGAAATTAAGCATGTGAGTAAAGTATAAGAAAAAACAACGAAGGTAAAGATTTTGTATTGTTTTTAAATGTAATAAGATGTAATAAGTGAATGATACAATAAAGAAATATGGATGTAACTATTAATCTAATAAACGTCCATGCACACGGGCTACAATCTTCATGGTCTTGAAAAGCCAATGTATGTAGTGAGTGACAATTAAGTGATAAGCCAATAAACATTTCTTGAGCATCTAATAAGAGTAAAAAAAAAGTGTAAGTAAAAAGATGTTTGTGATAATACATGTAAATATAAAAAACATCATAAAACATACCATATGTATATTCGTACATACCTCTTGAAACTTGGTCATAGACTTTGTTTACTACATTTGTATCATCTATGTGACTAAAAATGTTTGGATAAGTAAAACCAATAATAAATGTATCAGATCACCAGTCTCATTGATTAAAATATCATAGGGCATATCTATCGCAACCTCTCCATTGTTTTGCTTCTCCAAGCTTTCCGTCTCCGGCTTTTAATATCCATTTAGCAAATTCACGAATTTCGCCGACTTCTTCTGGCTGTGAGTCAACAGTGAGCCATATGTCCATAGTTAACTTAAGAGTCTTGCAATGATACCACATGTAAGACTGCTTTAAATAGGTACTAATAATGTCTTGTCATGAACCTTTTGGAATCACTGGCAGTATCTGTCTAAAATCACCTCCAAATACAACTGTCATGTTACCAAAAGGCATTTCACACATGTCATTCCCGCTTGTACGTAGTATGTCTCTTAAAGAGCGATGTAAGGCCTCAAAACAAAGCTTATTAGTAATGAGCGATTCATCACAAATGATAAGCTTACATTTATTTAACAAACATGTAAAAAGGGGACACATCATGAATTTTAACAGTGTGGATCTAAAAAGGGGGCATATCATGTAACTCATTGTTTGTAATTAATTTTAACCGACACCCTTCATATATTTTATACATCATGCATTTCATCCAACAGCTCCTACGCACTAAATAAATATTTGAGTACTTTTAAATAGAGAAAACATGATAAGATCATTACAATACACAACTATATAATAACCTTTTTGCCCAATTTGCCCATGTTCGTCACTCGTTGAAGGCCGAAAACACGAAAAACAAATATATTTTACTAAACTGCATATTCTATTACAACTTAACCAATTTTCCCATGTCTACAACACACCATCTTAACAGTATATCCTTAAATCCAAACTTAATTTACCAGAAACTGAATGTTAATAACAAACATTAATATTACAACTTACATATTTATAATTTACTGAAAGTCAACTATACATAATACATTCATCAATACAATAAAACTAAACATTAATTCAGCAATATATAGATCTAGCGAATAAGGTGTTTGAAAAATCAAAAATAGTTTTGGAGGGTCAACCGAAACCATTTTGACTCGTCCTAATTTACTTGTTTTACATAACTCAACTCACCCGGCCCGTCCATTTTGCCACCCATATAATCTACATTTAAAGATTAACTAGAATTACAGTTGTTCGTGAATGGTAGTGATGGGAGACCTTAATGAAATCTAGTTACGCCCTTAGCCCCTGCAACTTCACTCTTGTACACATCAAAAATGCTAATTAGTGTTGAAAGAAACAATTTATATAACATTGTACAACATAAAACTGTCCCCTCAAAGGCCTTTCTTTACTTGTAATTAATTCAGATAAATTTAAGTACATAAGCAGAAAATCCAAACACCCTTTATTTAAGTTTTGGACTTTGAAAATGAAAGAACTCACAGTGTGTGAATGTAAATGGAGCACCGTTCACTTTATTCCCCACTTTATTTGTTTTTTGATAATCTTTCTCAATCATACATCCCCATCCCGACAATTAAGATTTGCTACCGTCTTGGGTGTGTCATTTTCCTGTACCTAAGGAAGTTGTCAAAGACATAATAATAAAATCAGATACTCAGAAAATCAAAGCCACCATATGAAATGCAAGTATATGTAGAATTACAATTAAAGAATAGTAACAATATCAAGTTTCTAAAAAAGTCACCACACAAATCAGTACCTCTGAATAAGCCCCAAAAATATTCAAGCAGCATATTTAAGACACTACAATATGCTTATTTCCCTTCCTAATATTGAGGAACCCAATTTACAGATGAAGAACCTTAGGGGCCGTTTAGTTGGTGAAAAAAATTTCTGTTTTTCCGACTGAACACAATGTTAAACAACACTTTAATTAGTGTCATAATCTATTTTTATCTAACTTCTTTTTGGAAGCACTTTCAAAAACAAACCACCCTGTAACTTGTACAAACTAAAAGATCAGAACTTAACACATAGAACTCATGATTTTTGTGGACTCATAATAAGTTATAAATATGAAATTAAATTTAAAAAAAAAAAAAAAAAAAAAAAAAAAAAAAAAAAAAAAAAGTGAGTACGTGACACTTTAAGAAGCAAAAATAAATGGCTGATGAGTGCCTATTTACTCATCACCTAAAACCAACTGGTTAGGGATGTGCCGAGAAGAAAGCCATTACATGGAGTGATCTCTCCTTTGAGTCTCTAATCTCTAAATGATCGTTTGTTGCTATTTATTTAAGTATTTAATACTAGCTTAGTGGGAATATCCAAAATCTTTGAAATCGAAATTACGCTAATTCCGGTACTATTCTCTGTGGGGTGTCAAAAGCCTGGTCACCTAAAACCAACTGGTTTGGGATGTGCCAAGAAGAAAGCCGCTACATGGAAACGGCCCTTTTCGATCCCTATATTTCGAGGTTCCCGGTAAATTAGTATTTGACTTAAACAAGTAACATAGCATAATAAATGTCATTTTTGCGGTCAAAATTTTGAAAATGAGAACACTCACCTAACTTCTTGAATAATCGTGGGAGTGAAAAGTTAAGTTTCGGCTTACATAGATTACTAGTATAAGTAGTGTTAGCATTCTAAAAAAACATTTGTACAATGAGTTTAAGCTTAGTTGGGAGTATAAAAAAGAGGATGACGATTACAATTCCCTGGAGACACCCATTTTGTGTGAATCCCGTTCCGTGATGCCATTTTTGAAAATCAAGCAATTTATCTATTTTTGTTCTAGTTTAAATTTCTTGCATTGAATAAAAAGTCAAAACGGGGTATCCTTGGTATTCTTTTGATCATTTCATTACTTTATATGATCGGATTGCTACGGACTAGCAATTGATAGTGTGGGAGGATGATGAGTGCCTATTTACTCATCATTTTATGCCTATATAACCCACAAAAATGTCTAAAAACACCCAAAAATACCAAATATTATTGCAAATATCCTTGGAGTGTGTTTTTATGTATTTCAGGTACAAAATGATTGAAAACAGGGCAAAAACGGACAAAACCGAGCTTGGATTGGGAAAAGAGCAAAAACTGACATTTTTGGATCGACTCGACACCATTTGAGCATTTAATGATGAAAAGAAAAGTCAAAGTCAACCCCGGGAAAGGGCATTGGAATGAGCAGGGAAAAACGAAACCAAAACCATTTTTTATGGGCCAAGTCAGCCCATTTTAAGCTTAAACTACCTAAGCTTATTTCCAAAACTACCATAAACCTAGCCCAACCAAACCAAGCCCAACATCAAAAAAAAAACCCGGATCCAACTTAACCCAACCCATCCCTTTGATAAATAAACCCAGGGTCAAATCAAAAGGTCAACCCCAACCTTTATCCCCTTTTTGCCGCCAAAAGCTAAAACCCATACAC
The DNA here is from genome assembly GCA_021014915.2 of Artemisia tridentata subsp. tridentata. Lineage (NCBI taxonomy): Eukaryota > Viridiplantae > Streptophyta > Magnoliopsida > Asterales > Asteraceae > Artemisia > Artemisia tridentata. The sequence goes on from CP139509.1 coordinate 377,472,870, forward strand.
CATGTCCCCTCTGCTCACCTCTGCTCCAGCCACCCTATTCCCCCCCCCCAATGAGCAACCTTAGTCACATGTTGCCATTGCCAAGCTGGCAATCCAGGTACAAGTTTGGGCGCCAAAATGCATCAAAGGCTGTGATGAAGCCAAGTTAGATCCAATGGTTCACAAGCATCTTGAGAAAGCACAAATGAAGCACAAAGACAGAAAAACCCTTGTTTTTAGCTTTTGTATAAATAGAATGCATTGTAAGCCTTTGTGGGCAGTTAGTTAGTTAGTTAGCAGTTAGTTCTTAGTTAGTTTTCAAGTTAAGTTTTCAGTTTTTAATTTAAGCTTCTTTAATTTTAATTGTCTTTAATTTTCTCAACATTGTATTCAATTTCAAGTTTAATGAAAGTTCAAGGTTTTATTTAAAATCTGTTAATTCGAATTATATTTAGTCACTGTTTAAATGATCCATAAGCTCTGTATTTTGTTTCTATAAGCTCATATAAGCTCTCATAGCTTTTTGTGAGCTTATATTTGTTTACTACTGATTTAATCTTAAAATTCCAAAAAAGTCAACAAAAGTCAATAAAAGTCAATAATGGTCAAATAAGCACTTTTGGATGATGGACCAAAAAGGGAAGGGTCCATAGGCTTTTACTAGCTTATGCTAGAGCTTGTAGATCTTATTTTGCCTTGGTTTTGAGCACAAGGCTTTTGTAAGTTCCATTTTTTTACCATTTTAGCTTATTTTCTGCTTTCTACTGTGCTAGTGCTTATTAACTGCTTATTTTATGTTTGTTCTTGCTGTTTATGTTCTTTATATGCTAGTAATGCTCAGTTGATAGTTTATAATTCATTAGAATAGGTCTTAGTAAAAAATCGGTCCACATTAGCTTTTAACTGTTTACTTGAGTGCTTATGTTAAATTGCTTATCCAGTCTTGACTTTTGCTTTTTAAGTGTTATTAAACCTAGCTTAAGTTCTGTGTTTACAAGTTTTTGCTCAAAACTGTCTTTTTTAGCTTAAAATCTCAAAACAGCTCCCATAAGGGAGTGTTTGGAAAAAGGGTTAAAATGGGTAAAAATGGAAGGTCACTGTTCATTTGCACCCTTAGGAACTTTCATAAAGTTTAATTTAACTTAGATAAGTTTTTTGTGTAATGCTTTGATCTGCTTTAGAGGATTTCATAGGATTAAATTTGATTTTGTAGGTTTTAAGGTAGAATCTGATCTTTATTGCTTAATATAGAGATAAGCTTTGTTAGTCCTTGTTTTTGCCATTTCTAAGTCCATTATAGTAGGTTAAGTTAAATTCTGTAGGATTGAATGTGCCTCATTTGGATTTGAGAGGAATTGCATCAATCTAGTATCAAGTCTGCACAGAATCCTATATTGCAGTCTACATAGCTTTTCTAGGTTTCTTTTAAGTTCTTATTTAGCTCATATTGGTATAATTTCAGCTTTTACAAGTTATTTGGTAGGAGTATTTTATAAGTTTTCAGTTCCTATTGGTTGGCCTTGTGATCTAAGTGCTTAAAATTAAGTTAGAATATGCTTTTTTGAACTGAATTGCCCTGCACCTGCACTATTCTGTCCCAAGTAGCTAGTTTCTCAGCTGATTATCTGCTTATTCATTAGAACTCTAGGTTTGATTTTTGGTTTATAAACAGTTCATAGTATAAGCTAGTTAGGATTTGACTTTTGAGGGTTTTAGAGCTATTTAGGTGCTTATAAAATAAGCTCAAAAGTTGCCTGTTGGGAATAAAATGATCAAAGTCAAAAAGCCTGCCAATGATGAGAAGAGCCTGCTAGTTGATTTTGTAGTGTACGAAGATGTTCTACCAGTACCTTCTGGGTAGAAGGTACTGCTAGCTAATGAAGAGCCTGCCAAGCTTCTGTCAAGTCGATTAGATATTTTGTAATAGATATTTAGTTGAATTATTAGTCTTTGTACATTGTTATACGTTATGTAGAAGTAGATTAGTCTTCTGTGGTGACAGAAGAATATATCAGAGTGTACATGGGTAGTTGTATTTAATTGTAGGCGCCATAATAGTCAAAGTATAGTATTATATTCATCTACTTGACAACATGTAATAAGATATCCTTATCTTATAAAAGGATATCTTAGTCACTTCTTCATGCATGCATCTTTCACAACTAATAACCACGAACCAAACTATCTCTCAAGTAACTTAGTTACTTCGAATCACAAATCCTTTTTACAATCTTAGATTCAAGATTACTTTGTAATCCTGGTGATATTTAGATCATCCGTATTATTTCATCAATAATATTGAATCGTTTTGTTCTAACCAAACGTTGTGTTCTTTGTTCATTGCATTCACACATTTACTTAAACTCACCACCTTGTGTTCTTTTAAAGTGTGTTGTAGTAGATTCCGCATGCTAAACACATTCAATACATAAATATCTCAATCGAACTATAACCAAAACGTTCCACAAGTGGTATCAGAGCTAGGCTTGATATTTACAAATTTAAAAGAAAAATGGATGTTGAACATATTCAGACAAATGTTGCAGCTAAACTTCCACTACTGAAACAAAATGAGTTTGAAATGTGGCGACTCAGGGTTGAACAATACTTTCAAGTGCAGGACTATGCACTTTGGGAGATTATTGAACAAGGCAATTCATTTAAACCCCAAATCACCACATCAACAGTAAATGATGCTCTTGTATCAACAATACAAAACCAACCATCAAATGCAGATGAAAGAATTCAGAAGAAAAATGATCTCAAGGCAAGGAGTATGTTACTGATGACTATTCCAAATGATCAACTTCTGATTTTTAACAAATACAAAGATGCTAAAACCCTCTTTGAAGCTATTGTGGCTAGGTTTGGTGGTAATGATGCTACCAAGAAAACACAAAAGACACTTCTCAAACAACAATTTGAGAACTTCACAGCCACAACCAATGAGTCTTTGGACAGTATGTTCAATAGACTTCAGAAGCTTGCAAGTCAGTTAGCCATCCATGAAGTGATGATAACTCAAGAAGATCTAAACTCTAAATTTCTTAGGAGTTTACCTTCAGAATGGTCTATGCATGTCATTGTATGGAAGAACAAGTCAGATATTGACCAGATGAGTCTCAATGATCTCTACAACAATTTCAAGATTGTAGAACATGAAGTTAAGAAGACTACTGGGTCAAGCTCAGGAAATATGGCATTTGTTTCATCCCCAAACATCTCAAAGGTTGATCATGAAGACAAAGGTGGCAGAGAAGAAGGTACTGCTAACACAACCTTTGGTACTGCTAATGAAGAGCCTGCCAAGCTTCTGTCAAGTCGATTAGATATTTTGTAATAGATATTTAGTTGAATTATTAGTCTTTGTACATTGTTATACGTTATGTAGAAGTAGATTAGTCTTCTGTGGTGACAGAAGAATTATCAGAGTGTACATGGGTAGTTGTATTTAATTGTAGGCGCCATAATAGTCAAAGTATAGTATTATATTCATCTACTTGACAACATGTAATAAGATATCCTTATCTTATAAAAGGATATCTTAGTCACTTCTTCATGCATGCATCTTTCACAACTAATAACCACGAACCAAACTATCTCTCAAGTAACTTAGTTACTTCGAATCACAAATCCTTTTTACAATCTTAGATTCAAGATTACTTTGTAATCCTGGTGATATTTAGATCATCCGTATTATTTCATCAATAATATTGAATCGTTTTGTTCTAACCAAACGTTGTGTTCTTTGTTCATTGCATTCACACATTTACTTAAACTCACCACCTTGTGTTCTTTTAAAGTGTGTTGTAGTAGATTCCGCATGCTAAACACATTCAATACATAAATATCTCAATCGAACTATAACCAAAACGTTCCACATTGCCTCAGGAGCCATTTTTGGCCTGCAAATCAGACCATTCTTGCTTAATATGAACTCAGTGCTTAATTTCTTATCTTGTTAGCTTATTCTGAATTTCATGGTTCATTTAGATAGTTTTTAGCTTAATTTAGCTTATTCAAGTTCTTGTCTAGCTTATTATAGCTTATAGCTTATTTGCTTTCTCAATTTTGCCCTTTTAGTTTTAAAATTTAGTTAAGTAACTGATTTGCTTTTTAGCTTATTTTCCAACTTAAATTAAAGTTTCAAAAAGTTTGCTTTTATTAAAGTTATTCATTTTTAGCTTGTTTATAAGTTTCAAAAAGCAAAAATCCAAAAATAAAATAAATTTGCAAAAGGTGAGGTCCAGGGGTCGAACCTGAGACCTCACCCTCACCAAGCCTCACCACACACTCGCCTTAACCAACTGCGCCCTTGGGTCTTTTCTGCCCAAGGGAGTTGGCTAATTCCTTTTAACCACATTTTGTCACCTTAAGCTTATCAGCCCCTTTTGCTTATTTCCAGCTTATCTGGATAAGCTGGTTTAGCCATTTTATTTTTCCTAGAATTAGAATATCTTTTAGGACTTTCCTGTAAATTTTCATAATTTTCAATTTTCATTTAGTATTTTTTATATATTTTTTCTTTTAAAATTAGTTTTTAATTCATAATAAATAAAATAAAAGTAAAAAAAATAATTTTCTCTTTTCTAAAATTTTCTTTTATCATTTAGGACTTAGGAAAAATAGAATTTCATTCCTAGGGTTAATATTTCTTAGTTTTCACTTTTAAAGCTCGGGATTAGCCCGAGCGTGTGCGTTTTTAGGTTTTGCTTATCAGTTTTGCTTACGTGTGCATTAGATTATTGTTTTCCTTGCTTATTTATTTGTTTTTAGTTTATGTTTATAAATTTTAGCTTAAAAATCCAAAAATCTCTCTTATTTCACTATTCATGACACATATCACGACTCGAAATCACAAAATTCCATTCATTCATTCGTTGGGAAAACGACTCGGGTTTACATATTTCCGTTGTAATCCTTGGGAAATATTTATATATTGATTTCAAACAATCAATGGCCTTAGGTTTTTTCAACACATTAAAATTTTGTATTCTTGCACTTCAAACACACAATTATAATTGAAAGATGTAACTTTCATTTTTCTTAAGAGTCCCCTTCCTGAGTCACAATTTAAAGTGAAAGTAACATCATTCTAAAATAATCAAGATTTTCCAATAACTCTAGCAATTGATCCAAGTATTCAACTTCAAACAATAGCAATGTAACTAAAGACATGTTCTTTAGCACTTACTACTAAAACTTAAGTTAAGTTTGATTATTCTACTTCACATACGATATAGCAAATATGTTAATATGCTTTGTTAATTATTAAACTAATGGGTAAATAATGCACATATTAAAGATGGAATGACTGCATACCAACACCATCATCCAACCTGTTGTAATCATCCTCGTCATCATCAAGCTCAATTCCCTGCATGTTCAATAACTAACATTAACTAATTCCACAAACATAATTAGAATGATGTAAAAATATAGGTGCAATCTTTATATTGTTTCAAGACAATAATTATTACGTAATTAACAGCGTTTAGTGTTAGCTTTAGCTTGGTGTGGCCGGCTACAAAAAAGTAGCCCGTTTTGACCCACTGTCCCAACGATATTTTAAATAGCCCTCAAATGCAGCTTGTTTATTTCAAACAACACCAAACCATAATTTCTTGATAAGAACTCGTAAATTAAAAAAAAAAAAAAAAAAAAAAAAAAAAAAAAAAAAAAAACGCAATATGTCATAAAATTATATATGCAAAAAGAAAAAAACACAAAAAATGTCATAAAATTGAGCATTTTGAGGATCAAATTCACAAATGCATCATAAACAGAAACACCTTTTATGGCAAATTCTACCTCAAACAGATAAAAACATGTCATAAAATTGACCTCTTTTGGATACTTAATGTCGTGCAAATTCTACCTCAAACTCGGCGTTCATCAAGCACACTCCAAGCTGGACTATAACCCACCATGATCACTCATATAACATTCACATAATACCCATTTTATGGCAGTAGCGTGAACCACATTTCCATATTATAAAATCACACAGAAACATGTCCTAGATGGTATCTTATAACTGAAAAGAAAACGCCCATCAATTCCACCAGCCAGCACTTTTAACCTGTATACTTAAAGACGTGTCAATTCCATCATTAATAGAAGACCTTAGTTTCTAATTCGAAGAACCAAAAAGCATTTGAGGCACTTAAAATTGCAGCTTATGGGCTTACTAAACCTATTTTGATAATTTCTTTCGGTATGACTTCTTGAGAAAAGTTGCAAATTATTTAAGGATGATTCTATCTTATCACATTTTTACAACTATAAGCCAATCTATGCTATATTTTGTTTTGACGTGACTATAAGCTAATGAGTCTTCTTTTTTCTTCTAGAAAAGCATAAGCTATTTCAAAAAGCTTATCCAAACACCCTCTAAGTCATATTCACACATGCCTTCAACAACATATGGATTAACACCATAATTTAAGTTACCTGCATTTTAATCCAATCCTGTTGATGAAAATCAGGATACGCCAATAAAAGCAACTTCGGATCCTGCATATGCCACCTTATACACCCTTGACTATGTAAACAACCGCATGCAAATTATTATATTAGTGTTGCTCTGTTAAAAGATTAAATCATATGAATAAAAATGAATTATACCTTTAGTTGACCCTCTCCGCTCTGCACCAACCGCAATAGCCTCATCAATGTGAGTTGTGTTAAACATTCTCTAACATATGTACCCTTTCGAAAACACCAGCTTTAAAGATTGGAATAGTACTTCTATTCTCTATTTTAAAGCTTTATAGCATTAAATTTTCCTCTTTGAATACTAATGTATACAATGGTTGTCGCATCAACGAACCTTGAAATTTCCGGGTAAGTCACCCAAAATGGAGCTAGTATCATAACCTGAAAAAGGAGACACTACATTATCAAAAACTATGATCCTAAAGTTTCTTTAAAAAGTTTGTTTACAAAATTTATCAGAAATTTATACATCAACAACTTATACAGTTTCATAGATATTTACCAATAACCTGATAACACTTTGACGGCTTATAAAAAGTTATCTTTAGAAGGAAGTTACAAATGACGAGAAAGACAAAATTAATGAATGCCGGAGTATCTATACTGGAGTCAAAATTAATTAACGACATAAACAATGTAAGCGAAAGTACTACTCCGGTATTACTTAAGAATTTAACTTTTATAGAAAAGATTATACAATGTAAGAAAAAGTACCAACATCAATATATATGTGGTAAAGGAAATCTTATACCTATAGCTGCTGCGTGGTAATGGAAATCACAAGAAAGCTTAATAAACCAAATGTCACACTCAGCCGCCACTCAGGGACGGGATATCTTTTAAGGATATCCACTGTAACCTGAGTGTTGGTCCACACGAATTATGGATCTCTAAGTTGCCTTAACAACTTAGTAAACGACTTGAATAAATCAAATCAATCTAAGTGAGACTCTAACACGAATTGAATGTTTATGCGGAATCTAAACAATCAACTATGAAGAACACAATAGCAACTAACTTCGTATTATTACTAATTGTTTAATGAATTACAATCTTTGTCGTTATCTCTAAACTAATGTGTTAGGGTTTGGTATGTGCTTAAACACATAACTTTTATTTACCAAAACCGGCCCCAAATACACCAAAAATTAACCAATTATGCCAAATATCTCGTGTTTTTGTGTTTATGATTGTGCAGGGATGGATATTGTAAAAATGGACAAATATCGAGATAAAAAGACAAACCAAGCACGGGATTTGGAAGAGTGAATAAAAGCCGCAGCCGGGGAAGTATTTTCAAGTTTGGATCATTTTTATCATTGAAGAATCACCAATTGTTAAATATAGCCCTTGGATTAATTTTTCAGAAGTGGTCCTTGAAGTTTCACAAGTTGGCAAGTCTAGTCCTTAAACCTTAAACCTTATTAAAAACTCAATATTAAATCTGGACTTTTATTTTAATCCAACCCAGTTACAAACTACAAACCCACAAGCCCATTTCCATAACCCAAGCCCACATCCCATGAACTGAATCCAAAACCAATGACCCGGTCAAATGAAGTAATTATCAGTCAAAAACAGATATTACCCGCCACCTTAAAACCCCCAAAAGTTACTATTTTACAAACCCTAATTTACCCGACCTCACCTCATTTACCCACTCTCTAAAGCTTCTAGAAAGACTGACGCACGTATCAGTAAGTGTCAGAAGGGATGTGACTCATGGATTGCCAAGGTGGACAAAAGGAGGTCTCTCATTGGATCAAACACCTCACCATTCTAATCCAAGGGTTATGATCGATTCTGATGACGAATTAAAGAATGGATGGTGAAGATTAGAGTTCTAGATCTTTCCCCGTGGCTATATAAGGACTCTCTCACTCATAGCTGAGACGTTAGCTAGTTAGTGGTTAGATTTTTAGGCTTTAGGAGTAGGTTAATTTAGGTAGTTTTAATGTAGTCATAGCTTATTGTTCTGCTTATTTGTATTTTCATTTTCAGTTCTCACTTTGTACTCCATTTTTAGTGATTTAATAAAAGTAAACTTTAGTCAAAATTACTGTTCAAACTACTTATTGATAGTGCTTATTCTGATATTTTCTGCTTATTAGTTCTTGGTATTGATGACTGATCATAGTTTGCTTAATGTTTGTCACTTACTTCTGATTTTCATTTAAAATGGTCTAAAGTCAAATAAAAGTCAACAACTGCTTATTGCTTAATCATAGTGCTATTTAGGGCTGTTTAGTGCTTTTTCAGGTTCTATCATAGTTAGTTAATCATCTGCCTTTCATGTTTGTGCTTATTTTGGTCTGTGGTAGTCTAAATATCCATATCAGTCTTTATAGGGGTGTTTGGGATTAGAATTGTTTTTGGTCAAGAGATTGTTTCCACTGCTCATTTGCTATAAGTTTAGATTAGATTGAGCTTAATTTAGGCTAGTTAAGCTGTTTGTGTAAGGTGTTAAGCTGTTTTGATGCTTTAGGAAGATTAGAGTTGGTAAGTTCAATTTTGGAACCTAGAACTGCTATTTTAAGCTCTCAATAAGCTGATGCTTTTGAGGTCCAATTTGTGGCAACTTTAGGTTCATTTCAGTAATCTAAGTGAGAATCCAGAGTGTGGCATTATTTCATCAAGTTTGGAGAGATTTAGAGGTCAAAAAAACCTCATCTGCTGCATCAGACAAGTTAGTGCAGACATGCACTAGTAGATCTGCCAAAATCAGCTTCTTGTTTGATCTTTGTCTGCTGTTCTACTTGAAATTATTGCCTAAAAATTGGTTTCTGAATAGATTGTAGTACTGGTTTTTGAATTCTGAGTTTGGATTTTAATTTGTAGCTTATTAGATAGCTTATTTTCTGTCTGCATGTTCCCCCATTGGACTGATATGTGCCCTGCACATCTAGTAATTTCAGCAGTCTTTTGAGCTTAATTGGCTGTTTCAGAGCTTATTTGCCTTTAGTGAGAACTTAACCTGTCCCCAGAGCTTATTTAGAATCACCTTTTGTGCTTATTAGCTTATTTCTTCCCTAGTTAAGCTTTTTAGATCCCTTAGTAGCTTTTGTAATTTCTTATTATGCCTTAGCTCTATCTGCTTATCTGTTTCCCCTTTTCTTCCTGCTTATTTGTGCTTTTCAATAGAGTTGTAGTTAGTAAATAGCTTATTGTTTTCCAAAAAGAAAAAGAAAAAAATCAGAAATAAAATAAATAGCAAAAAAATAGCAGACCTGGGACTCGAACCTAGGTCACCCAGTTCACATACACATGCTTTTCCAGTTATGCTCAAGTTATGCTTGAGTTATACTTCAACCATTTAATTTTTATACTATCATTCTCTTTTAGCTTCATTAATCTGTTTTAGCTTATTTCTCTGCTTATCTTTTGAGATTTTTCACCCCTTTTATTTTTCCTACCTTTAGTATAGCATAACATAATTTCCAGTTAAATTTCATGATTTTTTTCAACCGTTTGCTATTTTTCTTTATTTTATTTCTTAAATTTAGTTTTTAATTCATATTAATTAATTAAAAAGTCAAAAAAATATTTTTCTTTTTCCTAAAATTTTCTTTTGTCATATAGAATGTAGTAAAATTATTTTCATGCCCGTAGGATTAGTAGTGCTTCAAATACACTTTTTATTTTGCGCTCGTACGTAGTTTTGATTTATTCGCGCGTTTTTAGGATTTCCCTTACGTTTGCCTAAGAATAGAATTTTCCCTTGCCTTATTTACTGTTTTTAGTTTATGTTTCATCATTTTAGTTTAAAAACCATAATCCCACTTTTATCCCCCATTCACTGCACGATTCACGATCCCGAAATCACTAATTCCATTCAATCTTCGTCGGGACAACGAACTTCGGGTTTTCACATTATTTACCTTTTGTGAATTCTCCCTTGATCTATAATTGTTACATCAATTTTTGGCGCCGCTGCCGGGGAGGGTTGAAGTGAGTTCGTGATTTCCGTTTATCGAATCGTGTTTTGAAGACCCTTCTCCCGGGAAGTTATCGTTTTCTTTGTGAATATTTTTCTAAAAATCCAAAAAGATTTTATTTTCAAATTTATTTTCCTTTTTTCTTTGTGATGTTCCATGTTTCTAAAATTTAAAAATCTAAAAATATTCTTCTTAATCCTCTTATCCGTTTGATTCTTTATCTCTTACCCTCTATCCGTTTAATTCTTCTTCTCTATGTCTTCATCTTACCATTACGGTTGTCAATGGTGTGGGGGTCCTCATAATGGTGGGGATTGTCCCGGTTGTAGCGTGGTGGAATCGGGAAACGGGTTTGTCTATGACCAAAATCCTTATTCTTACCATGAAACAACCAACTTTTTCAACCAGCCCCCACAACATCAGATGGAGACATACTCGTGTGAGTTTTGTGGAGGTAGTCCTCACCCAGGTTTTGATTGTCAAACACGGAACACGTTTGTCTATGAACAAGTTCCATGTAATCAAAACTTCGGTTATGACCACCATCCATATAATTCACCAAATCAGCCACAACAGTATCAATGTTGTGAGTATTGTGGAGGTCCCCATTATGGTTCTGATTGTCAAACCGAGATCATGCACTATGAACATATTCCTTATAACAATCATGACTCATCCGGTTTTGACCAACCTCCACAATACACACCCCCTCAGCCACTTCCTCAGAGCGAGTTAACTAGAGCTGAATTGATTACTAAAATAATTATTGCTCAAAATCAATTCAACATGAACTTTCAAGCTGAAATGAACCGTCTTCAGGAGTTGTTTCGAAGAAAACAAAATCCTCCCATTGACTTGTCATATTTTGAGGAGAGTGATGAGGAGGATGAAGAGAATTCAGATATCAATCCGCTTATTGAAGACCCTTCAGATAACTTTTTAATGGGGGACAAGGAAGTCGAAATCAATCCTCTTAAGGATGTTGATGACCTTGTTCCAATCCCAAGGGTATCTGAGGAACCCTTCGATCTTTCTGATTCTACTTCACAAACTTTCAATATGACTATCACTAATCCTTTGTTTGATTTTGATTCTGAATTTACTCTAATTTCAGACAATCAAATCTTTGATATTCATAATAAGGAGAGTGATGAGTCAGATACGGAGACAATAATGGACGAGGTGCAAACTTCTAGCATACAAAGTACAGCACATGTCCCACCTCCGTATATCCTTCCTGAGCCTAAGCTCAAAGACATACTTCATAAGAATGAAATCATATCTCCACCAGAGTATGATTTCTATAATTTTGAGGAACATCCTGACCCGGGGGGAGATGTACTCTATCCTAAGAGTTTGCTTGTCGATGACATCACCCCGACCCTCCCGCCCGTGGTTTTTATTGATGGTAACCATAAGAGCTTCAATGATGATATTCAAGATCAGAAAAATGGTAATCTTGAGGATGAAGAATGGATCTTCATTGTGATTAAGATCCTCCTCCCGTTCTTCACCTATCCATTGACTTCTCTTCTCCTTCACTCCTTCGGGAGTGAAGATACCATCTTTGACCCCGGCATCTCTCCTTCTTTTAAGCCGTGGGTATCTCGTCAGAGTGGAACTTTCATATGCTTCAATGTTTATCCAAACATCTTGAATGAAAGTCCGATGGAGATTATCTTTTCCACTAGCTCCCCCAAGAACAAATGAATTCGGGGCGAGTCTAAGCTATACGACTCGATAGTAAACAAGCGCTTCGTGGGAGGCACCCCATGCTTATCCTTCTATCTTCTTATCTCTTTTCTAATAAGTGACGTGAGGAGGGGCACCTCTTCCATATCTTGTGTTTCGTGGTTTTCTGTGATGTGTCCAGGATTTGCCTAAATAATGAAGACTCTCGTGCTCGTGGTTTTGCTTCTCTCCACTCGAGTTTCATCATTCGTTGCTTATCCAATATCCTTAATCTTATCGTTTTACGTTTATCTTTGGCATAATTAATAAACGGCCTTAGATTTATGTAGGAGAACCCTTACCTTTAAGACATTGAGGACAATGTCTTGTTTTAGTCTGGGGGGGGGGGTAATCTTTCGATTTGATTTGTGCCTTGCATTTTTTGCCGTTTACTCATGCAACCCCGTTTTTCCTCCAAAATTGAAAAAAATCCAAAAAAAATGAGAAAATTTTTAAAATTTTTTGCAAAAATATAATAAATTTTGACATTTTGTTGACTTTCCGCTGGTGAGAGTAGGAATAAAATTCTGACTTGATCGGGCGTGTTGAGCCCTAGCTTGTCTCCTTAACTTACATAATCTATAAGCTCGTGCTAGTCTTTTACACAAGGAGCTATAAAATGCGAATTCTTTTTAAGAGTTTGCAAGTTCCCGTATCGACTTTATATATGCATGGCTTGATTATTTGGCTAAGCATTCGCGGATCTTATTATTTAAGATTTTAAATTTGCGAAGAACGAGAAATGATAGAGTTGTTTATAAGTTAGATTGCTAAACGTGGAGTAGTTGGATCTCTGTAGAGCTCATCAAAGTTACTTGTGGCTTTTTGTTCCCATAAGCTTGTTTCACCCAAAAAAAAAAAAAAAAAAAAAATAGAAATCTAGGAATAATTAAAGGTATTTTGGTTTTGGCGATAATTAGTTTTATTTCTTCCTTAGAGAATCCTTGCTTATGAAAGTTGGGTACACATCAAGGTACTGTCAGTGTTACGGTGTAATAGGCAACTGATTCCTGATAGTACGTGTTATTGTCTCTATTGCTATAAAAGCCGTAGGACTCGGGATTTGGAAAAATATATAATGAATAATGAATAATAATAATAATAATCCAAAGCCGATAAAAGTTTTCTGTTTCCTGACGGTTCGCTCCGTTGACTCAGACTTCAAAAAGGCAGAGGAAAAATATCCAAGGTCAAGATAAGACTCCCGATTCTTGACGGTTCGCTGCCGTTGTCTAGGTTGTTTAAAAGGCCGAGGAATAATAATATGTGCTTAATAATGTTAAAAATGCCAAATTTCGACTCCGGGGGTATCCTAATAAAAGCTTCTGTCTCTGGACTCGTAGATGAGTTGTTTCGGTCGTATATAAAAGGGATATCCTCAAAATCGTGTTAAATCAGAGACCTTGATGTGGACCTCATTTTTGTATGCAACGGTGTTCGAGGGAAGGTTTGGAAACTACTTAGCGTTTAAACTAGGTATCTTTATCGGACTAAAAATTATCGAAATGAGAATTTGTAGAAATTCATTTCTCACCAAAAATAAAATAAATAGAGGAAAATAGGAATTTGGGAACGAGAAGTAATACACAATTAACTTTCATGGGTAGTGATAGCAATCTAACTTGTAAATGACAATGATTTCGTTTTTAAGCTTAGTTTGGAGACTCGTGAAAAATCAGGAACGACGAATTTTATCCGTATGGTCACTTCTTTACGAGTCGTGTTTCCTACTCGAAGACCCTTAAAGTTATTGATAGATAATGATTGTCAACAAAACCGTCACATAAGAAAAATATAAAAATAGAATAAAAAGGAAAATCGGGGAGTTTTTAGAACTTAAGATTTCTTAATCTCTTTTGAAAATTTTGCTACTTTTTAAAGTTAGTAAAAAGAGGTTAGAAATCCTTAGTTTCAGAAACGTGCTTCATAACATTGCGTGAGGACACAGCAATATCTTAGTCTGGGGGAATTTTGGTATGTGCTTAAACACATACCTTTTATTTACCAAAACCGGACCCAAATAGACCAAAAACTAACCAATTATGCCAAATATCTCGTGTTTTTGTGTTTATAATTGTGCAGGGATGGATATTGTAAAAATGGACAAATATCGAGATAAAAAGACAAACACTACAAAAAAACAGGCTTTCAGAGACTGAATTTATAGGGACTGATATATCAGTCGCTGATACATAGCATCGGTAACTGAAACATCAGTTACTGATACTTTTAAGGACTGACCCTTTATTGACTGATTGCGGCGACTAAAAATCAGTCCTCGATTCAGTGACCCCATATCTGAGACTGAATTTCAGTTACTAATATGCCTGTACGGGAAAAAAATTTGGAGACAAATTTGTTAGTGACTGAATAAGGGTGACAATTCAGTCCCTAGTATATGTACATCATATCTAAGACTAAATTTCAGTTACAAAAATTTTTGCGCAATAAAAAATTTTGGCGAAAAATTTGTTAGTGACTGAATTATAGTCACAGTTCGGTCCCTAATACATGGAGATCATAGCTAAGACTAAGTTTCAGTTACAAATATGTCTACACAATAAAAAGGTTCGGAGGGAAATTTTTTAGTGACTGAATTTCAGTCACAACTGCGTCCCTATTACATGGACATCATACCTAAGACTAAAATTCAGTTACAAATATGTTTGCGCAATAAAAAAAGTTTAGAGGGAAATTTGTTAGTGACTGAATTTGAATCACAACTCAGTCCCTAATACATGGACATCATAGCTAAGACTAAAGTTCAGTTACAAATACGTATGCAAAATAAAAAAACTTTTGAGAGAAAATTGTTTATGACTGAATTTTAGTCCCACATAAACCTCTTATACATGGGCAACATATTTAAGACTAAAATTCAGTTACTAATATGTCTACACAATAAACAGGTTTGCAGGGAAAATTTGTAGTGACTGAATTTCAATCATAGCTGAGTCCCTATTACATGGACATCATACCTAAGACTAAAATTCAGTTACAAATATGTCTGCGCAATTAAAAAGGTTTGGAGGGAAATTTGTTAGTGACTGAATTTCAATCACGACTCAGTCCCTAATACATGGACATCATAGCTATGACTAAATTTCAGTTACAAATACGTATGCAAAATAAAAAGGTTTGGAGAGACAATTATTTGTGACTGAATTTCAGTCCCACATAAACGTCTTATACATGGACATCTCATTATTGTCTAAATCATCTAGATTTGAATCCGAACCAAAATCTTCCATATCATGATCAGAATCCTCTATCTCATCGTTGATAAAATCATTTACAGTATCTTGAGAACGCCCAGCATCAACATTTTGAACCGTTTCTCCTGCAATATCTTCACGAGGAAGGTTGACATCTTCCAATAAATTCTCTGCATTATTGTCTTCTGGAATAAGTGTCTGTGGTTAATCATTTCAATCACTTTCCATTGTGATTTTGGTTTAAGGGAATCATTGATATAAAATACTTATTTGGCTTGGTTTGCTAAAATGAAAGGATCTTCCTTATAAGCATGTCGGGACGTGTCTATGCTTATGAAGTGAGGTTCATATACCACGTGCTTTCTTCGACGATCAGTGTCAAACCATGTGCATTTGAATAATATAACATGATAATCCTTTATAAATGACAATTCAATTACCTCATCAATATATCCATAATAGTCGTCTTCAACATCATTATGAACTCCTTGGACAATAACTCCATAATTTTGTGTTCGTCTGCAGTCATCAGTTGACGTAACTATATATTTAACTCCGTTCACTATGTATCCCTTGTAAAATGAAACTCGATGATCTGGAAGGCAAGACACTGCATATAACTCCTCATTAGTTTGGGATGGATCTAGGGTTTACATCTCGTTAGCCTGATATCAAATTTGTAACATGGTGAAAGTAAGTCGAGTATGTATATGATCCGAATGTAAACAATAGTATGTAAACAATAATAGAATGC
Organism: Artemisia tridentata subsp. tridentata; assembly: GCA_021014915.2. Lineage (NCBI taxonomy): Eukaryota > Viridiplantae > Streptophyta > Magnoliopsida > Asterales > Asteraceae > Artemisia > Artemisia tridentata. The sequence continues at coordinate 377,488,982 of CP139509.1, forward strand.
AAACATAAAAGTAGACATATATCAACAAACCAATTAAATTTAAAATCAAATCTAATATTAGTAGACTGATATACAATATCACAAAGTTAATTAAATTGAGTGGCCTTGGTACCCGTTTTGCAAACCAATTCGGGAAATCATCTCGACTTGTTCGTTTAACATCTCATGTATAACGATATCATCTCAACTCATTCGTTTAACATCTAATGTATAACCATATCATCTCGACTCATTCGTTTAACATTTATGTATATTCAAATCATTTATATTTAATTAAATCATTTATAACTAATTTAAATCATTTATAATTAATTTTAATAATTTTGTAATCATTTATAATTAATCTACATAATTTTTTAATAATTTATAAGTAATTTAAATTATTTATAATCAATTTAAACTATTTTGAAGTTATTTATAATTAAGTTACATCAAAAATTGTGATACACAACATTACAAAACATATCACAACATTACAAAAACGAAAATTTTGTTTACTCGTTTACCCCACCAAATATTTTCGTGAAAAACTTGTTTGCCCCGCCAAAGGTAAAAAACAAAAATTAAAACACTTATAGCTTTCACAAAAACTGGATCTTAATCTAACTCATCTCATCTTCATCCTGCTCCCAAACACACACAAAACTCATCTCATTCTCATATCATCTTTATCCTCCCATCCGAAACCACCACACACACCACTGTTTTTTTTATTCATCCTTCACCGGCCACAAATCAACACACACGCACCACTGTTTTTCTTTTCTTTTTTTATGATTATATTAAAGGTATATATTTTTTTTTAATTTTGGTTTTTATAGTTTTTGTTCAATTATAATTTTAATTTTGGTACATTTGTGTTTGTTTATGTTTGTGTAAAAGACACCACTGCTGCCGCTGTCGGACCATTGCTCGCCGCCGCTGCTACCGCCGACCACCACAGCCACCCCCACCACAACACAAACTAAAGGTTTGTTCATGTTTTACTTTTTTAGTTTTAGTTTGTTTATTTAGTTATTTATGTGTTTAATCAGTGTATTTGTAAGGATGTGTTTGATAAATTATGCGGATGGTAATTAGATTAAACAAAGAAGTCTATTCTTGCCGTGTTAATAGATAAGCACATCAATAGGTATTCAGAAGAATCGACTGGCAAACTTCTGGTTCCTAATTGAATGCTTTATCAAAGATTCGTGGATGTTCTGTCTTTGTTGTTGAGTTTGATATGGTTGATGTCATAGACTGTCAAATATTAGGACCATTTGTATATCAGAAATTATCTTGTTTTGCATTCATTATTTGTAGTGGTGATTGGTAAATTTGCTCTACTGGATCCTCCCTTTTAATTAATTTTTTCCATGTATTTATGTGTACAGATTGCAGATTTCTGGAAGGAGGCGCTGATTTTAAGTTCATTGCACCACCCGAATGTTGTCTCTTTCTATGGTATAGTTCGTGATGGACCAGATGGCTCTTTGGCCACTGTAACAGAGTTCATGGTTAATGGATCTCTCAAGCAATTCTTACAGAAAAAAGACAAGTAACATTTTTAATTTACTTGTGTATGTTTCGATTATATAGAATTTTTCATCATCTCATCTCCCAACCACCCACGGGCAAGCAGATTCTTAGTATATAAGGGTTGCATTTGTTGTCTGAAGTCATAATAACTAGATAACCAGATGTTGGGATGTCTGGAAAAACGAAACTGAGTTGATAGATTAAATCATAAAATGATTGAAATGATAGTATTTTGAGAAAAACGAGAGATTTTGTTATGTGGTAAGAGTCTCTTAAGTCAGCTACAAAATAGGTGAAAATGTACTTTTATGTTACAATCTGATAACCAGTCCTGTACACAATTAGCTTATACAAACACCAACAATGATGTTTATTTATTTATTTATTATTATTATTATTATTATTATTATTATTATTATTATTATTATATTATTATTATTATTATTATTATTATTATTATTATTATTATTATTATTATTATTATTATTATTATTATTATTATTATTTATTATTTATTTTTATTTATTTATTTATTTTTTATTTTCAAATCGCAATATTTAGATCATTACCAATACGCAATTCCAAATATTTCTATTGGAAGCTGTGAGTTTCCTGTGATCAGAACAGGATATAAAACACTAGGAATTGAATAAAATAGCTAGAAATTGTGATGAAGAACAATTGCTTATATTCAAGAGAAGGGCCAACTCTCCTATCTAACCATCTGTCATGACTCCTGATGATGCTGTTTAAGTATACCAAATGAGTGTCTCAAATCAAGCATAATTAATCTAGAATTATAAGCCCTGTTTGCATAAATTTTCTTAACATTCTATTAAACTAATAATACCCTGTTTAGGATATCTTAAAATAAGAACTACAAGATTTTCCCCTTTTTTCTGAAGTTAGAAATTAGTCTTCGGTCATTTTCAATCATTAAATCATTTACTGATTTTGGTCTACAAGATTCGTCTATATTGTCTCACTGCTGAGTGGATATTTAGAAACTTGACTAATCATCAAATACTTTTCTATCAAATTGTGTACAATCAAACGTTGCATTCACTACCAGACTGACGACATTTACAATAATTTTGTATAACATTTGGTGACAGAACTATTGATCGCCGTAAGAGGCTCATCATAGCTATGGATGCTGCTTTTGGAATGGAATATTTGCATGGAAAAAATATTGTGCATTTCGATTTAAAATGTGAAAACCTACTTGTCAATATGAGAGATCCCCATCGACCAATTTGCAAGGCATGCAGTAAAATTGTTACATTATAAATCTGTTTTCTTTGCTTGGATGAGCTTTATGAAACATAATAAATTGTTTAATAATTTAATAGAAACATGTATACTCACTTGTGTATTTTCATCCTTCTAGATAGGGGATCTTGGTTTATCAAAAGTAAAACAACACACTTTGGTGTCTGGAGGTGTTAGAGGAACATTGCCCTGGATGGCACCTGAGCTGCTTAGTGGCAAAAGTCACATGGTATCGGAAAAGGTACACCACCAAGTGTGAACATTCTAAGATTCCCCCATTCCCCATCCCTTTTTACTCTTGGAATATTATGTTACAAGACAATTTATTTATACTTGTTTTCTGTTTCTTGCATAATCTAGATTGATGTTTACTCATTTGGGATTGTCATGTGTGAGTTGCTGACCGGAGATAAACCTTATGGAGATATGCATTGTGCTTCCATAATTGGTACGTTCCTTCATACTCATATCAGCTTGTTGGATTCTGTTAACTGGAGAACAATGGATAATGAACAACAAAAGTGTCAGAAAATATTTCTAGGATGCGGTAAATGTAGTGGAGGCTATAAACTGTAAATGCAAGGAGACCAACTGGCCAAGTGTTATGTATCAACCCAACCCGACCAACCCTTCTGCCCCGTACCCAAATTACCTGTCTAGACTCGGCCGTTACTCAACCTGCCAAACTTTCAACTTATACCCTTATATTTTTTGTCACAAAACATTTAAGTGACGACCTTTGGCGATCTCTAGGATTAGGATTATATAGTATACTATGAAATGTGTGTGAAATAACTTATTGTAAGCACTATATCTTCGAATGAAAATATTTCTCTACAAGTTAATAATTTTTGAATATGATGTTATCTCTTGTAGGGGGGATCGTGAACAACTCATTACATCCAACAATCCCAACATGGTGTGATTCTGAATGGAAGGCGTTAATGGAAAGTTGCTGGTCTGCTGAACCATCAGAAAGGCCATCCTTTTCTGAAATTTCTCAAAAGTTGAGAACTATGGCTGTAGCTATTAACATGAAATGATATGCTCATCAACTGGTATTGGATCATAACTGCACACACACCTTTATATCACCACACTATATAAAGTGCAGAAATACGTGTGATCCCAAAGTAACACGACATGGAGTACTTCCAAACTTGTCATCATGGACAGTACTGGACATGGAATTTGCAGGCCGAGACTTGAGAGTGGTTGCAGCCCTTATAGTTGTAATGTATAACATCCCTTTTGAACATTCAGGAAGCTGATGATTCAAAAGGTATCTCAATATGCTCATCTACATCATCATCAAAATCATCTGTATAATCAGGCGACTGACGTGTTATAGTGGTTGTAAAGGGCTCACTATCCTTACTTCCAACAACATCAGTCAGCTTCTCCTGGCCAGTATTAGTATCATAATCTCTTACATCAATATCTCCTTCCAAAGCTGTAAATGCATTACTAGTCTGTATATGTGAACCCTCTTTGTCATGGTGGGCAGTATTGTTACTAAGTCATTTGGCTTTAATTTTCTGCTGGTTTTATTAATAAGATATGGTTACAGACAAATACGGAGACCCAAACGTCGCCTAGCCCGCTAGAAGTTTATTATAAGTTGCATTATAAAGAAAAGAAGGACGAGGACGGAGACGGATGGCTCAATGATCATGCACGTAATGAATATGTAAGCATCTTTTTGTTAAAAGCATTTGATTATGATTTTTTTTTGTCAAATATGATATTGGGTGCAACTAGTTTTTAATTTTGTTTTCATACCTTCGATCATGTTAGGAAAATATTTGTAAGCATAAACAGATGACTCTTGATAAATTAAAAGATGAAGGAGGATTACTAATGTTATGGAGCACGAGGTTGAGAGACGAACCATAAAAATTGTTTGTGGCCGAAAGAAGACAATACAGTCAGCATGGGAGGTGGGTGTTGGGCTAGTGATGAGGAAAAAAAGATTATTGGATGAAAGAAGCAGCTTAATCATCTCAACAAGCTGACTCAACACCTAAACTAAACAAAACTCGACTGAGATTAATGAATTGAGAGCAAAGGTTAGTGAACTTGAACCGTATAAACGTAATTATGAAAAATTGGTAAAATTCTTGAGCCAAAAATTTCCGGACTTCGAGAGTACAATAGACTCACCAAATACTACTGAAGGTGATGGTAACGGTGATGGTAACGATGATCCATTCACCGATAGTGATATATAGGACGTTCAAATTTATTTCTATTGAATTTGGTTTTATTTTTAAACATATTGAATTGTAAACTCTTGTTATTTGGATTGGTGATTATTATGCTTTAAAGAAATGTTGTTATTATTATTGTTTATGGTTCGGAGTTTTATATACTATTATAAGGGGTCATGTATGGATTGTGAATGGGGACTGAATTAAATTGTATTTGCCACTAACTTTTAGTTTATAATAGAAATATAATGGAACGACGCCATCATATTGGAGACTGATTTGAATGTTATTTTGTATCGATTAACATATATTTTGAAACTAATTTTCAGTCATTAGAAAAACAAATTAAGGACTAATTCATCTGTTTTTTGCGACTCATAATCAATCCTTAAATCCGTTTATCAGATACTGATTCGAGACTAAATTTTAGTCTTTAACAGAAGCAATTTATGGACTGAAAATGTTTAGTTTTTGTGACTAATTATCAGTATTTAAAGCCATTTTTTAAAGACCGGTTTGGTGATGATTTAGGGACTATAAACAATGTTTATGGACTAATTTTCAGTTCCTAAATCCATGTTTTAGTAAGTGATCAAACATAGTATTGGCGACTGACTTTTCAGTCGCCGATAATATGCATTGGGGACTGAAATAACATGATACCAACCCATAGAAATAAGGACTGACTTTTTTATTTTGGTGACTGATCTCTGGTCCTCGTTGGTTCGATACAACAAGGACTGAATTTCAGTTGATAACGTCACTTTCCGTAACTAAGCTACTATCACTGATTAGTGACTAGCAAAATCAGTCCTTGATAGACCATCCGTAACTGATCATGGTGTATCGGAGACTGATTTTTCAGTCTCTCAAAGCCTATTTTTTTGTAGTGAAACCAAGCACGGGATTTGGAAGAGTGAATAAAAGCCGCAGCCGGGGAAGTATTTTCAAGTTTGGATCATTTTTATCCTTGAAGAATCACCAATTGTTAAATATAGCCCTTGGATTAATTTTTCAGAAGTGGTCCTTGAAGTTTCACAAGTTGGCAAGTCTAGTCCTTAAACCTTAAACCTTATTAAAAACTCAATATTAAATCCGGACTTTTATTTTAATCTAACCCAGTTACAAACTACAAACCCACAAGCCCATTTCCATAACCCAAGCCCACATCCCATGAACCGAATCCAAAACCAATGACCCGGTCAAATGAAGTAATTATCAGTCAAAAACAGATATTACCCGCCACCTTAAAACCCCCAAAAGTTACTATTTCACAAACCCTAATTTACCCGACCTCACCTCATTTACCCACACTCTAAAGGCTCTAGAAGGACTGACGCACGTGTCAGTAAGTTTCAGAAGGGATGTGACTCATGGATTACCAAGGTGGACAAAAGGAGGTCTCTCATGGATCAAACACCTCACCATTCTAATCCAAGGGTTATGATCGATTCTGATGACGAATTAAATAATGGATGGTGAAGATTAGAGTTCTAGATCTTTCCCCGTGGCTATATAAGGACTCTCTCACTCATAGCTGAGACGTTAGCTAGTTAGTGGTTAGATTTTTAGGCTTTAGGAGTAGGTTAATTTAGGTAGTTTTAATGTAGTCATAGCTTATTGTTCTGCTTATTTGTATTTTCATTTTCAGTTCTCACTTTGTACTCCATTTTTAGTGATTTAATAAAAGTAAACTTTAGTCAAAATTACTGTTCAAACTACTTATTGATAGTGCTTATTCTGATATTTTCTGCTCATTAGTTCTTGGTATTGATGACTGATCATAGTTTGCTTAATGTTTGTCACTTACTTCTGATTTTCATTTAAAATGGTCTAAAGTCAAATAAAAGTCAACAACTGCTTATTGCTTAATCATAGTGCTATTTAGGGCTGTTTAGTGCTTTTTCAGGTTCTATCATAGTTAGTTAATCATCTGCCTTTCATGTTTGTGCTTATTTTGGTCTGTGGTAGTCTAAATATCCATATCAGTCTTTATAGGGGTGTTTGGGATTAGAATTGTTTTTGGTCAAGAGATTGTTTCCACTGTTCATTTGCTATAAGTTTAGATTAGATTGAGCTTAATTTAGGCTAGTTAAGCTGTTTGTGTAAGGTGTTAAGCTGTTTTGATGCTTTAGGAAGATTAGAGTTGGTAAGTTCAATTTTGGAACCTAGAACTGCTATTTTAAGCTCTCAATAAGCTGATGCTTTTGAGGTCCAATTTGTGGCAACTTTAGGTTCATTTTAGTAATCTAAGTAAGAATCCAGAGTGTGGCATTATTTCATCAAGTTTGGAGAGATTTAGAGGTCAAAAAAACCTCATCTGCTGCATCAGACAAGTTAGTGCAGACCTGCACTAGCAGATCTGCCAAAATCAGCTTCTTGTTTGATCTTTGTCTACTTTTCTACTTGAAATTATTGCCTAAAAATTGGTTTCTGAATAGATTGTAGTACTGGTTTTTGATTTCTGAGTTTGGATTTTAATTTTTAGCTTATTAGATAACTTATTTTCTGTCTGCATGTTCCCCCATTGGACTGATCTGTGCCCTGCACATCTAGTAATTTCAGCAGTCTTTTGAGCTTATTTGGCTGTTTCAGAGCTTATTTGCCTTTAGTGAGAACTTAACCTATCCCCATAGCTTATTTAGAATCACCTTTTGTGCTTATTAGCTTATTTCATCCCTAGTTAAGCTTTTTAGATCCCTCAGTAGATTTTGTAATTTCTTATTATGCCTTAGCTCTATCTTCTTATCTGTTTCCCCTTTTCTTCCTGCTTATTTGTGCTTTTCAATAGAGTTGTAGTTAGTAAATAGCTTATTTTCAGTAGCTTATTGTTTTCCAAAAAGAAAAAAAAAATCAGAAATAAAATAAATAGCAAAAAAATAGCAGACCTGGGACTCGAACCCAGGTCACCCAGTTCACATACACACGCTTTTCCAGTTATGCTCAAGTTATGCTTGAGTTATACTTCAACCATTTAATTTTTATACTATCATTCTCTTTTAGCTTCATTAATCTGTTTTAGCTTATTTCTCTACTTATCTTTTGAGGTTTTTCACCCCTTTTATTTTTCCTACCTTTAGTATAGCATAACATAATTTCCAGTTAAATTTCATGATTTTTTTCAACAGTTTGCTATTTTTCTTTATTTTATTTCTTAAATTTAGTTTTTAATTCTTATTAATTAATTAAAAAGTCAAAAAAAATATTTTTCTTTTTCCTAAAATTTTCTTTTGTCATATAGAATGTAGTAAAATTATTTTCATGCCCGTAGGATTAGTAGTGCTTCAAATTCACTTTTTATTTTGCGCTCGTACGTAGTTTTGATTTATTCGCGATTTTTTAGGATTTTCCTTACGTTTGCCTTAGAATAGAATTTTCCCTTGCCTTATTTACTGTTTTTAGTTTATGTTTCATCATTTTAGTTTAAAAACCATAATCCCACTTTTATCCCCCATTCACTGCACGATTCACGATCCCGAAATCACTAATTCCATTCAATCTTCGTCGGGACAACGAACTTCGGGTTTTCACATTATTTACCTTTTGTGAATTCTCCCTTGATCTATAATTGTTACATCAGGGTTCCTTTTATACACTAAGGAAACCCTAGATACAAAACTTGTAGAAGGATGTACGTATCTTTACTAAAGATAAGTTCATATCCTTTCCTAACTTATAGCTAACCGACTTCCTAAACATCATGACCAGACTTAATGACTTAAGTCAACCAGACTTAACTTTACATTTACTCTACCAACTTAAATCAATGTAACCACTATGAAAAATCCCTCATTTAAATAAACAATCTCTCAGAATACTTATCATTTTTCCACGTAGAATTTTTTTTTCTTTATTGACTATAACTATTTTCTTATGTGACGAAGATCATATCCCGAATAACCGTGCTTGCAACTCAACCTTAACTAATTTAGTATTCAACTATGTAAACATCTTTGACCTGAAACGTTATGAGGTCCCACTTATCACTTTATGTTATTTCGTTAACGAACATTTAAAACTGAACGTTTCTTAGTTGATAAGAGTTTTATGAAACCCTAAACTACTATAACAACATTTATAAATAACAAAACCCTAGAAATACTAAAGTACAATTTATCTGATTAATGTACAAGTATTCAAAGCATAGAAACTCTAATTCCATAATAACTCCCGGTAAAACCCTAATTTCAGGTAATTATGATTTTATGTACAAAACTTACAAAACCTAATTTATTTATATAAGATTTTTATATAAATGTACAAGTCATTTAAATTCAATGTACAAGTCTTTTATGCATGAAATCATTTAATTACAAAAACCTTATTAAAATCCTATTTTAAAGCATAAAGTACAAACCCTACATGCATAACTCTTAAAAATTAATTTTTCTTAAACTCATTAAATATTAGTACAAGTCTTTAAGCCTAAAATACAACTTTCCAATGCACCAAATTGAATTCTCTTATTTTTCTCTAAATCGACATTTATAAAAATTTAATTAGAAAACCCTAAAATAATACCTAGATAATTTATAAGCTTTAAAACCCTAACTAAATCATAATCCTAAAATACCATAACCTAAAACTTAGTGTACAACCCTTTGAAGCCTATTTGAACATTCCTTTTCCCCCTCCTAACTGAAACTTAACAACAACATAACTAAAAGGATTACCTCATGCAACCTCCCTTAAATATCCCCCTCCTCACATCCCTCCTCCTCCACCTCATCACATAAATACTTGTATGAAGGAGAACAAGCCACATCACCTCCATTTCCTCCCTAACTCCACGCTACACTTTCTAGCACCATCTCCACATGTACCTTCTGCTTAAACACATGAAAACCCTAGTCCCCATCTCTCTTTAAATAGCAACACATAACTCACCATTTCATTCCACACCATTCGACCTAACCTTTTCAACTTATCCCTACTTCACATGAACCATATCAAACACAGCCTCCACCATCACTCACTACTGATCAGATAGCCTCGTTCACTCCACAGAAAGACCAGAAGAAGCCTAGGAAGAAGGCTCATCGTGGTGCTCATCTCCAAACCCATTCAACTCTTACAACCTTAATCGACCAAAACCCTAAGTAAGTTGCCATATCCCTTTTCATTTATTTACTTACTTTATATAACTCTAAAAATATTACTACACAACTATTAAGAACAAACAAGATCAAGAATAATAAGTTTTCTTTTTCTTCTTTCTTGTCTGATCACATCAGTAGACAAACACACACCCTATGTATTTAAAATTTTGTCAAAAAAGATTAAGAAGTAATAAAATATGTTAGAAATAAGTATAATATATGTAATATCATCATATCATGCATAAAAACTTTGTTAGAAAACCTTAAATATCGAAACCCATTTTATTTCTCTTTTCTGAGTTTCTGTCGAGTAGGAAAAACAGCCCACAAGCCCAACTTTTGACCTATAAACCAACATCCAAACGACCTCACAAAAATCTGGATTTCGGTATATATTAAGTTCACCTAACAAACAAAATATAGGAAAAGAAATTTCGTAAAATGGTTTAGAATTCATTGAGATATCGAGCTCTAAAAGTTTGTATATATCGCTGAAATAAAAACATAATATTCCCAGTTATTATTTATCAACTTTTTCATCCAACCAGCCTATATTTCGACCCAGTTTTCGACCTATAGATAACCACCATAAAATCCGAATTTTAGTATATGTAAAGTTCACCTAGATAACTGGTGATAGGAAAATGAATCAAAGAAAATAATCAATCGAGCTAAAAGATATCGAGTCTTGAATCTTGTTCAACATCGATAGTATAAAACTTATATTTCCAGTTATAACTTTTTCTGTTTTGTTCAACCAGTCACCCAACTTCTGACCAATAGATCGACCATCTAGGGACCATAATAATTTTTGATTTTTGACGTAAATATAGACCACCCAGCTAACTTTATTTAGAAACAAGAATCGTGGGAAAAGACTTAAATTTCACAAAGATATCGAGTAATGAAAATTGCTCTAAGTCGCTAGAAATAAAAGTTGATTTTTCCAGTTATTTTTTTTCGACCAACCACCTAACTTTGAACCTTGTTTTCGAAACCCATTAGACCTTTAAAAATTCTAAACTTCTGGAATACTAAAGTTTATATAGTGAACTTATTTTAGAAAGAAAAATCACTTACAATAGTCGATCGAGTTAAAAGTTATTTAACTTCAAAGTTGGGTCGATCGCTAGGCTAAAAACCCTTTTACCAGATTTTTGTAAAAACATGTTTAACTAGTCGACTTTAGTGATTTATTTCGAGTATCAAACGACTTCTATAAATTATGATCTTTGACATGTTTGAAGTCGACCCAGCTGCCTTTTTATAGAAACTAAGAACATGAAAAACCATCTAGTATTCGCTTAGATAATCGAGTCCAAAACTCTAGTCAAACCATGATTTTCAAATTTTCATTTAATAAGAGTTTAATAGGTTGATTTTGTAAATATTCATTAACAAAGGTCATTTTTGCAAATAACATATACCAAGGGTAGAAAATGTCATATTTGAAACTTAAGGGTAGAAACTGTCATTTTCCAAAAGTCCAGGGTATAAACTGTCATTTGACCAAACCTTAGGGATTAAAGTATAACTTTTCACAAATATTATTTTTATCATTGCTATTTTTCCGAACTAATATTAATGTAATACGTTTATTTTATCAACGATTGAACAAAAGCAAGATATGAAGAACTAATAAACAAACAAAAGGCTACGTTTAACAAACAACAAACAGAAACATAAGAACGAAAGATATAAACAACGAAACGAACATTGGAACCTTATATTCTGAAAACGATTACTGAAACTTGACATAACCAACCCAGGTTGCAAGCCGGAGACGTTTATCAACTTTGTATAACTTTGTTTTCCATCCAGATTGATCAGGTGAGTTCATAGTCCCACTTTTTATAGACGTTTTTCTAAATTTGTGGGGAGATACATGCTACAAACCTGAACATAAGTATTTTTCCTATATGTTTTCCTTATTAATATTGCCTAAGACACCCCATTTGTGTTAGCCGGATAGATAGACTTTGTGCTAGCCGGATTGATAGCCAAATGCACCTTATTTGTGTTAGCCGGATCGATAGTCTTTGTGCTAGCCGGATTGATAACCAAATGCACCATTACTTATATCAATTTATGATATCACACACACACACCCCCCGTTAATATATGAGATTGTGAGACTCAGGGCAATATATAACGAATTGCGATATTCCTGATTTATGTAGCTTATGTTCAATCTGATTTAACTTTAAACACTATGGATTCACTCAACCTTTGTGTTGACATTTTTAAGCATGTTTATCTCAGGTAACTAGAAGTACGATCTGGCACGGAGTGGCGGTGGACTTTCTTTTAAAAGAGTGTCCGTTTTGTTATCATTCAAATGAATAATGTATCATTTATAATGTATTTTTGAAACATCCCTCTGGGACCTATCCTTTGTACTCTGATATTTATAAATGAATGATAACAATTTTATTTAAAAACGTCTCTTTTCGAGTCGTTTTCTATCTCCATGACTGTGAACCATGAAGTAGCATCCCAAAGCTTATATTCCGCTGCGTATCACGAAAATGGGGGTGTTACAGAGTGGTATCAGAGCTTGTGGTTATAGAGAACCAAATGTTTTCAAACATTGGACTATAACCGGTTTTTCACAAAAACTTAACCAAAGTCCTCCGTGCCACGCCGTTACTGAGATGTTATTTGTATGTAAGTTACTATTAATCGTTTAAGCTGCATAATGAAATATTTATAACTATAAAGTGGTTACAGAATCCTGATTCCCCTATCCAATCTATCCCTCTCATGTCCAGGCTAGGACATCAAGATGAAACCCTACTTAGAGCCTTATCCATTTAGGATCATTTATACTAAAACTTTGTACTCTTGATATTCCACCCTTAGTCTCTTTCCCAAATGTTATTAATTTCTTATAATAATTTCTTATAATTATTATTTGTAAATTATTACAGTACCATGTCTCCCGAAACCCCTAAAGTTAATGAAACCACCCCAAACCTCCCTCTAGATAACAGTTCCTTCCCACAAACTTCAACCATAGACAACCACCCAAACTGGTAACATATTAAAGTGACGGAAACTAGGACCACTATTGAAAACAAGGAACCCAAGTATCCATATTAGAGACACAAAATTCTTAACCTACCACATGATGTGTTAATAAGAGACGTTGCATTAATTGTTTTGGTAAAACAATTAATCAAGTTATTAATGTCATGCTATAACCCAACATACCAAGACCCACCTAGACTAGGCTATAACCAATAGAAATTCCCTCTAGGGTAAATTTCGGAAGAGAACTTGATGAATGAAGAGAAAGTCACTAAACCTTAGCTTGTTCCTTAGCAAATATACATCCCTATTAGCCTGATCATCAAACTGAAAGGTTAACTCAAAAGAGTTTCTGGTACCCACTAAATCAGATTTATACCTATCAGCTTCTGTACAATATCTTGGCCACGAGATATGTAGCATAAATATGACGCTTATACTAAACTGTTATATATATAACAAATTAGTACAAGTTATTTTGACTATATGTGGTCTTGATTTTGTTGTATTTTGCTGTATATGGTATCGGTTGATGTGGACCAGTGATGATCATCTCACTTACGCGAATGATATTTGGATATGTTGTGACCTTATGATTGTCCTGAGTTTTACTTTGATAACCTAACATGAACAAAACATAAACGTGTAACAAAAACCTAGGAAGAATAACCAAACCTATCATTACCCGTACCCTAGGAATTTAGCAAAATAACCAAAAGCAAAAACTCCATGATAGAAAGATCATCATTTTAACCTAAGGATTCCCGACCTAGAAATTAAGCAAGGTGCTACGCCTAAGAGAAAGGACTTTAAAAGAAAACTTGATAGGAAAAACCCTAATACCAAATAGGAAAACTGAGATTGGTGTAAAGAAAAACTAGAACTCATTAGGAATCCCAACCATGTCCTAGGATAACTTTAAACAGAAGATAAATCCTTGTAGGAGATAAATAAATTGAGGATTAGAACTCTCTAAGTTGTAATCCCTTTCAAATCTCACTTGGGTTATGATGGATGTGACCTAAGTAAAACAACTACCTTCCTGCTATATAAACCCTCATTTTGTAATAAAAATAATAAATTCAGCTTCTATTCCATCTATTCTGCCCGTAGGTATTTCGTAGCCATCCACTATTATACCATTAGAAATTAGGTTTACTCCTGACCAAACAATAGACGAATCTACCCTGTAGTATCCCTAGACAAACTTTAAGATTTATTTCGAGGATTACCTTAGTATCACCATAGAAATTCTTGACCTACCACCGTAGTATGAATAAAAATCTTCTTAATCTTTTGAAAAATATTTATGAAGTCATTTTATAAAAACAAAACGTTGAACACCATCTAAAACAATTTGAAAAATATAAACTACCACAACAACTGGATCAAGTATCACATCATTCAGTCCTCAGTTATGCATAGCCTGGCCAACTATGTCTAAACTAGGAAGAATCATGTCATAATTGGCACAGTTATCTTTTACAATTTTCTAATAACAATTTTCATTCCAAAGCGAAATATTGAAAAATCTTTCATAACATATCACCTTTGATTTGATAAAAGCCTACCACTACTGCCCATTACCTCTAGGATAGGAAATTAACAAGAATTGAGGATAGAAAACTATTAGAAATTATGATAAACCCAAAACGATACAAATTTCATTAGTAATTTTGGAAGATAGTACATAGAAACATAGTTAACAACGGAAGTGCTAAAATTACAAGGATTACATAATTTCATTAAGAATTACTTTGGAAACATACGAAGACCTTATAGAATACCTAGATATTACAATTTAAACTAGGAATCATGAAAATTCATACAAAGCGAAATCACTAGCATCGGAAGTACTAAGGTTACAATGATTACAAGATAAGGAATAGATTCGCTAATAGGTTGACCCTCCATGAAAATGAGGATCGCCACCAACATCACAATAGCTAGAGCCACAACAGGATGAAGAACCTTGACTATCCTGCGTAGTAAGTACCACGAGACTAAATATTAGGCATAAATAAGATTTATTGAGGATTACATAGAAAAACAACCCTTACCCCCATATCTTGTCAACCCCGATAGCAAAGACCACAATAGGCATAAGGACCGCAAGGACACAAACTAGGAACACATGATCTTCATTCGGTACATAAGCCAAATAGGAAATCGCAAGGACCATATAGACGATTGCTAGGAATGTAACGAGGTGCGGCATTTTGAGGTTTTTAGAAGAGAATTTGATGGTGAAAGAATGAGGATTAGAAATGAGGTATTTATAGGAAGGATGTGACCGTTATTTTGGAACGTTGGAATCACTATTCGAATCTGACCGTTGCATAGTGGTTAATTAGGTGGCAAAACATTCAAATTTAATTCATCCAGTAGGAAAAAGACTGACCAAACTACGTTCCCTTAGGTATCGAATGGAAATTCCTAGACAACTCTTTTAGGTCAAAACTATAATTGAGGAACTAGCAGTGAAATGATATTTTTGGAGACATAGGACATAAGGATAGAATAATATCATATTATTTTATTTTTTTAACTTGAGGCATTTTAAGCATATCCAACTCTCATCCTAAACTAAATCGTTGTACGATTTGTTCCTTTCTCATGTTCCCTATCTGAATAGGTTAGAAATTTGAACCTAGCTATCTCTATACTTCACTTTTCCCAATTTCCTCAACCAACATAAACTAAATCTAGGGACGAGATTCCCTTGACGGTGGGTGACTGTAACCACTGTGAAAAATCCCTCATTTAAATAAACAATCTCTCAGAATACTTATCATTTTTCCACGTAGAATTTTTTTTTTCTTTATTGACTATAACTATTATCTTATGTGACGAAGATCATATCCCGAATAACCGTGCTTGCAACTCAACCTTAACTAATTTAGTATTCAACTATGTAAACATCTTTGACCTGAAACGTTATGAGGTCCCACTTATCACTTTATGTTATTTCGTTAACGAACATTTAAAACTGAACGTTTCTTAGTTGATAAGAGTTTTATGAAACCCTAAACTACTATAACAACATTTATAAATAACAAAACCCTAGAAATACTAAAGTACAATTTATCTGATTAATGTACAAGTATTCAAAGCATAGAAACTCTAATTCCATAATAACTCCCGATAAAACCCTAATTTCAGGTAATTATGATTTTATGTACAAAACTTACAAAACCTAATTTATTTATATAAGATTTTTATATAAATGTACAAGTCATTTAAATTCAATGTACAAGTCTTTTATGCATGAAATCATTTAATTACAAAAACCTTATTAAAATCCTATTTTAAAGCATAAAGTACAAACCCTACATGCATAACTCTTAAAAATTAATTTTTCTTAAACTCATTAAATATTAGTACAAGTCTTTAAGCCTAAAATACAACTTTCCAAAGCACCAAATTGAATTCTCTTATTTTTCTCTAAATTGACATTTATAAAAATTTAATTAGAAAACCCTAAAATAATACCTAGATAATTTATAAGCTTTAAAAACCCTAACTAAATCATAATCCTAAAATACCATAACCTAAAACTTAGTGTACAACCCTTTGAAGCCTATTTGAACATTCCTTTTCCCCCTCCTAACTGAAACTTAACAACAACATAACTAAAAGGATTACCTCATGCAACCTCCCTTAAATATCCCCCTCCTCACATCCCTCCTCCTCCACCTCATCACATAAATACTTGTATGAAGGAGAACAAGCCACATCACCTCCATTTCCTCCCTAACTCCACGCTACACTTTCCAGCACCATCTCCACATGTACCTTCTGCTTAAACACATGAAAACCCTAGTCCCCATCTCTCTTTAAATAGCAACACATAACTCACCATTTCATTCCACACCATTAAACCTAACCTTTTCAACTTATCCCTACTTCACATGAACCATGTCAAACACAGCCTCCACCATCACTCACTACTGATCAGATAGCCTCGTTCACTCCACAGAAAGACCAGAAGAAGCCTAGGAAGAAGGCTCATCGTGGTGCTCATCTCCAAACCCATTCAACTCTTACAACCTTAATCGACCAAAACCCTAAGTAAGTTGCCATATCCCTTTTCATTTATTTACTTACTTTATATAACTCTAAAAATATTACTACACAACTATTAAGAACAAACAAGATCAAGAATAATAAGTTTTCTTTTTCTTCTTTCTTGTCTGATCACATCAGTAGACAAACACACACCCTATGTATTTAAAATTTTGTCAAAACAGATTAAGAAGTAATAAAATATGTTAGAAATAAGTATAATGTATGTAATATCATCATATCATGCATAAAAACTTTGTTAGAAAACCTTAAATATCGAAACCCATTTTATTTCTCTTTTCTGAGTTTCTGTCGAGTAGGAAAAACAGCCCACAAGCCCAACTTTTGACCTATAAACCAACATCCAAACGACCTCACAAAAATCTGGATTTCGGTATATATTAAGTTCACCTAACAAACAAAATATAGGAAAAGAAATTTCGTAAAATGGTTTAGAATTCATTGAGATATCGAGCTCTAAAAGTTTGTATATATCGCTGAAATAAAAACATAATATTCCCAGTTATTATTTATCAACTTTTTCATCCAACCAGCCTATATTTCGACCCAGTTTTCGACCTATAGATAACCACCATAAAATCCGAATTTTAGTATATGTAAAGTTCACCTAGATAACTGGTGATAGGAAAATGAATCAAAGAAAATAATCAATCGAGCTAAAAGATATCGAGTCTTGAATCTTGTTCAACATCGATAGTATAAAACTTATATTTCCAGTTATAACTTTTTCTGTTTTGTTCAACCAGTCACCCAACTTCTGACCAATAGATCGACCATCTAGGGACCATAATAATTTTTGATTTTTGACGTAAATATAGACCACCCAGCTAACTTTATTTAGAAACAAGAATCGTGGGAAAAGACTTAAATTTCACAAAGATATCGAGTAATGAAAATTGCTCTAAGTCGCTAGAAATAAAAGTTGATTTTTCCAGTTATTTTTTTTCGACCAACCACCTAACTTTGAACCTTGTTTTCGAAACCCATTAGACCTTTAAAAATTCTAAACTTCTGGAATACTAAAGTTTATATAGTGAACTTATTTTAGAAAGAAAAATCACTTACAATAGTCGATTGAGTTAAAAGTTATTTAACTTCAAAGTTGGGTCGATCGCTAGGCTAAAAACCCTTTTACCAGATTTTTGTAAAAACATGTTTAACTAGTCGACTTTAGTGATTTATTTCGAGTATCAAACGACTTCTATAAATTATGATCTTTGACATGTTTGAAGTCGACCCAGCTGCCTTTTTATAGAAACTAAGAACATGAAAAACCATCTAGTATTCGCTTAGATAATCGAGTCCAAAACTCTAGTCAAACCATGATTTTCAAATTTTCATTTAATAAGAGTTTAATAGGTTGATTTTGTAAATATTCATTAACAAAGGTCATTTTTGCAAATAACATATACCAAGGGTAGAAAATGTCATATTTGAAACTTAAGGGTAGAAACTGTCATTTTCCAAAAGTCCAGGGTATAAACTGTCATTTGACCAAACCTTAGGGATTAAAGTATAACTTTTCACAAATATTATTTTTATCATTTCTATTTTTCCGAACTAATATTAATGTAATACGTTTATTTTATCAACGATTGAACAAAAGCAAGATATGAAGAACTAATAAACAAACAAAAGGCTACGTTTAACAAACAACAAACAGAAACATAAGAACGAAAGATATAAACAACGAAACGAACATTGGAACCTTATATTCTGAAAACGATTACTGAAACTTGACATAACCAACCCAGGTTGCAAGCCGGAGACGTTTATCAACTTTGTATAACTTTGTTTTCCATCCAGATTGATCAGGTGAGTTCATAGTCCCACTTTTTATAGACGTTTTTCTAAATTTGTGGGGAGATACATGCTACAAACCTGAACATAAGTATTTTTCCTATATGTTTTCCTTATTAATATTGCCTAAGACACCTCATTTGTGTTAGCCGGATAGATAGACTTTGTGCTAGCCGGATTGATAGCCAAATGCACCTTATTTGTGTTAGCCGGATCGATAGTCTTTGTGCTAGCCGGATTGATAACCAAATGCACCATTACTTATATCAATTTATGATATCACACACACACACACCCCATTAATATATGAGATTGTGAGACTCAGGGCAATATATAACGAATTGCGATATTCCTGATTTATGTAGCTTATGTTCAATCTGATTTAACTTTAAACACTATGGATTCACTCAACCTTTGTGTTGACATTTTTAAGCATGTTTATCTCAGGTAACTAGAAGTACGATCTGGCACGGAGTGGCGGTGGACTTTCTTTTAAAAGAGTGTCCGTTTTGTTATCATTCAAATGAATAATGTATCATTTATAATGTATTTTTGAAACATCCCTCTGGGACCTATCCTTTGTACTCTGATATTTATAAATGAATGATAACAATTTTATTTAAAAATGTCTCTTTTTGAGTCGTTTTCTATCTCCATGACTGTGAACCATGAAGTAGCACCCCAAAGCTTATATTCCGCTGCGTATCACGAAAATGGGGGTGTTACACTCTACCAGACTTAACAAATAATACTAACAGACTTAATTCTGGTCTTCATATTAAGTCTTCTCTTATCTTGTGATAATTCCCAATAATCCTCCCCTAACTTGATCTTCATGCTGCATGAACTTCAAGTTCCTTCTGAATAAGCTTCTGAGGATTTAATCTTCAACACTTGGAATTATCTCTAACACTTCAAACTTTAAACTTGTTCAGCAACTTTAACCTTGATAATCTTTCCACCATCTGATCTGATCTTTGCAGCAACCATCTGATATGTAATCCACTTGATCTTCACAGCAACCATGACTACTTGTACATCAAATTCTTGTTAAGTTTCATACTATTCTCATCACTTCCAGGTGTGTTAACTCCTGTGAGAGGTGAATCATTGAAAATTAATGGATTTGATGTCTCTTTACCAATAACCATCACTACTGGAGTAGCCAATGTTTGGTGTGTAAGACCATGGTACATTGATAACCATATGATTTTTAGTAAACCATCAATTATCAACGGATTTGTTTTGTCTTTACCAAAAGCCGTTTGCTTTTGGACTAGCCAATTCTTTTGATGGAATGCACCTCATCTTGGTGAATTGATTACCATGTATGGTTTTCCACAGCCTTTACCACAAGCCATACCTTATGGGCTAGCCAACTCTTCACTATCTCAGATATGGTGAGTTGAATACCATACAATTTTTGGTAAATTGCCAACCATTAACGGATTTGGAATATCTTTACCTGTAGCCGTTTGCTCAGGATTAGCCAGTCCTTGTGTGGATTAGACAAGGTGGACTGATGACCTTTTGTTGTGTTAGTGCTATGCACCTTCACCAAGTAGGAAGTTCCAATAGTCCTACTCATCAACTTATGAAAATTCTTTCAAACACTTCAATCCAACTGACAATCCTTTGCTCCTCAGGAAGTTTCCATACTACATCTGACTCAGCAGATGGCTCAAACATCACTTTCAAATTTCCCCAAAATACTCTCTCAAATTCTTCCTCAGGTGGATTATCTCCATACTTGATATTCACCAAATTGTAAATCTCTTGAAGATCTTGTCTACTCACATCATTCAATATTCCTGGAAAGTTAAAATAAACAACATCAGTGTTGTCTTCCCTTATAATTTGATAAGCAGCCCTCTGTCCAGTCCTAATAATTTGATACTTGACAATCTTAGCTAGTTCCTTAGAACTTTCAGGAATTGTTCCCATAGTACAACCCTCAGATGAAGGTTCTTCTTCTGATTCCTCCTCATGGACTACCTTTTTGGACTTGCTCCTTCTTGCTATACTTTTCCTTCTTGTAAATTTATGACAGGCTTTTTGACTTCTTTCTTTCCTTCCCCAACATCAGACACTTTTTCAGCATTAGACTCCTTTTCAACTTCACTAGATGCTTTCTCAACCTCAGAAGCTTTTTCAACTTCAGCTACCTTTTCAATCACTTTCTCAGCTGCTATTGTTGGCTTAGCTTCTGCTACTTTCTGTCTCTTGAAATTTCTTCTCAAAGAATCTTCATAATCCACTGGCCTATAGCCATGATCTCTCTGATATGCACCCACTTATTCAGCTTGAATTTCCTCAAATGATCTTCCTTTCATCTTTCCCATGTTGAGTGCAGCATGTTCTTTAGATACACCTTCATCCCATGCATTTGATCTGCTTTAGACATCTTCTTGTGAACTTTGGTTTTCTTCTGAGTTTGTCTTATTACTGACATAAAATCCCCCAAAGTTTATTCATTCCTTCTAGCATTCATGAATTCCGCTAGTAGTTTGGCTCTCTCCTCAGCAGTCAAACCTGGAATAGCTTTAATTTCTTCAAACTTTGCCCTCAACTCAGCATCTTTTTCAATCATTTCCCTCAATGGATCATCATTAACCTCTTCTGATATCATTCTTGCAAGCATTTCATCTTGTCTTTTCTGCTTTTCCTCCTTTTCTATCTCAGCCTTTTCCATTGCTTGTATCCTTGCACTCTCAGTCATAGAAGCTTGATCTTCTCTTTCTTGTCTCTGTCTTCTTGGGCTTAGAACTCTCAATCATAACTTGTTTTCCTTTTCTTTGTTTCTTAGGCTGTTCCTCATCAACAGACTTATCTCCATGAGCAGAACTAACAACCTCACCAGACTTATCTTGACCACCAGAATTAATTTCCTTACCAGCATTAACTTCACCAGACTTAATCTCACCAGAATTAATACCTTCAGCAGACTTATCCAATTCTTCATCAGATTCTTCATCAATTATCAACTTTCTTTTTGGATATCTGCTTTTCTTCTTTTGTTGTTGAATTTTACTCAGAGATTGAGCTAGTGTTTCTGCTGCTTCCTTTGTTTCAGGGCTTATATCTACTTCATCAGCTGGTTTATCCTTTGCTGGTGTCTTTTCAACTTGTTCTTCCTCTAAATTCCTCCCCTGTTTGGAAGAATTTTCATCCTCACCTTCTTGATCATCAAAAGCAACTCCTTTCTCCTTCATTACTTTCTCCAATTATTTAACCCTCTTAACCAATGTTAGAATAGCTCCACTCTTAGCATTATTTGCCCTCTCCAAAAATTCTATTCTCTTAAGCAAAGTAGGCACCAATGTTAAAAGATCCTCCACAGTCATAGGGTTGGATTCCTCCTCCTGAATAGGACTTGGAATATGGGTTTGCTGTGGTGGTGAAGATGTTGTAGGTGTAGGTGCCCTTGGTTGGGATGGTGATGGACTTGGTGGTGGTGTTGGTGATCTTGGTCGTTCCTGAGCTTGCTCCACATTGGTTGGTTGTTCAACATGAGATGTACCCGCAATGTTAGTGGAACCAGGAAGCATAGCAGGCAAAAGTGGCCAATGTGCCCCATTGAATCCCCTTTTCATGTTGGCAAAGATTTTAGGAGTAAAAGCCACAATCACATAAATTAGCATTTTATCTTCAGGTTCAAAATTTAAAACCATTTGCAAAAATCTTGGGTACATTAAAAACTTATGTTTTGCATTTTTGACATTTGCAACCATGCCATCAAAAATCATTTTTGAAAAATTAAATTTCCTTCCAAGTGCAAGACAGACCAATGCAGAAGCAATGTTGCTTCCAAACTGATCCCATCCACCACTCTTCGGACTTAGGCAATGGAGCAAATGATGTATTAAAAATCTCCATTGTGGTGTAAAATGGCTCTTCCAAAAAGTAAATGTACCATCAGTGGGATATCCTATAGTGCGCATACCCTCAAAAAGATCATCATTGGACAATATGTATTCCCCTGAAGCATCACCCAATTGGAGACTACTCCTAATGGAGGCTTCAGTAATGGTAAAGTCATGGGTTTCAATGGTTGCCCGTAGCTGTGGTGTACCATCAGCTAAGGTTTCATAGGTCACAGACCCCCAAAATTGTTTAACAATAGATGCATAAATAGTAGGATTTGCAGTTAAAGCGTACCGAAGGTTAGAACCTTTCAAGAAATCTACTATCTGCTCAAAGCCGTCACTTTGGTTTGGTTTCTTCAAGAAACCAACTTGATTGTGCTTGTCAACAAACTTTAGTGAAGCCATAGATGAGAGAATGACTAAGTGCTGGTTGAAAATTAAAATTAGGGTTTTTACTGGTAGTAGAAAACAGAGTAAATCTTGGCCGTGTATAAAGATTTTAAAAATGAGAAGTAAATAATGGATAAAGATGAAAAATGAATTAAATCTTATCCATATATACCTCTTTTCTCAAAAATATCAACGGTCAAATTTTGAATAAGATAAAAAATCTTTATTGACTGACCAGACCTAACGGTAATAAATTAATTACATTTAACACTACCAGACTTAAAATTTGTCAACCAGATTTAATCATTAACTCACCAGACTTAACCAAGTTTGCACACAAACACTTACTGAGATCGTTAGCAAGGCTTCACATCATCACCAATCCACATACTTTCTGCAAATGTTAGTCTCAACACCAAGAGAAACATAGAAACAAACAAATTTACAAGAAAATTCAGAGAAATTAACTACCAGATTTAAAACTTAAAGTTACTCGAATTTTTTTTTTTTAAATATACAAACTATACATTATCCCCCCCTTAAATGTAAGCTACCAATTTTTTATTTTATTTTATTATTTTTTTTTTTTAACAACTAATTACTATAATTTAGTGAAAAAGGTATAAAAGTTTTGGTCAACTCCCTAAAAGTACCATAATTACTATAATTAATTTATGCCTGCAAGTAATTGAATCCTTTACCAACCGAACATTGAATTGCCTTAATCTTCCATTGGCTCTATAAAAAGCCTCAAATCTTCAACACAAATTCATCACATACCACAAAAAACTTTCCAACACAATGAATCCTTCCCCATCAAACATTGTAGAGATTTTGTCCGATTCTTCTTCAAACTCATCTTCTGGAGGATGGAGAAACTATTTTCCACCAAACTATACTTCAACCTCAAGAAACAAACTTTCAAAGAAAAAGGTTGAGATAATCTCTTCTGATGAACTTTCAACAGATGAACTTCCACCATATGTGGATGATTCATCCTCCTCTTCTGACACATCTGATGATGACGATCTCCAAGTGCTATCAGTCTTACTAACAAATGAGTTTGAAAAGGCTGCATCATCAATGAGAATGATCCCTGTGCCTGATAAGAAGCAAAATCCAAAGCCAAGAACAGTAGTGCTGGGACTCCCTTGCAAGAAGGTGTCTGATGCCATTGGTGGCTGAGGAGTCCACAAAACCATGCCTAACTGCAAAGGAAAATGAAAGAGGAAGATGGAGTAGTGGTCTGGGTTGTTGATGTAGATGTTTGGTTCTGATGAATATGTATAGGCTTTTGTCTTGTTTTTGTAAGTTGCATCTGAGAATGCAACCACTGGATTATGAATGAATGAAAGCTCCATGTTTCTTTGATACTATTGTGCCCCAATTATACTAGCAACAATAAAATCTTACTACTACAAAACAAAGTTAACCAAAATATACAAACTAAACAAATAATGGTTAATGGACAACAATAAGCCTCCCCTTAGGCTTATGCCTCGCCTCAATCACAGCTATGCTGATTAAATTCAAATACTTCCAGAATAAAAAAAAAATAAAACTACCAGAATTTTTTTAAAAAAAATAAAAAATGTAAGTACTGGTTAGTATATAAACTTTACATTTTGGCCTCCCCTTAAGTCTAACTATGGTTCATCATACCAATGCTAACCACTAAGTAATTAAACCTAGGGCCATCAAACGGTTTAGTTAAGAGGTCTGCAACATTGAAATCTGTGTGTATTTTCTCCACTCTAATTAGCTTCTTTTCATAGCAATCCCTAATAAAGTGATGCCTGATTTCTATGTACTTAGTTTTAGAGTGATACACAGGGTTCTTAACTATACAGATAGTGCTCTCATTATCTATGTGAATTATAGTGTTCATAAAGTTCAAACCATAATCCAACATTTGGTTTTGAATCCACAAGACTTGTCCACAGCAATTGGCAGCTGCTACATATTCAGCTTTAGTTATTGATGTAGCTACAATGGTCTGCTTCTTGCATTGCCAAGAGATTAATCTTCTTCCAAGGATTTGACAACCTCCAGTTGTGGATTTCCTATCAAGGCTTGCACCTGCATAATCACTATCTGAATAGGCTTCCAGATCAAAAGATGACTCTCTAGGATACCAAAGGCCCAAATTGGGTTTACCCTTTAGGTATCTAAAGATTCTCTTCACAGCATGAAGATGTGAAGTCTTTGGGTTAACCTGAAAACGTGAACAAATACAGACTGCATACATAATGTCAGGTCTAGAAGCAAAAAGATACATTAGAGAACCTATCATTGATCTGTAAAGATGCACATCTACATCAGCAGCATCTTCATCCTTTGTCAAAGGCACCTTGTTCTCCATGGGAGTGACTGCAGTCTT
The DNA here is from genome assembly GCA_021014915.2 of Artemisia tridentata subsp. tridentata. Classification (NCBI taxonomy): domain Eukaryota; kingdom Viridiplantae; phylum Streptophyta; class Magnoliopsida; order Asterales; family Asteraceae; genus Artemisia; species Artemisia tridentata. The sequence goes on from CP139509.1 coordinate 377,514,636, forward strand.
CACAGTTGTAAATTCAAACTTCTTCAAGATCTCTGCAACATACTTGTCTTGAGAGATAAAGAGTCCATCTGCTTGTTGTTTCACTTGCAGTCCTAAGAAAAATGTGAGTTCACCCATAGAACTCATCTGAAACCTCCCTTTCATTAGTGCTTCAAACGCCTCACACCAAGACTTTCTAGTAGAGCCAAAAATGATATCATCCACATAAACTTTTACCAAAATGATATCCTTCTTGTCCTTTTTTATAAACATGGTCTTGTCTATCACACCTCTGATGTACCCATGTTCTTCTAGAAACTTGGAGAGTGTGGCATACCAAGCTCTGGGAGCTTGATGGAGACCATATACAGCTTTGATGACTTTGTACACTTTCATGGGTTCTGCTGGATCAATAAAGCCAGGAGGTTGATGAACATATACTTCTTCTTCAATAGTGCCATACAGAAAGGCACTCTTTACATCCATCTGATAGACTATGAATCCCATAAATGATGCATAGGCCAAAAATAACCTAATAGCCTCAATCCTGGCTATAGGAGCAAAGACCTCATCATAATCTATCCCCTCCTCTTGTCTATACCCTTGTGCTACCAATCTTGCCTTGTTCCTAACAACTACTCCTCTTTCATCCCTTTTGTTCCTGAAGACCTACTTTGTGCCAATCACCTTAGCTCCACTTGGTAGATCTACAAGAACCCAAACTTTCTGCAATTTGAACTGCAACAACTCCTCTTGCATTGCTTCCACCCAACTCTCATCTTCAAGTGCTTCAGAGACGTTGGTAGGTTCCTTTTAAGAAAGGAAACAAGCAAACAAGCAATGTTGTTGGTCCTTGTGGTTGACCCTTTGCTGCTTTTTAATGAGACTGATAAGTGCATGAGATGTAGGAATCTTTTGCACTTTACTTCTGGTTTGAACAGCCGTTTGAGGATCACCAATTATCTGACTTTTAGGATGAATGTTATGAATTCTGAGTGTTGGAGCTGGACTTACATCTACTTCAGTGGGTAGGTTGTTGAAGTCAGTAACTACCCCTTCTTCATCATAAGAAGCCCCATAAAAAATGCCTTCATCTGGCTTATCAAAGACCTCAAGTTCAGGCATCTCAGAATCATCAAAATCAGCATTTGTAGTAGACTCAGGTTGAGCAGAATTAACAGCATCTCTACCAGACTTAACAGGGTTAGTGCTGGTAGCCCTCTCCACCAGAATTAATCAAGGCACTACCAGAATTAACCGAATTAGTGCTGGTAGCCTTTTTCCCAAGATACTTGTCATCCAAAGCATCCATTTCTTCTTTGAAGGATAAGATTTCTTCTGAAACTTTTGTAGGAGAACCTTCTTTTTCTTTTAGTTGAGGCTTGATCACAGTCTCCTTCCTTTTTGTAGAAGATTTCTTTGTTCCTTCATTAGCAGCAACATGGTTGACTTCTGTGGTAGGAATCACAATAAGCTCCTCAATTTCTTTGCCTTGATCAGCAGTGCTTGCATCTTGAGTACCTGCATTGTTAGGCACTTCTATGGAACCTGCATCAGGGTTAGCTTGATTCTCTTTGGAGACAAGAATATAGTTCATAGAATCAGTTAAATAATCAAGATCAAACATCCATCTATGACCTAGTCCCTTCACATTGGGTTTTTCCTCAAGAAAATTAACATGCAGATTTTCTTCTACTTTCTTAGTTACTAAATTGTAAACCCTAAAGGCCTTACTATTCAGTGAATACCCAACCAGAAACCCCTCATCAGACTTCCCTTCAAATTTTCCAAGCACACTCAAGGTATCAAGAATGGTCACATGACACCCAAAAGGCCTTATATAGCTAACAACTGGTTTATGGCCAAAAATAAGCTCATAAGGTGTTTTATTTTGAGGCTTGGTCACTCTAACCCTATTGAATATGTAGCAAGCAGTTGCTACTGCTTCAGCCCAAAAGGTTGTAGGTAAGAATGAGTCTTCTAGCATAGCTGCCTCAATCAGGGTCCTGTTCATTCTCTCAGCAACTCCATTTTGCTGTGGAGTTCTAGCATTGCTATATTGTTGCTTAATTCCTTTTTCACCACAAAACTCAATCATGCTCCTATTCTTAAATTCTGTGCCGTTGTCAGTCCTAATGATTTTAAACTTGTGATTGAGTAGGTTTTCTATTTGCCTAATGAACCTTTGAATTAAATCAGAGGTTTCATCATTAGTAGATATAAAGAATACCCAGCAATACCTGGTGCAGTCATCAGTAATGACAAGGCAATAACTAGCATGGTTGATACTTCTAACAGATGTAGGGCCAAACAAATCCATGTGTAAGGTAAGAAAAGGCTCAGTAACAATCCTATCTAGCTTAGCCTTACAAGAAGCTCTATGCTGTTTGCCCTTATTACAAGCTACACAGGCATGGTCATTCCTAAAAACCTTGGAAGGTAAGCCTCTAACTAAATTACCCTTCACAAGTTTGTTCATATTCTTGAAATTAACATGACCTAACCTTTTATGCCACAATTTAGATTCATCCAAAGTAGCTTTTGCAAGCAAACAAGCAAAACCTTTTGCAACCTCAGGTGCTTTCATATCAAAACTGTACATGTTGTGTTGTCTAGGAACTTTAAGATGTATCTGACTTTCATCAGGCATCTTAAAATCCGAAGTCAATACAAAACATTTAGTTTCACTAAAAAGCACCTTATGCTGCTTATCATAGATTTGTGATATTGAGAAAAAGTTAAACTGCCCTAGTTCTTTCACAAAAGATACATTGTCAAATTCTAAATTGCCTACAACAATTCTACCTTTACCAGTTATCTGACCTTTACTTCCTCCAAAGGTAACAGAACCTCCTTGGAATTCTAGAAAATCCTTCAGATGATTCTTGTTACCAATCATGTGCCCAGAGCACCCACTATCAAATATTCCTTTGTCTTCCATGTTCTTCAGTGGATGTTCCTGCACAAAAGTAGAGAAATTAGTTTCTCTTTAAGACCCAAGCCTCTAAAGACTTGGATCTGCCCTGTGGATCAACAAATTTGTAGGTCTTGTAGGAGCTTGATCCACTGTTGTTCTTGGATTCTGATGAAGCGAAAAGTGTACCGCTTTTAAGGGGTCATTTAAGCCCTAAATCGTATTTATTTGATCAAATATTGCCCTAAATCGTTCCTTTTGTCATTTTAGGTACTTTTGAGGAGAAATCTGGAAAAGGAGGCATTTTGGACATTTTTGGAGCATTAAAGTGAAGAAAACGACAAAGTCTCAAAAATCGGCTAAAAGTTACCTTTGACGGCGTCAGATTTTACTCTGGACGGCGTCATGGCTTGGCAAGAAAAGGTGGATGTGAAATTTACTCATGATAAGCCAGTGAAAATTGCATGTGAATTCTGACGGCGTCACGCTTTAACCTGATCAAGGGCGTCACGGCTTAATTCAAAGAGGGACGGCGTCACGTTCAAGGTCTGACGGCGTCAAGCCTTGATAAGCCAGAACGGATTTTGGAGAGCTAAAGAGGGACGGCGTCAAGAAGGCCATCCGGGAACCCTAGAAGCGGCGAGGTGACGGCGTCACACTCCATAAGGTGACGCCGTCAGATGTAAAAATCTATATATAGTTTTGCAATTCTTTGTCATTAGAGAGAGCTTAGTGTGGAATTTTTGGGAGAAAACCCTAAGACGATTTTAGCATCTTTTTCAAGGCTTTTTGCATTGAGATCTTCCATGTTACATTGAAAGATAAGTTATCAATTAATCATTCAATATGTCTATGTGTTGTTTGATTTTATCTTGTTCTTGTCTTTTGTTTAACATGTTAGGCTAGATTTATCTTGTGTTTGCTTAGATCTAATGAAACTTAGCTATTGATTATTGGTTATTAGTGTGTTATTAGTTGTATTGGATGATTGTTTATCTATGTTAGGCTTAAGAAAACTGGCTAACTTCCTATTCGGTAACTTGCTTGAACGTCTTAAGAAACATGAACCAAATGCGTACTAAAGGTTTTTATGGTTGTATTTAATGCACAAGCGAATTCTAGTGATCCCATGTTAGGAGCTTCCTAGCCGGCTCGACATAGGAGTGAAGTAGGAGCTTGTAGAGTTGGGGAAGTACGTACGCCACCCCACGATTGGTATTAAGGAATACACCCGTCATCCACGCAACTAATACACACTAATCAACCGGTAAAAGATAGTTAGGGAGTAAGGAAATCTAAGTGAACACATTTCTCTACACTTAAGTTTTCACCAACATTTTATTTTCAGTTATTTATTTTATTTGCATTTGTAGTTATTTGGGTTAGTTGACTAGCAACTAATTCCGCCCACTCCTTCAAACCCGAGATTTTACTTGCTTTCATAAAATTATAAAAACACAAAAAGAATCTTCCTCAACCCTTAGACCTATTAGAGTAGTCTTTCATACCTAACGAACACTATTCCCTGTGGAGAACGATCAATCCCCCGTACTTACCACTACACTATACTACATCGGTCAGGTACACTGCCTGGTGGGGTTGTAAGCCTCTTGAGATCCCTCAAGAGGTAAAACCTGTTGTAAGGTTGCAAAACCACGCATCAAGTTTTTGGCGCCGCAGCCCGGGGAATAGTTATTGTTTAGGTTGAATTTTTACTTTATAGGTCTACTCACTAGATTCCCTTCTAGTGAGATTTTTATTTTCTTTTTCTAGGTCTTCTTTAGTCTATCTATTTTCTTCGTGTCTTTATTCGTAACCATTACCATTCGACATCATGGAAGATGGTAATATCCTTAATCCCAACAACCCACCACCACAACAACCACCACCTCCTAGAGCCCGTACTTTAGGAGAGTATTCCCGTCCTAGCCACCATGGCTATCGAAACACCATTGAGCTCACTCAAGGAGCCAATATCACACCCTTGCGATCCGACACCATCCGGTTGGTGCAAAGCGGATGCGCATTCCATGGACTTCGATCTGAAGATCCTAATCAACACCTCAAGGACTTTCTTAAAATCGTTGATTCTATAGACCTTGATGTTGCCACTCGAGAGACGACCCGATTGCGTCTCTTCCAATTCTCTCTGCGGGATCAAGCTAGTCAGTGGCTAGAACGTCAACCCGCAGGATCCATCACCTCTTGGGATGATCTCACCACTCGTTTCCTTGCTCAGTTTTTCCCACCGGGAAGAACTACCTAGCTAAGGAATGATATCTTGATGTTCCAACAACATCAAGGCGAAACTCTCTACGAGGCATGGACTCGATTCAAGGACTTACTCCGAAAGGTCCCTCACCATGGCATGGATCCTTGGCTACAAATCCAAATCTTCTATCATGGTGTCAATCATCAAACTAGAAGAGCCATAGATTACGCCGCCAATGGGAGATTGAGCAGGCTCAGTGTCGATAAGTGCTGGGAAGTCATTGAGGACTTAGCACAATACGAAGAGGAAGAATGGAATGACTCAACGTTCTCGGAAGAAGGGATTTTAAATTGCATGAGTGCAACCCAAGAACAGCTGTTCGAAAACATAAAAAGGCAGGTTGAGAGCTTAATGAAAGCTGAGACACCTACGGCTGATGAAAATCCCGATGAGTGCGTGAACACAATTGGTAAACATACGTTTCATCAATTCTCACGACAAGATGAGTTTGAAGGGATAATGCTAACTTTCGTGAACAACCAAGAAAGGCGGATCCAGGAATTAGAGACTCACTTGAAAAACACCCAAGATATGTTCATGGAACTAGCAGAAAAGTTTATTGTGAGAATAAAGGAGAAAATTAGGGAAGAAGCCTCACACAAAAAGATCGAGAAGATCTTTGAACTCCCGGTCCCTAATGAACCATACAACGAATGGGATGATGAAACCCCTCTCCCCGAGCCTTCACTTTTAAAACCCTCTTATCTATTTGGATCCTCTCGCGAGAAAAAGAATTCTCAAGATCGTAGCATTTTCGTGGGAAGCATGGTTTTCACGCTCCCTAACTTTCATGAGGCTAGGAAACGATCTTTTGGCTTTAAGCCAGGTGTGAGAAGAACTCAATTAAAGCACATCCTCATTTCGAAAACCCCCTGTAAAAGCTCCTCACACTCCCTGAATACCTGCCGTGACGGAGATTGGAACCTGAATGTGACGTCAACCGGCCCTTTTCAACATTTTACCACATCCCGTGACAGTAACAAAACATTTGACCCAGGAGGAACTTGTTAACGAGACTAGCTATCAGGATTATTGACCCTGACTAGCTGCTCTCTTAAAGTACGAGGGGCTCATTTGTAAACTGGCACAAAGTAGTAAAATACGCTAATCTGACGGCGTCAGAATTTGAACGTGACGCCGTCACCCCGTCTACACAGCAATAATAACTTTAATTCCATCACTTTCATCACAAACCCCACAAACCATATCCACTCCAACCCCACCTTCGAATTTCCAGGATCTAATTCACCGACTTTCGTCACCAATCTTCACGTGGTAAGTAATTTTTACTCATTCTTTTCGCTTCAATTACTCATAGGATTTGTAAATTTCGAAAATCCCTAACTCGTGAAACCCTAGGATTGATTCATGCTTAGAACTCATAATGTGTTTTAATTAGTGTTATTTAACAATAATTAAAGCATTTGATGATTGGCAATCAATTGGGTCTATTCACTAATGGGGAGGCCACGAATTTGAACCATAACCTATGACCCAATCACCCATTTTGCTGTAAAAAAGGGCGTTTGGTTTATAAGCTTAAAGTTTGAATATTGATTTTTCCCTCGTAATTTCGGATTTAAATTTGGTTGAACCTGACGGTGTCACCTATCAAAGGGTGACGGCGTCAGACCTGTCTGATATGCCACCAAGTCTTTAATTCACATATTAACACTTTTGTTCCTCCTCCTTTGTTCCAGATAATGAGTAAGCGTCAAAGACCCAGCCGAGGAAGTTCTTCCCGATCTCAACAAGAGAACTTTGGGGATACGGTCCTCAGTTGGGGTGTCTTTGACAACGATACTGCTACAAGCAAATACGCACAACTGCTACTACACAAGGTCGAAAATGGGGCCGTAGTTGATTGGAACTTTCTGAGGAGAGAAGGTCTTGAGCAGACCTTTCTCCAAAGTTTTCAGACGGATGGGTTTACCGGCCCTCAGTGGGAAAGACTGTTTAAAATTCAGGAGCCGGTATATGAGGAATTGGTACGTGAATTCTTTGCCACCTTTCATTTTGACATGGCTGAGGCAAGGACCGATGTAGGCAGTACCACGATCTATTTCAGGCTAGGGGGTGAGCTAAGGACGTGTTCGGTTACTGAGTTTGGGTGGAGACTTGGGTTGTACGATCAGCATGATACCATTCAGGCAGGGTTCATGCAGAGGTTGTTGCATGGGGAGTCGATGAAGAATGATTTTAGGTGTTCCATGTTCTGGCAGACTATTGGGGATGGGGTATACACATCGACCACTGTGGCATCCCAAATCAGGGATCCTAGGGTTCGGTTGACTCATCGATGCCTCACCTACAGCTTGACAGGGCGTCACAGCTCTCACCACCGTGTCACTGCTTCTGATCTCTTCTACCTGTACACCATTTACTCTAATGATGTTTACTGCAACATCCTGTTTTGGGTTGCTAGCTTTATGCATGGTGGAGTTGGGGAGAGGGAAGGAGACAGGATTTATGGTGGGATGTTTATCACCCAGCTGGCCCAGTCTTATGGAGTCCTCAGGCCCGAGGTCATGAGGTATTTGAGTGGTGATGCATGTAGGACGGTGAAGGAGAGGTCCCTGAAGCAGATGGAGGTGATTATGGAGATGCATGATGGGTCCTTTATGTGGTATCATCCAGCCGGAGCTGAGGATGATGATGATGAGGATGATGAGGAGGAGGAGGAGCCCCAGCAGCAACAGCATGAGGGTTATGAGGCCGGTACAGCTGATTACTACCGGCACATGAGCAGGGGGGATTGGCAGGCTCACCAGGGGACCTGGATGGGCCAGGTTGATACTTGGAGGACCAGGGTGGACGAGAGGTTCGACTGGATGTATGATCACACGGTTCGTCAGATGCAGCATCTATCTACACGTGATCAGTTGGACCCACATCTGCAGATTGACCCTTTCCCGGGTCGTGAGCAGGATTACCCACCATATGGGTACTACGGGCACCTCCCTCCAGGCTATGACTATCGCCAAGGTCCTCCACCCCAGTGATGATGTGATTTGATGTTTTGATGTTTGAACAATTTGATATTTGGTTGTATGTGTTGAAACAATATGGTCTGTAATAATTTAGGGAAGGCATCTGTTTGCCTTAAAACATTTGTTACATTGATTTTATTTATCGCATGCTAGCCTCATTTGATTGTTTATTTATTTGCTTTGTGTGTTTATTCGTTTGTTTGCTTGTTTTTATTTATTTCCGTATGTGTGTTTAATTTTTATTCTTATTGATTCATGTTCAAAACTAATTTGTGAAAATGCTTTATTTTGTTTTTAACTTCGTCTTAACTACATATAAAGGTATTTTGCAAAAGATAAGTGTAAGGGAAATCTAAATCGGTTTATTAGAACACAAATTAACATGAATCGTAATAATAATAAATTAACATACATATTCGTATTTGTTTGAGTCAAATGCTTGTATCGAGTCATAATGATGTTTTGCAGGATTTCCAGGAAGTAAGGTAAAGGTTTTTCCAGAAATTTTCCGGAAACTTAAAATGAAAATTTTTGTCAGGTCATTTCTGACGGCGTCAGGGTTTATAACCTGACGGCGTCAGATTTAATTTTCAGAAATTTTTGAAAGTTTTGTTTTCATAAAAAGTTTTTTATTAAATCTCTAACTTATAATCTCCAGGAATCTGCAAAGTTATCATTCCACAAGCATTATATCCTTATATATAGATTTTATCCCGCCGATGTTATGCAGGTTTTCGTGTTTGTTTTCTCAGGTTTAACAGGTTATTTTGGACAAGAAAATGTTTTGAATCAAGCTTATGGCGATGCATTAGTCATGGAGCTTCAACATTACTTTGGAAGAAGATTTAACCGTGTTACTTCATTATCCACCGAGCGAATCAGGGGAGTATTTGATTTCATTCTTTTACTTTTTTCTTTTACATCTTGTTATTTGAACATTGGGGACAATGTTCATCTTAAGTGTAAGGGGAGGGTAAAAGTACGATTTTAGAGAATACAATTGCGCTTGATTTTTGTTTGTTTAATAGTAGATGTGTAATAAAACTGAGAGAAATACTTGTTAAGGTAATTTTAGTGCCAAATTTAAAATTTTTACAACATATAGGAGTGAAACTTTGATCTTAATGAGCGTCTCACGGATAGGAGTTATATGACTAGCACAAAAACCATACCACTAAAAAATTTTCCACCCCCAAATATGTGAGGTTCGCCCCTAGAATTGGTAGGAAAAGCATTTATGCTATGATGTGTGTACCGGTAGCACTTAGATTCTAGAACTTGCGTTAAGACCATTCCAAGGCCACAAGTGAGACTACATTTGTGTAGTTAGATTTACTACATGATAAGAGGCATTAGGATTAACCCATTGTTTTACACCTGTGTTTTTGTTATAATTACATTGGCAACATTGGTCAAGTAATTCTCCCACACCCTTTGCGTTGTACTCATTTTTAGTACACGATACCCCTAGTACACCCCTCAGAGCCTATCTTTTCGTTTCGACCTTTAAGCATTTTACTTAAAGGAAGAATTTGTTACACCCCACTTAAATGTACACCCAAATCGCCTTAGCCTACCTTGTATGCACTCATTTTTAGTGCATTATTGTTACAACATTTGTTTAAACCCAAGTTAATTATCTAGTTGATTACATGGTTGCTAAGTCGAGTCATATCCTTGTACATATTGTTTTGAGACGATTGGGACTCATGGGTAAAGTACTAGTGTAATGGAGTAATGGGGAAGAACATCATTTATTACCCCCATATGTGCTAAATATTTTAAAAGTACTCCAAGTTTTTCAATTATCTTAATTCGAGTCATTAGAATAGTTAATTGTAAAGTTATGTAAAAGTTCAAGTGTAAGGGGAATGCAACGCCCCTATGATGTACTCCCTCCGTCCCATATTAAGTGTCCACTTTTCAAATGCACAAAATTTTAGGAAATTCCACTAACTACACTCTCCACCAATCAAATATCACTATTACCCACTAAAGTCTCTTCTCATTGGTTGAAAATATTTACTGGACACTTAATTTGGGACATCCCAAGATTCCATTATGGACACTTAATATGGGACGGAGGTAGTATTATTTTGGATGGTAGGGCAAGAGTGTATGAAAAAAAAAAAAAAAAAAAAAAAAAAATCGAAAAAATCAAGAAAAATACAAAAAAAATGAGAAAAAGAAAAATAGAAAAAAACATACGGACTACCATCCCGTTTCATTTTATGTTTATTTTTATGTTTTTGTTATTTTGTTATTTTGTTTCTAGCTTAAGATTGAGTCGAGTCTTGGCTTAGCAACATTGTATAGTACATGTAATTAATCAAGATCTTTAACTCGCCACCAGTAAAATATCCTTTATCCAACAAAACCGTGTTTTCCTTTTCCCTACACCTAACGTTATAACCCATGTAAAAGCCCTCTTTGATAGTTTATCTTAGGTGCTTACGCCTAGTGGAGGAGGTTTTCGATCCTTTCCCAAGCCTATGGCAATCTATTTGCTATGACAGGTAGTGAGAGATATTATCCGTTTTCATTTATGAGATTTATTTTGATGACACTTGAGAGATGTGAGTATCTAAACACTACTTGTGAGGTGCTAGTTTATAATCTCCGTGCATATTATGATTGAAGTGGAACGATTATTTGTTGTAATTACTTTTATGTTTGCATTAAATGACCCCTAACTTGTATTTTGATTAGAATAAAAGCGCATTTGCTTGAGGACAAGCAAATCTCAAGTGTAAGGGTATTTGATGAAGCGAAAAGTGTACCGCTTTTAAGGGGTCATTTAAGCCCTAAATCGTATTTATTTGATCAAATATTGCCCTAAATCGTTCCTTTTGTCATTTTAGGTACTTTTGAGGAGAAATCTGGAAAAGGAGGCATTTTGGACATTTTTGGAGCATTAAAGTGAAGAAAACGACAAAGTCTCAAAAATCGGCTAAAAGTTACCTTTGACGGCGTCAGATTTTACTCTGGACGGCGTCATGGCTTGACAAGAAAAGGTGGATGTGAAATTTACTCATGATAAGCCAGTGAAAATTGCATGTGAATTCTGACGGCGTCACGCTTTAACCTGATCAAGGGCGTCACGGATTAATTCAAAGAGGGACGGCGTCACGTTCAAGGTCTGACGGCGTCAAGCCTTGATAAGCCAGAACGGATTTTGGAGAGCTAAAGAGGGACGGCGTCAAGAAGGCCATCCGGGAACCCTAGAAGCGGCGAGGTGACGGCGTCACACTCCATAAGGTGACGCCGTCAGATGTAAAAATCTATATATAGTTTTGCAATTCTTTGTCATTAGAGAGAGCTTAGTGTGGAATTTTTGGGAGAAAACCCTAAGACGATTTTAGCATCTTTTTCAAGGCTTTTTCCCTTGAGATCTTCCATGTTACATTGAAAGATAAGTTATCAATTAATCATTCAATATGTCTATGTGTTGTTTGATTTTATCTTGTTCTTGTCTTTTGTTTAACATGTTAGGCTAGATTTATCTTGTGTTTGCTTAGATCTAATGAAACTTAGCTATTGATTATTGGTTATTAGTGTGTTATTAGTTGTATTGGATGATTGTTTATCTATGTTAGGCTTAAGAAAACTGGCTAACTTCCTATTCGGTAACTTGCTTGAACGTCTTAAGAAACATGAACCAAATGCGTACTAAAGGTTTTTATGGTTGTATTTAATGCACAAGCGAATTCTAGTGATCCCATGTTAGGAGCTTCCTAGCCGGCTCGACATAGGAGTGAAGTAGGAGCTTGTAGAGTTGGGGAAGTACGTACGCCACCCCACGATTGGTATTAAGGAATACACCCGTCATCCACGCAACTAATACACACTAATCAACCGGTAAAAGATAGTTAGGGAGTAAGGAAATCTAAGTGAACACATTTCTCTACACTTAAGTTTTCACCAACATTTTATTTTCAGTTATTTATTTTATTTGCATTTGTAGTTATTTGGGTTAGTTGACTAGCAACTAATTCCGCCCACTCCTTCAAACCCGAGATTTTACTTGCTTTCATAAAATTATAAAAACACAAAAAGAATCTTCCTCAACCCTTAGACCTATTAGAGTAGTCTTTCATACCTAACGAACACTATTCCCTGTGGAGAACGATCAATCCCCCGTACTTACCACTACACTATACTACATCGGTCAGGTACACTGCCTAGTGGGGTTGTAAGCCTCTTGAGATCCCTCGAGAGGTAAAACCTGTTGTAAGGTTGCAAAACCACGCATCAGATTCATAGGTAAGTGTGTTCTTAAAAGGATCCCAAGACCAACATGCTGGGGTCTTAACAGCAGAATCCCCATTTTCCCTTACAGCACTTGAGCTTGAAGCTTGTGCTGTACTATTAGCAAAAGGGCTCCTCACAGGTGAATGAGGTTTGAAAAAATTGTTTCTTTGATTATATGAATTCACCTGTGGTCTATTTATTGGTTGTCTGGGTCTAGAATGATTAAACCACCCAGAATTAACATTTCGCCTCACATAATTACCATTTTGACCAACAGAACTAACATTTTGTCTACCAGAATTAAAATTTGGTCTACCAGTATTAACATTTGGTCTACCAGAACTAAAATTTGGTCTACCAGAACTAACAGATGACCAGCCAGAATTAAATGGTGCTGGTCTAGTTACAAACTTATTAGCAAGATTAATCCTGTTAACATTATTCCAAACTGGTTTATCATTCATATGGCCAGCATTAACACTCTTATCTTTTCTAAGTTCAGCCTCTCTTTTCATCCTAACCTCATGAAAATCACAGTCCCTAATCAAATGACTTAAACTACCACACACAAAGCATCTTTTAGGACCAAAATTGTGGTTTCCCTTGTACTCTTTTCTCATTCTATCAGTCTTTGGTGACTCTTGATTTCTAACAGACTTCCTAGGAGTTTTTATGTGAGAATCACAACTAGGTTTATCTGTATGAGGTTTGGGTGTAGTCACAATTGGTTCACTCTTTTTGACTGATCTTGACTCAGAAACATCTTTAGGTGCACTCTCTGATTCTGAATCAGATTGCTTAGAGACATCTCTAGTAGATCCTTCACTGTCATTGGTTTGACAAGTGGAGTATTCACTAGATTTATCATCTGAGTTGCCTGTCTCAGGATAGATAGGACCCTTTTTACCATATACAAACAAGGAGTCATCTAGGTCTTTCTTTTGTAGAGGGGTGTAATCTCCACTTAATGGAGGTGGCACCCCTTTAAAAACATCAGCTTTAATGAACCTATTGTACACAGGCTTACCAATAGAATCCTCTTTCCTACATTTGAACATAAATCTGTCCATCTCTTCCTCATAGCTTAAAACTTCACTATCTGACTGTATTCCATAACCTAAGCCAATCTTACTTGTAGAGCTCATACTAGATGCTATTATTTTATCCTGACACTTACCAGAGTGAGTCCATTTATCTACTTTCTTTTGCAATTCATCTCTTTCCTTAACAGCTTTTAAGCCTGCTTTTCTATATCTCTTAAGTTTTTCATCTTTTTCATATATCTCATTAGCTTGAAAGGTGAGTTTTTTGTTTAAGGAAGCTTGTTTGTTTTGATAGTTATCCATTTGTGCTTCTAAAGTTTTAACAACTTTAGTATAAGCAAGAATTTTTGCTTCCTGATCACCTATTTGTGTTAGTTGTTCATTACACAAAGCTTTAAGATGATTATATGAATCAATGCATAATTTTGAGCACAAAGATACCTCAGTACTGGAACCAATAGCCATAAGTGCATGGTTTGGCTCTTCATCCTCAGGTGTGTGTTCATCCCAATTCACAGCTCCAGCTTTCAATGTCATCAAGCTCGTCTGATTCTTCCCCATCTTATCATTATCTTGAGAGTCAGAACCCTTCTTCTTTTTCCAATCAGTAGTCAATTTTTCAGTGCAATTTCTGGCAAAGTGACCATGCTTGTGACAATTGTAGCACTCAACAGTCCTCCTATTGTATCCCACTGGTGACTTCCCATCAAGCTTAATGTTCCTCCCAGTCTGCTTGTAAAACTTCTTAACCCTGAAAGCAATCATGGCAATTTGCCATTTGATATCCATTTCTTCAACTTCAACATCATTGATCTGCTCAAAATCCTCACTGATGAAATCTTGATCTTCTGGTTCCTTAGCAAGAAGTGAGTAAATTACTTCATCAGCAAAGCCTGCTGGAAAATCTCTCTCTTTTCTCATGCTGCTAGGAGAAGTTCCATAACCACCAGAATTAACGCTGCCAGACTTAACCTTGTTAGTGCTGCTTTTGCCTTGAGAAACAAAAGCAACATTTGTAGAACTTGAAGATGCTTTTTCCTTGGATTTCCTGTTCAAACACCTTGAGGTTGTTGTACAGGTCATCAGTAGTCATGGTGTCAATTTCACCATTCATCCTCATGGTCAATGTCACACTTGACCATTCTTTTGGTAATGCTCTAAGAAACTTCGGTTTGCATCTTCTTCTGAAACAGCTGCACCATGAACCTCCAATTGTGATAGAAGATGTTGAAACCTATCATAAGCTTTTTCCAACCCTTCTGAACTGGATACAGTAAAAGCTTCAAATTCCTGTTTAAGAACAGCCTTCTTCATCTTCTTGGAGTTAGTATTCCCTCCAAATCTTTTCTTGATAGCCTCCCAGATTTCCTTGGCATCATTCATTCCATGAAACCTTCTCAGATGTTCTTTGGGAATTTCCATTAGCAGCATAGTCTTGGCCTTCTTCTCCTTTTCAATAGCCCATATCTCTTCAGCAGATACTGGTGGTAATATCCTAATCACTCCATCTGTTCCTTGTGAAATCCTTTTCTTCGAATTTCCATTATGTATGACCTTCCATACTTCGCTGTCAATATACTCCAGATAATGTTCCATCTCCATAGCCCAGATGTCATATTCTTCTCTTTTTAGGATTGGGAGTTTTATGTTGGATATGGTTGTTGTTGCAGAGATGGGTTTTTGTTGTTTAGATGTGCTTGCTTCCGGTTTTTCTTCATCATGGACTGATTTTTCATCATCACTGTTGTGAACTGAGAAACCATCATTCTTACTGGGATTTTCTAAGCCAGACATGTTGCAGGGTTTAGGTGAATGAATTTAGGGTTTGGTTGTTGTGGTTCTTCAAACTCAGAGTCTCTTTACAGGCTCTGATACCACTTGTTGGTCCACACGAATTATGGATCTCTAAGTAGCCTTAACAACTTAGTAGACGACTTGAATAAATCAAATCAATCTAAGTGAGACTGTAACACGAATTGAATGTTTATGCGGAATCTAAACAATCAACTATGAAGAACACAATAGCAACTAACTTCGTATTATTACTAATTGTTTAATGAATTACAATCTTTGTCGTTATCTCTAAACTAATGTGTTAGGGTTCCTTTTATACACTAAGGAAACCCTAGATACAAAACTTGTAGAAGGATGTACGTATCTTTACTAAAGATAAGTTCATATCCTTTCCTAACTTATAGCTAACCGACTTCCTAAACATCATGACCAGACTTAATGACTTAAGTCAACCAGACTTAACTTTACATTTACTCTACCAGACTTAACAATAAACAACCAGACTTAACTTTGCATTTACTCTACCAGACTTAACAAATAATACTAACAGACTTAATTATGGTCTTCATATTAAGTCTTCTCTTGTCTTGTGATAATTCCCAACACTGAGAAAGAAAAGTTAATATATAAAGAGCCATCTGATTGTTAAGCCTGGCTCTCTAGCAGCCGTTGATCTATGCTTTCGTACTTATCAAAAAGGATACAACATTCTTGAATCTATAGAAACAAACACACAAACTAAGCATATAAACCGCTGACCTATTCAACCAACCGATCAATACATAGAAAACATGAAAAATATATTGCATACCTACAGATCAATTATAAAGTTGAATGAAACAATTAATTACGTCATTCTCCTGGCTTTTCGATTGATGTTCTTAAACCACATACACAAAGTAATCATGTATAAGAATAGATTTAAACAAACAAATCACAAACATATTATAAATGAATGGACTTTCAGCGATTGACTAAGCATAAAAAATACATAAAAACCACATAAAAAGAAGAATACATACTTGCTTAAAAACACTATTATAATGACAGATGATTACTTCACAATAGAATCCTTGCTACCCCAGACCTTGTGGTAATTCTTGTAACTTCTAAAGCTAGAGAGTGAAGTAGGTGACGGGGCTAAAGTGAGATCGATCACTAGTATCACATGGGGCTCACGGTCACCTCAAATATCATATAAATACCACAAGTATTAAGATCAGGCCACAAATATAATAAGTGACCCAAAGAAGAAATATGAGTGAATCAGTTTCCTACACTTACTGCAATCATACTTCCGACTTCTTGGTTTCAGCACTTACTGCAGCCACATCTGCCAACTCGATGTCTTCAACCTGCAATTGGGTAGATCATTAATATACATGGTGGTAATTATTCTAATAGTGTTCCTTTAAATAAAAACAAAAAATGGTACCCTATGTAACACCCCCAATTCAATGATGCAGCGGAATTCAAACTGGGTGTTACTCGACGGCACAACAGTCATAATAATAGAAAACGATCTCTAACTGAGTTGTTTTAAAAAGGATTTATCATTCAAATAATATATCAAAGTTTACAAGATAGGTCCCAAAAGGTTCCATGTTTACAAAATACATCAAGATAAAGTCATTTGATGTCTTTTGAATGATAAAATATGTTATAGCCTTCTTGATTGAGTCCGTGCCCCTCCGTGCCATCCTTGATCATTATGCACCTGAAATACATGCTTAAAACTGTCAACACAAAGGTTGAGTGATATTCATAGAGTTTGTTATGGAGTTGAAAACAGTATGTTGGTAGTGTGAGCATGGTTGGAAAACAAAACGGTTATTATTATTCACTAAGCTCATGCAACCAATACGTTAACGTGTACCAATATCGATCGGTGGAGTTACCCCGGTAGGTACTTTGCCAACATACCTAAGTCTCAAATATAGTGCGTTTGTTTGCCTAACCGGTCAACACAAACGGGATTCGTCAATCCCAATAGGCCTATTCACAATACTCGCGCTCACTATTCCTAGTGATTAAATGGTTCATGATATGGGGTCTTGGATTGGCAAAGATGGTACTTAGTGATAATAAAACAATCATATAGCATACAATTTCAAAGCATTGTGTTCGGTTAAAATAGCATGTATTCACCCCAAGGGTTTGTAAAACAATTAAGTAATAGAAAGTGGGGCTATGAACTCACTGTGAGTTGGATGGTGTCTTAGTGCCTTAATGAGTTTGATGGATAAACCGGGAAACCTCTAAGTGCAACCTACAATAGAACGTTGTGACTTAGGTTGGAATAACATCTAAGTATACAAAGACGAGCCTATATATGTCTTGCATATTGTTCATGATGTAGTACTTTATATGTGTGTAGCTCGTTGTATGAATATGGTTTTATGAAACACGTTTAGTTTGTATATCTTGTACTACCGTTCGGGCCATCATAGTTCAGAGGTCATGTAGTAAACGTTCGAGGAGCTAGGAAAATTTAATTCGTAAATCCAGCAACTCGTCGATCCGTTTACACAAATGAAACCCCTCACATGAAGCTCCCTAGTGTTGTAGTATTCGATAGAAAATATATGTTTTTGGGTCTTTAAACGTTACATGTCCAAAAGTTGAATAAACTTAGGAAAGTTTATTTTGGATGAAGATGGTTATCTTTATAAGTTCATTAGGTCTCGTACGGATATGATATTACTTGCAAAACATCATGGTATAATGATGGAGTAGATCCAAATTGGTTGATTATGTTACGACTAACACTTTAGTTCATGTTTTCGGCTTAGGAAGCCGTAAGGTCTTAGCCGTGGCTTTGCCGTGGATTTGGTCATGGCTACCATGGTCTTGAGACTCAAATTTGGCCTTAGCCGTGGTTGTGGTCTTGGCTTAAGGTCATTAGACCTCTTGGTTTTACTTGGTCGTGACGAAAAACATAGTTGTTAAGCTAATAAGGGGCTGTTGAAAATTATTAAAAATATCTCATTCGTTATGCATTTTCAGGACTCGTGCTCTAAAGATTTTATGAAGAAAATGTCATTCCGGACAACTTTCGTGCTTTAACTTTTTGATGAAACAGATCATAAGTGCCTCGTTTTGCGTGTTTTAGGTTCTGTTACAGAATGTTAATTCCAATTTTGCCGTTTTGGTTTCGCTAACTTCTTTTGGCCATAACTTTTGACTCGTGTACTCATTTTCAATGATTCAAATTGCTATGTTTTCCTTTTTAAGTCCTCTATAACAGTGTAAGTGTATCATATCATGTTTATACTATTTTGGTCATGTTTCAGACAATATATGACACTAGTTTCCTTGATTACTTAACATAGGTTAACATATAGTTTTCATAACTTGTTTTAAGGGTTTTTATACATCATGAACATAACACAAAGACCATATATAGTATGAAAGAAGCATAATAAGCATGAAAATGATATTGAGCAAGAAAATGTGTTAGGATTTCTTACAACTTTTGGCTTTCTAATGAAAGGAAACTAAGAACAAGGATAGGACTTTGATTGATCAAGAATTAGCTTCCTACTTCTTTGATTACTTGGAAAAGCACTTGAAGACTTCTACTAGAACTCTTCTTGTGTGTATGGAAGATCACCAAAATGAAGAAGAGCTAGGGCTTTGGATCAATAAAAACTTAACAAGAGTTTTTGGATTGATAATGCACTTGAATTCTTTGATAACACTTGAAGTAAACTAGCTAATGAAATGTGTTTGTGTGATGAGTATTGGAGCGTCAAAATGGGGAGAGGAGGAGGGTTTATATAGGGTCTTGAGGAGGTTAGGAAGGTGCCTAGGAAGATGCCTTAAGGAGGTTACAGGGAAGACTTATTCAAAGGCTTACTTAGGAAGTTAAACACATGTAAGGATCCTAGGGCACAAAGCATGAGATCAAGCCACACAAGGGGTGACTCCCCCCCCCCCTAAGAGGTGGTTCATAAGCCTAGGGAGGATGACTTGGTTGGTTTTTGGTATTATCCTACTTATAGAGTTAGTTTTGGTTCCGTTAATCGCTAACCGTAAGTTGTTAGGTCACGAAACATAAAACCGGGTATCGTAAAAATACGAAACTTGTAGGAATGATTTAACTTATCATTATACTCCATAGTAAAATATAAAATGAGTGGTAAGTTCAATCGGGTTGCTTAAACCCTATTAAAACTGGAAACGCGGGTCTAAAACGCGTAATTCGCGTAAAACGCTGAACTGGAAAACGTAAAATTCCAAAACTTGTGGAATTGTCGTAAAATGAGAGAAATTCATATTTCTATTGTTTACAATGTTTTATGGACATATCGGGATGCTAGAATGACGTTTAAACCTAAACGTAAATCTCAGACACGGTTTCGTGATTTTTGCAGAAATGATCTGACGAGCGTCAAACTCTCGGGTTATCATTAAAATAGTTTAACTTAAGAGAATATGAAATAAAAATTTCGGGTATGAATAGTGCCAGTGAATAGTAAAATGAATAGTAAAAATTTCGGGAATAGAAATTAACCTGAAATGCGAATTGTTACAGTCTCCACCCCTTAAGAGAGCTTCGTCCCGGAGATCAATTTGCGTTGGGTGTAGAAGCATTGTTGGCAAAAAGATGTGGGTATTTCTGACGTATTTGGTCCTCTCGTTCCCATGTGTATTCTGGACCACATCGTGAGTTCCATCGAACTTTGACAATTGGAATTCGGCTTTGTTTGAGTTGTTTGACCTCTCGGTCCATGATTTCTACTGGTTCCTCGATGAATTGGAGATCGTCATTGAGTTGGATTTCATCGAGTGGAATGACGAGTGATTCGTCTGATAAGCATTTCTTTAGATTAGATAAATGAGAAGTGGGGTGTACACTACTGAGTTCTGAGGGAAGCTCAAGTCTGTACGCCACTGGACCAACCCTGGCTAGGATTTTGAATGGTCCGATGTATCTTGGGTTTAGTTTTCCTCGTTTACCGAATCGTATTAAGCCTTTCCAAGGCGATACTTTTAGCATAACCCTATCTCTGACTTGGAATTCTAGGGGTCTGCGTCGTGTGTCGGCATAACTTTTCTGTCGATCTCTTGCGGCTTGAAGTCGATTTCTGATTTGTACAATGTTAGGAATTTTTAGATTTCTATTTATTTTCATTGCTGCTGTTAGTATAGTTTGGTTCCTGCTGGCAGTGTTAGTTCCTGCTGGTCATGGTTCTTGCTGGTAGCATTGATTGTTCCTGCTGGTAGTGCTTGTTACTGCTGGTCTTATCGTATTTTTAGTATGTTTGTTAGAGTTATTTTAGGAAGAGATAGTGTACATCTCTTTACACGTTTTCTTAGTGATGCAGCATTAGGGTTTCTTGTAGTATAAAAGAAACATGCGGCATTGAGTTTTGTATCGATTTCATTGAAACAATATTAGTTAATAAAAGATCCATAGAGGATCAACATTTTATAGTTTGTTTTCTTCTTAACTCTTGTGTTTAGATTCCGCCTAAGCATAAGTTTCATTCATAGAGATTCTCTTAGGCTGTTTGTGATTACATAGACAGTCTACCAAGCTCAAAGATCTATCAGGAAGGCACGATCCAACAAGTGGTATCAGAGCCTGGTGAGGATCTCTGACAAAGAAGAAAATCTTCTCTAACTGTTCTCTTAGACCCTTATTCAATGACTTCATCCAGAACAGATGAATTTGAGGCATTTGCCATGAAGATTAGAGCCTTGCTACCTTTTGACTCAATGAGAGACTGGACAGGACATGCTAAATCTGATGAAGAATGTGTCAATCAAACTCACATTATGGTTAATAAAGCAAAGGATGATGTGGAAGAATTTGCCTTGATGGGATGTTCATCTCAGGTACAAAAGTGTCCTTTTGGTTGTCATGAAATGTACTCCAACCTTAAGAAAGAGTATGATGAAATAGAGCCTGAATATAAAGAATTGTTTGTTAAAGTTCAAGCTTATGAAAAGGCTGTTAAAACTTTAGAAAAACAAAAAACTTGGTTCCAATCTAATCAGTTAGCATATGAGGAAAAGATAAGAGTTTTGGAAAGAGATTTAGAAAACACCACTAATGAATTAAAACATTCTGAGAAAGAACATGCTAAGGTGATTTTAGAAAAACAGGAATTGCTGGGTAAGTTAGAAAGTGAGGAGACTAAGTGTAATTCTTTGAAAGAATCATCTAAACTTGTAGATAAGATAAATAATTGCACTCAGTCTGTAAAGTATAAGAAAGGTTTGGGGTATCATAAAACTGATGACACTATTGAACCAAAATGGTTTGACCCTACCCCTAAGGAGGTTAATTACCAAATCCCTGTTAAGTATGTAAAAGAAGGAGAAATGCATGTTGTTCCTCCTCCTATAAGAGGAGTGTTTAAACCTGTCCCTATCCATTCAGACCTTGAAATACACTTGGATGAATCTTACATGTCCTATGGAAAAAAGTCAAAGAACTTAACTGATTCTGAGTGTAACACTAATGACTTTGTCTCTTGCTCTGCAAGTGACAAGTCCTCTGAATCTAAGTTCACTGACTATACCTCATGTGATTCAAGTGAAAAGTCTGTAACACCCAAATCACATGACTCATACTCAAAAGTTGCATTTGAAAACAACTCCTTGGGTTCTGATAAAAACAATTTAGTTCCTAATGTTGAAACTAATAACTTTGTTTGTAATAAAAGAAGTCATGTGAAGAATAAGACTTTTAGAAAGAAATCCTGTTTTGTGTGTGGTAGTTATGCTCATCTCATAAAAGACTATGATTTCTATGAAAATAAAATGGGTGTTAAACAAAAGCAGACTGAACAAGTGTGGAAAAATGTTGAGAATATTCCCCCATTTGTGCCTAAAGCAACTGCATTTCCTGCTAGTAATGCAAAACGACCAGCACCTATTACCGCTGGTAGGCTTTTTAGACCCGCAGCTGTTCCTGCTGGTAAGCCAGTTCCAGCTGGTAGAACTAACTCTGCTGGTTGGAAAAGGAATGTTGATAGACCATTAAACAGACCTACAAGTTCTTTCTTTCAGAAGGATTATAGGCCTACTTATTATGACCAAATGTTTATGGGGGGAATGGCTTACTCACCATGGTTTCCTTGGCAGGGACAAGTCAGTAATGGATTGAGTAGTTTTATGTAGTTTTTGGGTTAATTTTTGTTGTTATATTTCTGTTTGCTGTTTTTGAGGGATGGCATTAGCCTAAGGGGAGGCTTATGCTTGTATTTTGTGTCTTAACTAACATATTTCTTTGGTTGATTTGTTTATACACTAACTTTGTTTTGCAGATGATATAGTTATTTTGTATATTCTTTGGTTTGTGTGTATTCTAATCCTTTTGCAGGTAGTTATTCAAGTGCAAATAATAAGCCAACAAACTCATGAAAACAAGAAAAATTAAACTCTTATTCATTATTTTGAAACTACAAGATCCATCAAGATTTATTAGATAACAGCTACTCAGACAACAGACACAAAGACCAAACACCTTCTCCTCCGAACCAACACCCCAACCCAGCCACCTACTCCAGCTTCCCTTTACCCTTCCCCTTATAATCCGGCATAACCTTGCGCACTCCTACGCCACCAATCACATCATATACCTTTGGGGCTGCAAGTCCCACCACTACTGGAATTGGTTGACTTGGCTTACGGAGTGGCTGACTTCTCATTGGCACAGGAATCTGGCTGAAGGCAACCACAACTTTCTCCATCTCTCGAGTAAGCTCGGCTGACAGGGGATGATTTGGTGGATCTATTTCCCAAGCACCTTGATAGTAAGTCAGGTGCTTTGGCCAGAATGAGAGCTCATCATCTGAGGTGGAGTCTTCAGCATAAGGTGGGGAAGATAAAGGTTCCTTAGAGGAAATTTCCTCTACTTTTTCTTTGCCCTTTGTGTTCCTGCTGGTTTGTGTGGAGTAATTGGGTGGGAAATAATTTCCCCATCCAGATGATTCAGAAGACGAATCGGATGATATATCAACAATGTCTGGTTTGGATGAGCTCATTGTGTGTGAATTGTTTGATTTAGGGTTTCAAGCTTGAAAATTGTGATGTGTTTGTGTTGATGACTCAAGGCCTTTTATATAATTAAGGGGAGGTTAAAGGAATTAAATGTTGGGTTGGTTTTGGCGTTAATTGTGGATTTGACTTTGGTCAAACAGCAGTTTGTTGCTACTGGTTGACCCTCTCATTGCTGCTGGTTGACCGGTGGTTGCTGCTGGTATTGAAGTAATTGGGGATTTATTTTGGGATTGATTTAGATTTCAAATTGGTCAACGATTACACGAGATTTTTGCAATTTAAGCTGCTAAATTGGGAAATCGTTTCCACGACTTTTATAACTCATCTCTCACCCAAAATAACCACTTTCTTTTAAATACATTTCATTTCTCCCCACTTCATTGCTCCTCACTTCATTCACTGCTTCAAAACAATGGCGGCACTTCGATACAAAGAAGACCATAACAAAGTTGGATATCTAGACACCTCAAATCGAAGTGAAGGGTATGATGAAATTCTTACCTTCTTAAGAGGGTCTTCCATTCGATATGCCATTACTCATTGCCCAATGGTGGTCTATGACTCTCTAGTCAAACAATTTTGGAGTACGGCAGTGTTGCGCACACCTGAGGGAAGGGAGAAGGAGATTGTGGCTACAATTGATGAGAACGAGCATGTGCTTACTGAGTCATCCATCAGGAATCACCTTCAACTGAATGATGCACATGGTCTATATGATTTTGCTGAACAAGACATTCAGGATGGTTTGGCTACAATCGGGTATCCTATTGATGGTAGTTTTACATTTTACAAAAGTAGGTTTTCTCCTCAATGGAGATTTCTTGTTCATACCTTATTACAATGCCTTAGTCCCAAATCAGGAGGCTGGGATCAATTCTCAAGCACTCTTGCTTCTGGCCTTATATGTCTATCTACTGGGAGGGTGTATAACTGGTCTAAATTTATATTTGATGGGATGGTTGGGAACTTAGGGAATGCCAAGCATAAATTTTTAATGTACCCTAGGTTTTTGCAAACAATATTAGATATTCAGACCACTGACCCAACCCCTAAGATCATGAATAGACTAACTGGCAAATTATTTGCTACCATGAGGTTTCGGTTTGAAGGGGAGCATCAACCTCTTTTAGCTACTATGTTGCCTGGTGGGGCTGATTTTGATGGTGCAGCTCATACTGCTGGTGGTAATATACCACCTATAGCTGATGCTGCTGATGCTGCTGATGCCAATGCATCAGTTCCTGCTGGTGTTGAGGCATCTGATGCTGCTGATGCAAGTGCATCAGTTGCTGCTGATACCCTGTCACCACCATCTCCTATATCTACCACACCTCAAACCATTGTCCCTGATGAGCCTATTGTCCAGACCTCAACTGTTGTCCCCATTGTTGACCAACCCACACCTTTAGTTGAGCCTACTTATGATGATATGCCATCTACTTCAAGGCTTTCCTCACCTAGTCCAACTAGGCAGCCTTTTGATTTTGACACCATTATTGGTGGAGATTTTTCAGTCTCTCCACCCAGATCCAATGAAGCTCTTAACACCACAGGTATTCCTACTGGTGAAGCTGAGGATCCTGATGCTCTTACTCCTATGCATACTTTGCTTGACAGGTATAAGAAGAAAGTTGATGCTTTGGAGTCTGAGTTAAAGGACACCAAAAAGGATCTTAGTGAGAAGGTGGATACTTTGGAAAAGGAGCTCAAGGACACAAAAGAAACTTTTGGTGGGATTATCCAAAAGCTGATTGAAAGAATTAACTCTTTGGAAGCTCAACATCTACAAAATAAAAGAAGGGTTATGCTTTTTGATTCCAAAGATGATCAGGGTGGTATGGAATTTGATGGACTCAATGTATTGGCTTCTGCTTCTATTGCTAGTGCAACCACTGAGGGGGTTATATCTGAGCATCCAACACCAACCACAGCTCAAGAATACACAAGGAGAAGAATCAAGCGGTCTTCAGGAATGTCAACATTTGAGAAGTTTCAATCAAATGTTGCTGGTGATTCTGGTATTGTTACTGGTTGTGCATTCATTCCTGCTGCTCATAGTTCTGGTGCTCGAGTTGTTCCTACAGATAGTGCATTTGATTCTGCTGATAATGTGGATGTCTTTGCTGCTCCTAACCCTTCTAGTATTCCTTCTGGTGGTACTTCTATTGCTGCTGGTGGCTCTTTCAATGCTCCTCCTAGTGATTCTGTTGCTGCTGGTAGTTTGGCTGAGGGTGTTGTTGCTTCTCAAGTTGTTCATGTTACTCCTTCTAACAAGGTTCTTGCTGCTGGTGCGATTCAATCTAGTAGCATTCCCTCAGATGCTGGTGATACTACTAGTCCTTCTATTGCTGCTGTTTCCAAGTCTGCTGGTAAGGCCTCAATGGTGAATGAGACAGAGCATGATGCAGAAATAGCTAGAAGGATGCATGAACAGGAATTAGCTGCTGCACAAGCTAGACTAGCTCAGATAGCTCAAGATGAAGAGCTAGCAAGGCACATATCTGCTGATAATGACAGAAACATAGCTGGTTTCATGAGTAGCACAAGAGCTGAGGATGTCAATCCAGAAGAATTCAATGAGCAACTTCAATATTTATTGGATTCTGACTTGATTATAAAAGCACATGCTGTGATGCTGCTTAACGATCATGAGTTAGATGCAGAAGAGAAGTCAGAGCAGCTCAAGGCATTCATCTTGAAGACAAATAAAAAAAATCCTTGTCTTTTGTATACTAACTTTTGTGCAGGTACAGTGTTGGTTTCTTGCCACACATCAAATGGTAATCATCTCACCATGTCTTTCAGACAAGAAAGAGTTGACTCACCATGATGGTACGGCTCTGGTGTGATCATCAAATCCGTTGATAGCTGTAATAGTTTGCTCAAAACTATAGGGTTCTCAACTCACCCATTTTTCATTACTGAGAGTTGAATGGTTTTCAATTCGCCATGGATTTTACTCCTTTGGGGTTTCCAAAGAATTGGCTAGCCCACAAGTATATGGCTTGTGGTAAAGGCAGTTGCAAACCATATTTGATCATCAATTCACCAAAGGTTATTCAACCTAAGGATTGGCTAGTCCTAAGCAAACGGCTACAGGTAAAGACAACTCAAATCCATTTATAGTTGATGATTTACTAAAAATCATGTGGTTATCAATGTACCATGGTCTTACACACTTAAACATTGGCTACTCCAGTAGTGATGGCTATTGGTAAAGAGACATCAAATCCATTAATTTTCAATGATTCACCTCTCACAGGAGTTTACACACCTGGATGTGATGAGAATAGTATGAAACTTAAATGTTTTGATGTACAATATGTCATTGTTGCTGTGAAGTTCAAGTGCATTGCATATCAGGGGTAACCAGATTATGAATTGAAGATGTTCCTGTTGCTGCTGATCCGCATATGTTGTTGCTGGACGCTTGTGCTTAAAGATGGTGTTGCTGCTGGTTACTTTCTGATGCTGCTGGCTCAATCCTCTATCTGCTGGACTTCAAAGATCTATCTGGAAACTTGAACTTAACCTAGTCAAATTCAAGTTTAGGGGAGGATTGTTAGGAATTTTTAGATTTCTATTTATTTTCATTGCTGCTGTTAGTATAGTTTGGTTCCTGCTAGCAGTGTTAGTTCCTGCTGGTCATGGTTCATGCTGGTAGCATTCATTGTTCCTGCTGGTAGTGCTTGTTACTGCTGGTCTTATCGTATTTTTAGTATGTTTGTTAGAGTTATTTTAGGAAGAGATAGTGTATATCTCTTTACAAGTTTTCTTAGTGATGCAGCATTAGGGTTTCTTGTAGTATAAAAGAAATATGCGGCATTGAGTTTTGTATCGATTCCATTGAAACAATATTAGTTAATAAAAGTTCCATAGAGGATCAACATTTTATAGTTTGTTTTCTTCTTAACTCTTGTGTTTAGATACCGCCTAAGCATAAGTTTCATTCATAGAGATTCTCTTAGGCTGTTTGTGATTACATAGACAGTCTACCAAGCTCAAAGATCTATCAGGAAGGCACGATCCAACATACAATCTTCTCCGTTTTTTCACGTATAAGTTCTGGACCAGTGAGTTGAACATCTCCCACTTCGGCCCAACAGGCAGGTGAATGACACTTTCGTCTGTAAAGCGCCTCAAATGGTGTTGCCTTGATACTTACGTGATAACTGTTGTTGTAGGAGAATTCGACTAATGGCAGGTGAGTATCCCATCCTTTTCCAAAGTCGATTATACAAGCTCGAAGCATGTCTTCCAGCGTTTGAATGGTTCGTTCACTCTGACCATCGGTTTGAGGGTGATACGCTGTACTCATGTCTAGTTTTGTTCCAAAGGCGTCTTGGAGTGACTGCCAGAAGTTTGAGATGAATCTGCTGTCTCGGTCAGATATGATAGATATTGGTGCACCATGCCTCGAGACTACTTCTTTAATGTACAGTCTGGTTAACTGATCCATTTTGTATGTCTCTTTAATTGGTAAAAAGTGTGCGGACTTTGTGAGACGATCAACTATGACCCAGATGGAGTCATAACCTCTTGATGTCTTTGGAAGCTTGGTAATGAAGTCCATTGTAATTCGTTCCCATTTCCACATAGGAATCTCTGGTTGTTGCAATGGACCGGATGGTTTTTGATGTTCGGCTTTTACTTTGGAGCATGTAAGGCATTTGCCAACGTATATTGCAATATCGGCTTTCATGTTTGGCCACCAATAGAGTTGTTTAAGATCCTGATACATCTTATCAGATCCTGGATGTACGAAATATTTAGATTTATGGGATTCGTGTACGATCAAGTCTCGTAGGCCACCATAAAGTGGTAACCAACTTCGACCTTTGAAGCATAGAGTTCCGTCTGAACGGGTTTCGAATCTCTTCTGTATCATGCCGTCTAACTTTTCCTTTTTGATGTCTTCTTGTTTCACCGCTTCAGCTTGAGCGTGAAGAATTTGAGCTGGAAAATTAGAATTTATGGTAAAGACTAAGGCTCGGACTCGTAATGGTTTAACCCTTTCCTTTCGGCTCAGGGCGTCGGCTACTACGTTTGCCTTTCCTGGGTGGTAGCGAATGTCGCAGTCGTAATCACTTAGTAATTCCAACCATCGACGTTGCCTCATGTTTAGTTCTTTTATATTCAAGATTTGTTGAAGACTTTTGTGATCGGTGAACACAGTACATCTAGTACCGTATAGATAGTGTCTCCAGATTTTTAGTGCAAAGACTACAGCTCCTAACTCTAAGTCATGAGTGGTGTAGTTTTCTTCATATTTCTTGAGTTGTCGTGAAGCATAAGCCATGACTTTCTCACGTTGCATCAACACGGCACCCAAACCTTGGTGCGATGCATCATAGTAGACTACAAAATCTTCGATCCCATCTAGCAATGCTAGAACAGGGGCACTACAAAGTTTTTGTTTGAGGATTTGGAAGGCTTCTTCTTCATCCTCGTTCCAAATGTACTTCTTGTTTTTCTGGGTTAGCTTGGTCAAAGGTTTGGCTATTGAGGAAAATCCTTCGATAAACCTTCGGTAATACCCAGCTAGTCCTAGAAATTGACGAATTTCTGTAGGTGTGGTAGGTGTTGGCCAATCTTTGATAGCTTCAATTTTAGCGGGATCGCTGTGTAAACCAGTGTTGTCAATCACATGCCCAAGGAATTGTACCGAACGAATCCAAAATTCACATTTTGAAAATTTCGCATACAATTTCTCTTCCTTGAGTAACCCTAAAATTGTTCTTAGATGTTGTTTGTGTTCTTCTTCGTTTTTGGAGTAAATAAGAATATCGTCGATGAATACAATTACGAATTTGTCTAGGTATGGCTTACACACTCGATTCATGAGATCCATGAATACCGCCGGTGCGTTAGTCAAACCGAATGGCATTACTTGGAATTCGTGGTGACCATATCGTGTCCTAAAGGCTATTTTTGGAATATCTTCCTCACGAACCTTAACTTGATGGTAACCTGATCGTAGGTCAATTTTTGAGTAATAGGTTGAACCTTGTAACTGATCGAATAAATCATCAATTCTTGGTAATGGGTATCGGTTCTTTATTGTTAACTTGTTTAGTTCACGATAATCAATGCACATTCGTAATGATCCATCCTTCTTCTTTACGAACAAGACGGGAGCTCCCCAAGGTGAGGAACTAGGTCGAATAAATCCCTTGTCCGAAAGTTCTTGTAATTGATTTGATAGCTCTTGCATCTCTGACAGTGCTAGCCTGTAAGGTGCGCGGGCTACCGGCGCCGCTCCTGGTATTAAATCAATTTGGAATTCTATTTGACGATTTGGTGGAAGTCCGGGTAAGTCTTCAGGAAAGACTTCGGGAAATTCACGTGCGATGGGAACATCTTCAAGATGTCTTTCTTCGGATTTCTTTTCGGTTACGTGTGCTAGGAAGGCATAACATCCTCTCTCAATGTATTTCAAGGTTTTGATACATGAGATGATATTTAATCGGGTTCCACTTTGATCACCACGGATGACCAAAGTTTCATTGTCACAAGGAATGTGAACAACCCTTTCACCACAGATGATGTTAGCTTGAAGTTTAGATAGCCAATCCATGCCGATGACTACATCAAAACTTCCAAGTTCGATTGGCATAAGGCTGATGTTAAAGGGGTGGTCTAGGAGATTAAGGGTACATTCTGGGATTACGGTATTAGTATTTACTAAGTTACCCTTAGCTAGTTCAATACTGTAATTTGTGTTTAGAGTGATTGGTGTGATACCAAGTAAAGGCGCAATTCTAGTAGATAAAAAGCTCATATCAGCACCAGAATCGAATAAGACTTTAACAGGAATGTTATTGAGTGAGAACGTACCAGTAACCACATTCGGGTCCTGTTGTGGTTCACCGTTGCCCATGACGTAGGCTCTACCACGAGCACCTCCGCCTTGTTGACCACAGTTTTGAGGACAATTTTTCTTGAAGTGTTTTTTCGCCACACCCATAACATGTAACTATTGGCTAAGTGTTAGCTCCAATGGCCCTGCTTTTACAATCCTTGGCAAGATGTCCCAGCTTTTGACACTTGTTGCACTTGGCGGGGCAGGGACCTACATGATGATAGTTACACTGAGTGCACTGTGGTTGGGTCCCAGTATATCTACCTCCGGTTGGTGCAGCAACATAAGCCGTTGCGGCTTCTTGTCTTTTGTTTTGCTGGTTATGATGGTTGTTGTTTCGGGTTGGGTTGTTGTTGTTGTTGTTGTTTCCTCCACAGTTACCATCCCATGGTCGCTTATTGTGTTTGTTTCTATTGTTATTGTTGTTATGGTAGTTGGAGTTGTTGGTGGTAGTGGTGTTGTTGTTGAGGTTTTGCTTTTGGGTAGCTCCCGTTCGCACCACTTGATCCGTGAGATTGCGAGCCAATCGCATAGCTTCATCAAGTGCCTTGGGAGCGGATGCAGTCACGTTCCCTTGTGTGCTTGGTGGGAGTCCCCAGATATATCTTTCCAACAGTTTCTCAGTTGTTGAAACCATTGTTGGACATAGTATTCTCAATTCTTGGAATCGGCGGTTGTAAGTTAGGATGTCATTCCCTTTAACAACAAGATTCCAAAATTCCACTTCTAACTTCTGAATTTCACTGCGGGGGCAGTATTCTTTGATCATCATGTTCTTCAAATTATCCCAAGAAATCTTATAAGCAGTTTCAATGCCTATTGGTTGAGATACCGAGTTCCACCATGATAATGCCTCATCCAGCAGTGTACTGGTGGCAAATTTAACTTTATCCTCCTCGACACATTTGCTGATTGAAAATACTGACTCGCATTTTTCAAACCAGCGTGTCAAACCTACGGCTCCTTCAGTACCCTTGAAATTAGTGGGTCTGCAGTTCAAATAGTCCTTGAATGTGCAGCACTTAGTTGGGTTTGGTCCTTCAGTGTTATGGTTAGCTGTGTTATTCAGGGCAGCTTCGGCAGCTGCTGCAGCTATGGCTGCGCGTTCAGCTTCGAGTGCGGCTTTCACACTATCCTTAACTAGTTTGTTGATGGCGGCTTGAGTCATCGTTGGTGGTGTATTCTTCTTTGGCACCATGATGCTATTATATAAAAGGTATGTCATAAGTATAGAGTTGGTAGAATAAGCATGATTTTTGATGGAAATGATAGAATAATTATGTTGGAGGTTTAGATTATAACACATGATAATACAAAGCAAGAGTTTTATTCATATAACGTTGATTGATTACAAAATCGAAACCTATTACAAGCTTCTTCAAAATTTACTAACTGATACTTTCAGTTTAGTAATTACAACGTTTTACTACCGCTAGCTATTACATGGATTTTACAGAGTTTACTAACTGAATATACTCAGTTTAGTAGTACAAAAGATAACTATAACACTAGTCTACTTCTAGTTGGAGGATTCGGACGGATTGGTGTTTCCATAAGTGGTTAGCACATCCACACTATCTTTCGGGCGAACTTCATCGACTTCTCTTTGACGTAACCTTTGTTGCACGTCATACAACTCATTCTTAAGTCGGTACTGGTCAAAGTTGGCAACATCCAGTCGGATCTGTGCTACCGTTAGGTGGTGTTGTAGCGCGTGAATTTGGGCCGCGTCTTGGGCTTGAGCTTTTTCTACTCGCATAAGTCTATTTTTGATGTCATCCAAGCCGGTTAAAGGATCCAAGACTATATCCTGAAAAAGGGTCAAGTCTTCCTTTACATAGCTCATATCAAGGATAAACAAATCGAGGCGTTGCTGTGCATTAACGGCTTCCATTTTGGCTGCAGTACCCTTGGGTTCATAGTCATTCATTTGGCGTGTCATGTTTTGAAGTTTATGTAGAGTTAGGTCGAGGCCTTGCTTCAAGCAGTATACATCGTACTGGGCAGAATTTATGAATGTAGGTGTGAGTTTGGATGATCCGCCGATCTCATATGTGGACTTTGGACCTCGAGTGGGAGTATTATGATTTGATTCGGAGGAGGTTACAGAGACAGGAGGTGGTGAGGTTAATGGTGATAGTGGTCGTACCACTGGTAGTTCCTCCTCTTCTTCCTCGTCTATGTCCATTTTGGGATCTTCGTCCGGATCTTCTTCCATTTCTTCCTCTTGGTCACTGACTAAATCCTCATAAGGTTCTTCCTCATTGTCATAATCAAGTGCTTCAAGATAGGGATCATTGAGTCCGGGAAGAAATGGTAAGTGAGCGGGCATAGCGGGAATGTGATCGGGTGATGGAGGTACAGACATGATGTCTACAATAAGGATTATGATGTTAGAATAAATCTAATGCTTACGAGAAATGTTCAAATATGACAAGTGTGTATGTATCAATATGTTAATATGTTTGCGTAGCATAACATGCTTACGTGAAAATGCTCAAATGTGCTAAGGGTACATATATCAATATGCTAACATGTTTGTGTAGTAATAAAATGTCTATGGAGAAATGCTCAAGTAAGGGTACATATATTCATATGCTAACATGTTTGTGTAGTATACAAGGTCTAACAAGTCCATGATCGTTTGAAGGATGGAAGGCATGAAGAGCGGAAGACTATAAAATGTTTTTGTTTGTAAAGGTGGTTATAGTTTAAGTCTCATTTAGACCCGTTTCTCTACAACCATGGCTCTGGTACTAATCTGTAACACCCCCAATTCAATGATGCAGCAGAATTCAAACTGGGTGTTACTCGACGGCACAACAGTCATAATAATAGAAAATGATCTCTAACTGAGTCGTTTTAAAAAGGATTTATCATTCAAATAATATATCAGAGTTTACAAGATAGGTCCTAAAAGGTTCCATGTTTACAAAATACATCAAGATAAAGTCATTTGATGTCTTTTGAATGATAAAATATGTTATAGCCTTCTTGATTGAGTCCGTGCCCCTCCGTGCCATCCCTGATCATTATGCACCTGAAATACATGCTTAAAACTGTCAACACAAAGGTTGAGTGATATTCATAGAGTTTGTTATGGAGTTGAACACAATATGTTGGTAGTGTGAGCTATAGACTCACACTAATGGTTGGAAAACAAAACGGTTATTATTATTCACTAAGCTCATGCAACCAATACGTTAACGTGTACCAATATCGATCAGTGGAGTTACCCCGGTAGGTACTTTGCCAACATACCTAAGTCTCAAATATAGTGCGTTTGTTTGCCTAACCGGTCAACACACACGGGATTCATCAATCCCAATAGGCCTATTCACAATACTCACGCTCACAATTCCTAGTGATTAAATGGTTCATGATATGGGGTCTTGGATTGGCAAGGATGGTACTTAGTGATAATAAAACAATCATATAGCATACAATTTCAAAGCATTGTGTTCGGTTAAAATAGCATGTATTCCCCCCAAGGGTTTGTAAAACAATTAAGTAATAGAAAGTGGGGCTATGAACTCACTGTGAGTTGGATGGTGTCTTAGTGTCTTAATGAGTTCGATGGATAAACCGGGAAACCTCTAAGTGCAACCTACAATAGAACGTTGCGACTTAGGTTGGAATAACGTCTAAGTATACAAAGACGAGCCTATATATGTCTTGCATATTGTTCATGATGTAGTACTTAATATGTGTGTAGGTCGTTGTATGAATATGGTTTATGAAACACGTTTAGTTTGTATATCTTGTACTACCGTTCGGGCCATCATAATTCAGAGGTCATGTAGTAAATGTTCGAGGAGCTAGGACACTTTAATTCGTAAATCCAGCAACTCGTCGATCCATTTACCCAAATGAAACCCCTCACATGAAGCTCCCTAGTGTTGTAGTATTCGATAGAAAATATATGTTTTTGGGTCTTTAAACGTTACATGTC
The DNA here is from genome assembly GCA_021014915.2 of Artemisia tridentata subsp. tridentata. Classification (NCBI taxonomy): domain Eukaryota; kingdom Viridiplantae; phylum Streptophyta; class Magnoliopsida; order Asterales; family Asteraceae; genus Artemisia; species Artemisia tridentata. Next base: position 377,548,709 of record CP139509.1, read on the forward strand.
CGAAAGTTGAATAAACTTAGGAAAGTTTATTTTGGATGAAGATGGTTATCTTTATAAGTTCATTAGGTCTCGTACGGATATGATATTACTTGCAAAACCTCATTGTATATTGATGGAGTAGATCCAAATTGGTTGATTATGTTACGACTAACACTTTAGTTCATGTTTTCGGCTTAGGAAGCCTTAAGGTCTTAGCCGTGGCTTTGCCGTGGATTTGGTCATGGCTACCATGGTCTTGAGACTCAGCTTTGGCCTTAGCCATGGCTGTGGTCTCGCCTTAAGGTCATTAGACCTCTTGGTTTTACTTGGTCGTGACGAAAAACATAGTTGTTAAGCTAATAAGGGGCTGTTGAAAATTAAAAAAAATATCTCATTCGTTATGCGTTTTCAGGACTCGTGCTCTAAATCTTTTTTGAAGAAAACGTCGTTCCGGACAACTTTCATGCTTTAACTTTTTGATGAAACTGATCAGAAGTGCCTCGTTTTTCGTGTTTTAGGTTCTGTTACAGAATGTTAATTCCAGATTTGCCGTTTTGGTTTCGCTAACTTCTTTTGGCCATAACTTTTGACTCGTGTACTCGTTTTCGATGATTCAAATTGCTGTGTTTTTCTTTTTAAGTCCTCTATAATAGTATGTAAGTGTATCATATCATGGTTATACTATTTTGGTCGTGTTTCACAATATATGACACTAGTTTCCTTGATTACTTAACATAGGTTAACATATAGTTTCCATAACTTGTTTTAAGGGTTTTTATACATCATGAACATAACACAAAGACCATATATAGTATGAAAGAAGCATAATAAGCATGAAAATGATATTGAGCAAGAAAATGTGTTAGGGTTTCTTACAACTTTTGGCTTTCTAATGAAAGGAAACTAAGAACAAGGATAGGACTTTGATTGATCAAGAATTAGCTTCCTACTTCTTTGATTACTTGGAAAAGCACTTGAAGACTTCTACTAGAACTCTTCTTGTGTGTATGAAAGATCACCAAAATGAAGAAGAACTAGGGCTTTGGATCAATAAAAACTTAACAAGAGTTTTTGGATTGATAATGCACTTGAATTCTTTGATAACACTTGAAGTAAACTAGCTAATGAAATGTGTTTGTGTGATGAGTATTGGGGCGTCAAAATGGGGAGAGGAGGAGGGTTTATATAGGGTCTTGAGGAGGTTAGGAAGGTGCCTAGGAAGATGCCTTAAGGAGGTTACATGGAAGACTTATTCAAAGGCTTACTTAGGAAGTTAAACACATGTAAGGATCCTAGGGCACAAAGCATGAGATCAAGCCACACAAGGGGTGACTCCCCCCCCCCTAAGAGGTGGTTCATAAGCCTAGGGAGGATGACTTGGTTGGTTTTTGGTATTATCCTACTTATAGAGTTAGTTTTGGTTCCGTTAATCGCTAACCGTAAGTTGTTAGGTCACGAAACGTAAAACCGGGTATCGTAAAAATACGAAACTTGTAGGAATGATTTAACTTATCATTATACTCCATAGTAAAATATAAAATGAGTGGTAAGTTCAATCGGGTTGCTTAAACCCTGTTAAAATTGGAAACGCGGGTCTAAAACGCTTAATTCGCGTAAAACGCTGAACTGGAAAACGTAAAATTCCAAAACTTGTGGAATTGTCGTAAAATGAGAGAAATTCATATTTCTATTGTTTACAATGTTTTATGGACATATCGGGATACTAGAATGACGTTTAAACCTAAACGTAAATCTCAGACACGGTTTCGTGATTTTTGCAGAAATGATCCGACGAGCATCAAACTCTCGAGTTATCATTAAAATAGTTTAACTTACGAGAATATGAAATAAAAATTTTGGATATGAATAGTGCTAGTGAATAGTAAAAAATTCGGGAATAGAAATTAACCTGAAATGCGAATTGTTACACTCTATATAACCTCTTAACGGCGTTCCACGTAAACTTCCAAATGTAACAACTCTCCCATTCCAGATATGATTGTCTGTGCAAGAAACAATCCACATGAGTAACTGTTGGGTCAAAAATTGACTCAATTACCCTAACAAGGATTTGAACATAAAATAGCCTAACTCACTAAATAGAATAGTGGGTTACTCACTGATACAGATTCAGTGAGTGTTGTATAAAGCTCGTTGTTGAAGAAACACTTTACTTACTGATACGGTGTCAGTGAGTAAAGTATATGAGCTACAAACAACTCTAGTATCACTGAGACTTGACAAATGTCTCAGTGACCCTGAAGACGCTATCTCTACAAGCAGACTGAAAAATATGGGCGGGAACTTCCAAAAAGGAAGTCAGACAAAGTAATCAATGTTGGTGCTTTTCCAAAAGAGGAAGATAAAGAGGGACCACTTAGTGGATGACAACTCACACTTAGTAGATGACAACTCACACCAACCCACTTGTCTTTATTTACATATATATATATATATATATATATATATATATATATATATATATATATATATATATATATATGTGTGTATGTGTGTGTGTGTGTGTGTGTATGCATTGTAATAGAGATAGTAATGGTTCTTAAACAAACAAAAGAATACAAAATGTATTAGTTGATAGGATCATCTTCTCATTGAATCTCAAGCATAGCTTAGATCAATGAACCCAGAGTTTATTTGTCACCCAAAGGGGATGGTTTACCGGAATTATCCCCTTGAAGAAGCTGAAGATGTTATCATGTAGTCAATTGTATTTTTGAGTAATCTTGTAACATTTGTTATCATTATTAATGAAACTGTTATTTATTTACTCAAATTTTATGGACCAACAAGTGCTATCAGAGCGGGTGGATTATTCTTATGATCCAGATCCGTTCATGACTGCTGATAACATTCTTCAATGTCAAAAAAATAAATGTGATCTTCAAAAACTGCTACTGCTATAGCAATTTTTGAGGGGGAGAGACACATTTATTGGTGACTGAAAAACAAATATCCCCTCCCTGAACCCCACAAAACACACCCACCATACAAATATTATCCCCACCAAACCAAAACCTTATCTCCACCAAATACAAAAAACCCACAACTGATTAATAAAATCAGTCAAACCTTCCTCTCTCATCATAAAAACTCATCACAAAACCCCGGATCTGCTATTAAAACACAAAAAAATAACAGATCTCAAAAATCCTATTACCCAAAAATCCGATCTATAAAATATAGATCATGAATCACGAAATCATCATCATTACTCACACAAAACTCTCGATCTATAAACATAGTCACAACAACATAATCAAACAAAACCTAAATCTTCACTTTAAACCATAACCGATCTTAAAAAATATCAAGGGTTTATAAAACTCTCGATCAAAAAGAACAGGTAATGAATGTGAATGAAATGGTTGTGGGCTTGTTGCGGGTATAGATAGCAAGTAAAGAACCTGATGATTTTAGTGATTCGGATAAACCAATGTTGATTAATCAGGGAGTAATCAATTGGGTTTAGGAAAAGTACTAATTAAATCAATCAGAAAGTGATGATGTTATAGGGGGTTCGATGTGTGATGCATCAGAAGGTAGCGATACCTTGTCGGTACAAGGAAAGGTGGATATGTGGTATGTGGTGATAGGAATCAGTTATTGTGTCACAACAAACTGATTAGGTGGTAACTCAGTGGCTTTTGCAACAAGCTGAGAATGACTCAGCTGATACAACACTGAGAATTGGTGTGGAAGTTGGTATCTTCAGGCTTAGCCTGAATGTGGTGTGAAATAACGGTGGGTGAAAATCAACCCTGAAATTTGTCTCCAAAAATGGAGTAAGCTGATGAGCTTCTCAGGGAGTACAGTGGTTGTGAAGGATCAGGTGATATGGGTCACTGAGTCAAAGACTCAGGATGTGTTAATCTCATTCTAGGCTTGATTATAGCTGATTCAAGTGATAAGAACCAGGGGTACTGAGTTTGTATTGCAACATCAGAATGTTTGCAATATAAAGATGTGTAAAAAGTGGGAAGAGCTAAAAGAGTCCCTGATGAGTCTCCAAACCCGAGAGACTACCTGAATTGGCTTCCCTGATGAAGCAAGACTCTGAGTTCAAAACATGGATCAGGGAGTAGAAGTATCAGGAAGTTAGGAGGATTAAACCAGCTCACTGAACTCCCAAACTGATCCCCTAACCTGAACCCTCCCCTATTAGTAAAACAAGTCACTGAGCCCTCTCAGTGAGACAAACAATGAATCTGTCAAAGTGAACCCTCAGGACCCCATGAACCCTGAACCCAGTCATTGAACCGGTCATTAAACCCCCCGAACTCAGTCACTGAACTGGTCAATGAACCCCTGAACCCTCAGTGACTGAACCTCATTCACTTAGGCTATTTGTATATTCAAATAGGGGGAGATTGTTGGGTCAAAAATTGACCCAATTACCCTAACAAGGATTTGAACATAAAATAGCCTAACTCACTAAATAGAATAGTGGGTTACTCACTGATACAGATTCAGTGAGTGTTGTATAAAGCTCGTTGTTGAAGAAACACTTTACTTGCTGATACGGTGTCAGTGAGTAAAGTATATGAGCTGCAAACAACTCCAGTATCACTGAGACTTGAAAAATGTCTCAGTGACCATGAGGACACTATCTCTACAAGCAGACTGAAAAATATGGGCGGGAACTTCCAAAAAGGAAGTCAGACAAAGTAATCAATGCTGGTGCTTTTCCAAAAGAGAAAGATAAAGAGGGACCACTTAGTGGATGACAACTCACACTTAGTGGATGACAACTCACACTAACCACTTGTCTTTATTACTAATATATGTATGCATTGTAATAGAGATAGTAATGGTTCCTAAACAAACAAAAGAATACAAAATGTATTAGTTGATAGGATCATCCTCTCATTGAATCTCAAACATAGCTTGGATCAATGAACCCAAAGTTTATTTGTCACCCAAAGGGGATGGTTTACCGGAATTATCCCCTTGAAGAAGCTGAAGATGTTATCATGTAGTCAATTGTATTTTTGAGTAATCTTGTAACATTTGTTATCATTATTAATGAAACTGTTATTTATTTACTCAAATTTCATGGACCAACAGTAACGACACAAGGATGTCTTGGACCATCTTTGTTCCACTAATCATGTTTTCACAATCCGCCAGAGTAGAAGGAACCTGCAATTGCCATATCAATTTAAAATATTTAATAATTTAAGATTTATATTAATGGTCGTATAACAGAACTTGGGCCACTTACCGGTCTGCCTATTTTTGTTTCATAATAATACAACAACAAATGGGAATGTTTATAAATAATTGATGGTGTGTGTTCAAGACATGTGAATGATATTAATGTAAAAAGTGCGGATGAGTAACCAACCTGTTCATACTCACCAATGCCTCCAACCATTTGAGTCGCATTATAGCCAACATGTTCCTATACTCTGAAAGACATAACACAAATTGCAAATATATAATTGTGAATAACAATTCCTGAATAACGGCTTGCAAACACAGGAATTGTATACTTTAGTAATTGTGAACTTTAGTATTGACACGTGAAATCAGAATAAATTTCGGTGTTTTAAATACATACATAAGGTGATTGCCATTGATTGCAACTGAAATGAGCTTGAGATCGGTCCCATCCAAGATCAAAGGAGCAGTAGCACCGGTCCAAACTACACATGTCATAGAAAAAACCAAATTATAAGTACGTAACATGTGTTTTGGTTGAGGCAAGTGCAAACCGTATCAAAGTAGTAGTCGGGTAATATTATCAAACACTTGGCGGGCATAAAAGATACATGCGCTTAATAAAAAAATCATTCAACCTAATCATCGAAAATCGAATTCTACAATCAAAAAAACATAATTAATGAAACTCATTTATGCTTGTTTGTTGGGCTTACCATACCAAACATACCTGATAAAGGTTTATGAAGGTCCGATGTTATTATAATTTTATACCAAATCAAGAGAACTGTGGTGTGATTATGTAGATTTTTTCAAGTACTCGCATAAATGTTTGTGATTTGAAATGTTGTCAATGTTTCTTTTTAGTCAGACATTCTATCATACAGTTGGTGTTCAACTTTAACTATAGCATTCAAATAAACTGACAATCATAAGAAATCAAAATTGAACTCATTATAAAGGAAACAAACAAAAATCAAACCAAGACTAACATTTTTATTCTGCGTCACCAATTTTTTATTATGGATAGAAACGAATGATGAAAATCGGTATCAAGAACCTATAAAAAGATAGTCAAGATAATATCAAGAAGATGTTCTAAACAAATCAAACAAAACAATCTAACATAAACTAAAACTTACAGGATTAAAGCTAATTTATGAACAATGCTTGCCCCCGATCCGTGTTTCATAGTACATGAAGAAGACGAAAGATCAGCGAATTAAACCTGCAAGATTAAAAGAAAAATTATAATTCTTGAATCGGTGAGATCATTGTGGAGAAGAATGCACTTTGATTGTACAATTGACACTGAATATTGATTAGTGATTTAGGGAGGGAGCGTATTTTTTTGGGATGATTTGTTTCAAGAATAAATTGATTGATTGTAAACAATTACATTGAATGAATTAAATTAATTGGTTAACAAAATTAGACCGGACCCTCTTTGATGACATTAAATGAATGGATTGGTTTTGATTTAGCTTATAGAAGAAGGTGTTTGAAAGGAGTACCGCATAGACAGGTTGTACGCATTAAAGTATTGACCAATCAGAGAAGAGACACGTAGGATAATTAATTGCAAGACATGCTTAGAGTGTTTGTAAATTATTCACGTTTATTAGTATGTATAGATAAGCTGTGATTTGTTTTTATATTTATTTTTTGAACATCGTAATTTGCTTTTTCAAGATCCTTGAATCTCAAGAGTACATCCATAAATTCTGGACATGTTCACATGATATGTGTGTCAAGTTGAGACCAGAGAGCATGTTCTCAACTTGTTCTGAATTGGAACAAAGTTTTTTTGGATAGTCTTAGACTATCCACAATAAGGCATAGTCGATCGATCAATCCCCAATCCCTAGTCGATCGGCATTAGTGTGGCTTTTTTTTTTTCAATCGATCGATCGGCCTATATTTTTGGATGTGGGTCGTCTATGCGACCTTCATTCTTCCTTGGTTATGTGTGTGTTTATTAAATGAAAATGTATTTTTGTGGGGTATGTTTATTTTAGTGTAGGTCGCCTTTACTGGGGCACTCAATCGCGTGAAGGTCGTTGGAGAGAGAAACCTGCCGTGACAGAGAAAATGGGAGGAATTGACCCTCCTTATTGTGTTTATCCTTAGAGATATGTCTCACATTGTTGTCCTTAGGGTCCCACGAAACTGATGTACATGCTTATAACATTTAATAATCAATAAATTTGTAAGAGTCATTGAACCTAACATTTTTCCCCATGTAGTCGACACAAATTATCTCATTTGCATATATATGAAAAGGGGATAGTTTGGTTATAATTTTTGTAGTCAATTGGATATAATTCTCTACCAAAATACACAAAAAAAATGATTCAGAGACCCAAAAAAAGAAGTCATAAACCCACAAAAAGACTCAGAGACCCGCAGTTTGTAGCACAAATTGTAAAAAGTTGACTACAACATAATTGTAGCTAATATATTCCCATTTGAAAACCCAAGTAAATTTTTTGATAACACGCCGGCTTCGTAAAAAATCAAAATTCCTTCTGTTAGTTTTTAAAGTGAAAGAAAGTGTTTGTTGATATTTGAAAGTAGTGAATTCATTGTTTCACCTTTTACTCATATCACGTTAAACTTCATGCAACGATTATTCGCTTGAAACTAATTAAGGTGGTTGGTTGTTTTGTAGTGGGGGGTGCAAGTAACTCACCTTACCTTCATATATCGAACACACCAGATTCTGTTTTCTAGCAGGGACGGAAAGGGTTCCGCGGGTTCCCGGCAACCTCATGAATTTTTTTGATGTAGTGTTAATTTTTGAAAAAAAAAAACATTGATTTTTCTTAAATGTATCTTAAATGCATTCGGTCTATCAAAATTTGTTTTTATTATATTACAGTTCAGAATTTTTTGTGTACCCGGTCATATTTGGTCATGGTTCCGTCCCTGTTTTCTAGCTACTAGCGTTGCTTTAATTTGTGTCATTCAGTCGTTGCCAATGAAACATGCGTGACCGCATCAAATCTCGTGGTTGTTCGACCGAAGAGTCACATCATGCATAGAATACAAGTGTGTAATAACCTTAAAGATTGTTGAACACGTACACTAGTGAGCAACACCTAAAACATAGCAACAAAACCCCCCTTTTCTAAGGTTTTAATTCAACACAGATACCACTACTAGAAAACTAGGCAACATCGTGGTTAGATCAGTTGGTAATAGCCATTACCGATGGTTCACTGACGTAACACTTTCGTCAGTAATATCGATGTCGGTGATTTTAGTGACGGATTTTACAGAAGGATTTCAAACATCACCGACAAGTTTCTGCTATTAATGTTAATTATTGGCGGTTTACCGACTTAAATTACAGATGGCTGACTTAGTAACAGTCTTCTGACAGATATTACTGACGGATAACCGTCAGGAAAACACCGACGGATTTTACCAACGGGTAACCGTTGGTAGATAGTGACATGATTACCGACTTTGTGACGTTTAGTTACAGATTGCCGACAAAATCAAATTTATGGTTCCGTCATTATTCCGTCACAAACATGTGGCTGTTTTTTGCAGTTAATTACAGCAAAATTTATTTACCTTAGTAAAATCTTATAAAATATAAAAACTAAATACCTAAAGAATCTAGGTTAAAGTCTTATTGTAAATCTGCAAATATACCTACCAATCCAATATTCGGTGAAAAAGGAAGCTCCAGTAAATTTTCTTACAGACCCTACTGAGGGGAGGTCCTCCCTGCGGCCCGCTGATGTTTTGGTTTTTGGATGGGCGGGGGGAAACATGCTTGTGTGGACCTCACTGGTGTGTCTCCCCTTGTGGATCTTCGGGGTAATGGGTTTACGGCTGGGCAAGCTGTTATGAAGGCTGAGATACAAAAGTTGGGCGTTCCTTCATAGGGCTTCTATTCTCGTACCAATTCGAATCTTAATGCTTGATGAGACCTGCGCACTAAGAAAAAGGACAAAACACCGTTAGGCTTATCGAGGGATTGTCTCCCCCGATTATCCTCCGGCGTGAGAGTAAGTAATCGAATGTAGGGTTTAGTTTATGGTTAGGGTTTATTGAAGATCGTACCTTTACCGAGGGCTTGGGTGCCCTTTATATATGCATGAAACCCTAGTGGGTTTCGTGTTCCCTACTCTTCGGCGTGTTAGCCGACATCGGGTATATAGTATATATCTTCTTTATTTAGAAGATATTCTATATATTATCCGGAAATAACTTTGGGCTTGGGCCTTGTCGACCCAAGCCGCATAACTGGTAGTCCAGTTGCGGCCCATACGTGGTGGGCTTAATTGTTAGTGTTGTTCACTAACCGGGTTCGTGACCCGGGTATAGACTATACGTCATCATGTCCCCCCAGTCTAGTGTGCGCAGGGTAAGACCTGCGGATGCTAGACTAAGGTCTTGTCGAAATAATTCCTCACGCGTACGCGGGAAGCTTTCAAAAATATACCGCCTAAAATCCACGTGGAATGTATCTAGTCCAAAAAAGTGCAATTGGGGTACCTTGGGAAGTGGAGAGGTTGCCCACTTGCCTTGTCCCGTCATTTATCCTAGCCACACGATTTGAGCTAGTGGGGTACACGTGGCGATCATCTGTGGTGGATAGGAAAAGTATATAAACTACCGCCGCTTATTCACTGTGACATCCACAGTTAAAAATCACACTTCCACCATTTTCACATCTTCAAATCTTCTTCCAAAAAAAAGATAATTCAAAGGTAATTGCGCGTGCGCACATAATCTGAGTCACAATATGGTAGCGCAACTTCATGATTTTCATTCTAACATAACCGAGGATGAACTGATTCAGTTCACCTCGGATTATTTTATCCCTATGGGCCTGCGCCCTGAGGTACCAGGCCCAAATGACACCATCGCGGATTTCCCTGCTGGGAAGGTGGGGTTATATACGCGCTTTTTCGAGTGGGCGAATCAGCGCGTCCCCATCTCCGTGTTACTGAGTGACATACTCAATTATTACAATCTCCACATCTCCCAGTTGCATTGTATTGGTGCTGGGAAGATTGCTAACTTTGAGGTGAACTGTCGCTTGTTGGCGATTCACCCAACCCTCCACTTATTTCGCGCGTTTTATCACGCAACGTGGTCAAATGGGTGGGTTACCTTCTCGAAGCGCGTTGGAAAGTTACAGTGTTACGTGCAGAAGGTAGATAAGCTCAAGGATTGGAGGGAAAAATTCTTTTGGGTTGATGAAGCCGTCTTCCCTGACCATTTTCCATTTTACACCCGTGCCGATCTGCCCAAGGATGAGCGCCCCCCTGAGACGTGGTATAACGCAGATCATGCGGCGATCATTGATGAGAACCGTATTCCCATCAAGCCATATCCGGAGGCATTCCTGGTGCATATGGGCATCAGTCGCAACTACTTCGAGCATGAGACGGAGGTCCCCACATTCTTGAATGCGGATGGCACGGGTGGGTGCTCCTTCTGTCGCCTTACTGTCGTTATTAGTGTAAGCGCTTCTTCTTTTTCCATACTTTATGTAACTTGCCTCTCTCTGTTTACTTGATGCGCAGAGATGGATCTGTTCGCTGTTGTGAGGCTGGAGAATCCGCGTGCTGTGGCGGTGGGAGTGCGTCCTCTGGGGGACGGTGAGCAGACTATTCTGCAGGCGACGGCAGGGCGCGTCGTGGATTTGGTTATCCCAGATCCCGAAGGCTCCCCTCATGTGGTGGTAGCTGAGCCAGTTCAGTCTGTGGCTCCTCCTGTGCAGCAGGGTCCTGACACTGCGCAGCCTCCTCCCCCCTTGATCCATTTAGAGGATTCTGATAGTGATATGGAGGAGGGCTCCCCACTGACGCGGAAGAGAGCGTCTGGTGGTTATGGTGAAGGGCCTTCCAAGAGGCCGCGAACTGAGGCTGGGGAAGGCCCATCTTTTACTGAGGTGCAGATGGAGTAAGTATCTGAATTGTTAGTTATAAACTTTTGTCAAGTTGTATTTTATTCTAACCGTGTTGCTCCGTGTCTTCAGTGTGGAAGCTGAGAAGTCTGGTGGAGGTGCGTCCACGACTGAAACTGAGAAGGAGAAGGACGTGTCCTCAACTGAGGCTGAGAAGGAGAAAAACGTGTCCTCGACTCCTCCCCCCCACGTAAGTAGTTTTTAGTAATCCCTTAGGATTTTGTATATGCTTGACTGTTTTCCGTACGCTGATCTTGCTTCTTGATTTTTCGTACAGTGAACAGCCTGCTGGTGTTGTTGATGAGAGTGCGCCACCCAAGGAGAGTCCCCTTGAGGCGTCTGCATCGAAGGACATTGCAGTGGAGTTAAGTCCCTTTGACTCCGCGATGGAGGAGCTGGCCTCCATAGCTGTGCGCCAGTCTGAGCTGGTTTCGCAAGCCAGGATGTACCAGTCTGATGAAGTTTCCAGACTGCGGGCGCAATTAGCGTCTGTGCAGGCTGAGTTAGCAAGCTCTAAAGCTGAGCAGCTGAGCTCCAAGGCTAAACTGGAGTGCGCGGAGGCATCTGCGCGAAGAATGGGTGAGGATAAGGTTATGGTGATGGCTGAGTTGGAGCGGGAGCGCGCTTTTGCAGACCGTCAGAGGCGTAACTCTTTGTGGGCGCTGAAGTACTTGGAACAGAATAGGAGCAAGCATTTTGCCAATATTGAAGAGTTCCGCAGCCGCATTGAGCTTGTCCTGAAGACGCAAGAGGAGAAGCTCCGCCAGCTCAGCATTGAGTACGATGAGGAGCTGTACCCCCATCTTGTTCAGTCTGTGGCTGAGCGCAGGTACATGCTGTTTTACTTCTTTATATCTTGTATATGTTTGGGACCCTTTTTCTTATTAACACTTGTGTTATTTCGTAGGTGGTTGATCAGTCATGGTCTTCGTCTGGCCGCCATGTGTACGCTGGAGCATCCTGAGGTCACCGCATCCTTTGGGAAGGTTGTGAATTGCGCTATTGCGCACGGTGAGACCTCGGCCGCAGACAAGCTTGCGGAGGCCAAGTTGCTGACCGTGCCGCTTGCTGAGGTGCCTGGGTATAAGGCGGATGCCCATGCTGAGCTTGTTGCTGCCATGGAGGAGCTAAAGAAGCTTGAGCTTCCGCACATCGCTCTCTTGGAGCGTGATCAGGACCAGCCGATCAGCGTGATCATGGCGGGGCTCACTCTTCCTAGGCATCTGCAGGATGATGCAGATCAGCAGGTGGACTTCTACTTGAAGCCTGATGTGGCGCAGTTGAAGGTACCCATTTTTGCTAAGCCTCGTGACATTCTGAATCCTTTTCGTCTTGAGAAAGAGATTTCTTTGCAAAGGTCGCTAAATGCGCATGTTTCCAGGGTCGCACGAAAGAAAGGCGAGAAAGGAAAGGCCATTCTGTGCGGCATAGGCGCTGCGCATCAGCCTAGATCCGATGGTGTGCCTGTCTGCGTGGCCACTGTTTCCCTTGATGATGCCGAGTTACTGAAGCGACTCGAGGATGCAAAGGAAGCGGCTTTTGGTGGGGGCTCTAGCCAGCTAAGGCGTGCCTATAGCATTTAGCCTTTTTGTATAAGCCTTTTTGTAGAAACGTATTCTATAAATAAAAAGTTGCTTTTGTACTTAGTGTGTCTATAACTTCTAAATACTTATGCTTTTTGAACTCGTAGTTCTTATATGACTTATGTATCCTTGCGTGAAGATAGCTTTAAGTGTTTAAGCGTACTTAGAAAATAAGGGTCATAATCGTGTATGAATTTCCTTAAGGACCGTAATCGTGTGTTGAATTTTTCCAACTTAATCATAGTCGTCTATGTATTGTTGTAAGTTTACTTGTCGTATTGTACTTTTAAGGAATCAAGAGTCTTGATTTCCTTAGTTGTTAAACGCGCACAGTGTGCTTTATCGCGCATCCGTCGTGGGGTGCGTGAGGTACTTGCGCCAACGTCTTGAGCGCAAGGTGTTTAACAAGGATTCGTGATCCGGTGTTGATGGGTTTGCAACCCTCTTACTCAACGAGTAGTTTATTAGGTTTACTCATCCTTTCTGCCATCGTGGGTCTTAGTGTGTGCATGCACGCCATGTAGGCAAGAATATAACAATATTGAAACATGATAATAAAAGATGCAAACAATAAAGTTAAATGTGTTATGGAGTTAGCTAGAAACCATAACGTTTTATTAATACTTGCAAGTTTTGGAAAAGAAAAAATGTTTATCTAGATAATAAAATTACATGGATCTTTATTGAGGGCACTTTCTAAAGCGCAAGAGTGTCCATGTTGGGCCGTAGCCTTCTTCAAAGATAGCACCGTTTAAGGTTGCGGACGTTCCATGTTCGCTGTAGCTCATTTCCGTCCTTGTCGCGTAACTTGTACGCTCCATTGCCAAGTGCTTCTATGACCTCGTAAGGTCCTTCCCACTTTGGTCCTAGCTTTCCAGTGTCTTCTGCGCGGCTTGAGTCGTTTTCGCGGTATACGAAGTCGCCTGGTCTGAATGAAGTGCTGCGCACTTTGGTATCATAGTATTTTTTCATTCTCAACTTGGCTTTCTCTTCGCGTATTGCTGCGCGTTCACGTCGCTCTTCCAATAGATCTAAGTCTATGCGCCGCTCATCATCATTGGTTGCCGCATTAACTTCCGCAGTACGGATGGTTGGCATTCCAATTTCAGCTGGTATAACAGCTTCTGTCCCATAGACCAAAGAGAAGGGGGTGTCCCCGTTGCTGACCTTGATGGTTGTTCGGTGCGCCCAAAGAACATGTGATAGTTCTTCTACCCATCTACCTTTGTGTCTGTCCAGGCGCGCTTTGATTCCTTCGCCAAGGCTTCTGTTTGCGCGCTCGACCAGACCATTGGTTTGTGGATGAGTTACTGATGCAAAGTGTTGCGTGATGTTCAGCTGTTCGCACCAGTCTTTGAACGGGTTATCACGGAATTGTTTTCCGTTATCAGAGATAATTTCTCCAGGTAATCCAAAGCGACATACTATGTTGTCCCACACGAATCGTTTTACCTGGTTACCTGTTATAGTCGCTACTGCCTTTGCTTCGATCCACTTGGTAAAGTAATCTATTGCCACAATGAGGAATTTCAATCCTCCTGCGGCAATGGGGAAAGGTCCAGCGATGTCGATACCCCATTTGTAGAATGGCCATGGCGATGTAATAGGTGTTAGCTCATGCTGTGGTCGGCGCGGAATGGGTCTGTGAACTTGGCAATCATTGCACTTTCGTACCAGGTCGCGTGCGTCGCGGTGCATAGTTGGCCAATAGTATCCAGACCTAAGGGCGCGCGCTACAATGGATCGTGGTCCTGAGTGCATGCTGCATGAGCCTGCGTGGATCTCTCGAAGTACATAGTCTGCCTGGAGAGGTCCAACACACCTAAGCCATGGTTGTAGGAATGAACGTCTATATAAGACGTTGTCTCTGAGCTCGAATCGCTGCGCTGTGCGTCGGATTCTTCGAGCTTCCTTCTGCTCTTGGGGAAGTATGCCCTTGCTGATGAAGTCAATAATCGGTGTCATCCACGTAGGATTTTCCTCTTCTATCACCGTGGATATTTCCATCTCTGTGATTGACTTGTTTTTCAAGGTTTCCACCAAAACTTGTTTTGAGAGATGCGCAAAACTGGTGGATGCAATTTTGCTCAGCGCATCTGCTTTCCTATTTTCACTCCTGGGAACCTGCTTGATGATGAATCTATCGAAGTTCTGGATCAGAGATTTGGTCTTTTCGAGGTATTGGATCATGTGTTCCTCCTTTGCTATATATTCTCCTGAAACGTGGTGAGCCACTAGCCGCGAATCGACGTTTACTTCTAGGTTGCGTGCACCCATTTGAGTTGCGATGCGTAACCCAGCTAGGAGTGCTTCGTATTCTGCCTCGTTGTTCGTGGCTGTGAATTCAAAACGCAGTGCGTAGGTGAATTCAACTCCTTCTGGGTTGGTGAGAATAAGGCCGCCTCCTGATCCATCTACGCATGAGGATCCATCAGTAAATAGAATCCATGGTTCCTGAAGTTCCTCCTTGCTTGTCGCAGGTGGAGTGTCTGTATCCGGCTTCTCGATGATGAAGTCGGCCAATATCTGCCCTTTAATTGCAGTGCGCGGTCTGTATGATATGTTATGCTCGCCCAGTAATACACTCCATTTTTGTAGGCGTCCCGATGCGTCGGGTTTCGATATAACCTGTTTGATGGGTTGGTCTGTGATAACAGCGATTGGATGCGCCTGGAAGTACCGGCGTAGTCTTTTCGCTGCAAACACTAAGGCTAGGACCAATTTCTCCATTGCAGTGTAGTTAATCTCCGTTTTCTTCAGCGCCTTACTAACAAAATAAATGGGTGTTTGGACGGAATTCCTGTCTGTCAGAAGGACTGCGCTGACTGCTCCTTGAGTCGCAGATAGGTACATGATCAGCTCTTCCCTGGTCGGGGTGCAACAAGCTTTGGGAGCGCTGCTATGTGTTGTTTGAGCTGTTGGAAGGCTTCTTCTGCCTCCGCAGTCCACCTGAAGTCTCCCTTTTTGGTGCACTTCTTGAGTGTCTTGAATAGGGGAAGTGACTTGTCTGCTGATTTGGATAAGAATCGGTTCAGTCCAGCTAGCTTGCCGTTTAGTGACTGAACTTCTTTTAGTGTGCGCGGTGAGGGGAGGTCAATGACTGCTTGAGTCTTCTCTGGGCAAGGCTTGATCCCATCGGGCTCTATCAAATACCCGAGAAACATGCCTTCCGTAGCGCCAAATGTACACCTTCTTGGGGTTCAATTTCATGTTGATTCTCCTGAGTGTTTTGAACGTTTCCTCCATGTCGCGCACCAGCTCATCCTCTGTATGGCTTTTGATGACGAGATCATCGACGTATACTTCCAAGTTGCGTCCCACTTGTTTCTCGAACGCAGTGTCCACCAATCTTTGGTATGTTGCTCCTGCGTTCTTGAGGCCGAAGGGCATCTTTGTGTAGCAGTAGACCCCTTGACTTGTGTGGAAGGCCGTCTTTTCTTCGTCTTCCTCTGCCATTTGAATCTGGTGGTATCCCTTGTATGCGTCCAGGAAGCATTTGAAGGGATATCCACATAGAGACTCAATTTTTCAGTCTATTTCCGGTAGCGGGTAGCAGTCCTGTGGACATGCTTTATTGAGATCCGTAAAGTCTACGCACATCCTCCAACTGCCATCGCTCTTCTTTACCATCACTGGGTTAGAGAGCCAGTCATGGTAGTAGACTTCACGCATGATGCCTGCGTCTACCAGCTTATGTACTTCTTCCAGGATGGCTTTTGCGCGGTCTGGAGCTTGTCCGCGCTTTTTCTGTCGTATTGGAGGATATCCTTGTCGGATTTGTAGCTTATGTTCCGTGATGGAGCGTGGTACTCCTGTCATATGCTTAGGTTCCCATGCAAAAATATCCAAATTATTCTGCTGCGGCTGTTACGACTGCCACCTTGGTCATTGGATTGTCTCCTTGACTCTTCTTGTGGTCTATGATTCGAATAGCCTTTTTTGCTATCTGCAGCGGCTTCTTCTCCTTGGACGAAAGACCTTGTGCGCTTCATGAGCTCATCGAAGGTTAGGGGAACCTTATCGTTTAGCTTTTTTATCAGATCTGGATTATTGATTGCATTCATGAAACCCGATATTTTCAGTATCTCTGGACACGCCTTGACTTTCATGCACTCGTCCTTGAAGCGTTCCATAAAAGCACTTGTAGATTCCCCTTGTCGTTGTTTAACCCTAGCGAGTTCGACAGGGTTTTTGGCGCATTTCTTCCTTTGAGTGAAGTTTAAGCGAAATGCTCTGCGCAACTCTTCAAACCCACCAATGCTTCTGCGTGGAAGCTTACTAAACCAGTTGCGCGCATTCCCTACTAATGTGGAGTTGAACATATGGCACCACACAGGCTGTGGCCAATTTTCGATAGTAGCTGCTGATTCGAAAATTTTTAGGTGATCATCAGGATCACCTGTCCCATCATATGTTTTGACATTAGCAGGCATGCGCCTTTTCTTGTTCTCAGAAAAGTCACTGATGCGCCTAGTAAACGCATCAACCTTTTGGCGACGCCAGGGGAGAGACATGTCTTCTTCATCCTGGTCGCGGTATTTCTCTCTTGATTTCCAGTGTCCAGTCTCGCTGTCCGAGGAATCTCTTGAGGATGAGCGGACTCTTTTGTGACGCCTGCGTCGACTATCATCAGAGTCTGAGCTTGCTCCTCTGCGGCGCTTGCGCCGACTATCCTCAGAGTCAGAGCTTGAGGGGCTTTCACTTGGGGAACATCGTCTCCCAGGCCTATCTTAGATCCTGCGTTTGCCAAGCCTAGCGTGGACATTGGCGCGCCGCTCCCCCTCTTCAGGCTCTTCCAGATGTTGAAGGTCAGCTGCTTCATCGTCCACAACCTTCCTTCCAATCCTGGCGAATACTGGTTGTTTACGGCTATCCCTCTCGCGTCTTTCCTTTCGGTAGCGCGGTGGGGATGCGTCAGGATTAGGGTCAAAGTTGAGTCTGGCGTGCAGACTTTGGCTTGACCTCTTCTTTGCCTCCTCTCGCATGAGCGCAGTCAAGGCTTCGTAGTTCTGAGATACGAAATCACTTGGGGCTAATTCGGAGGTAACTCCTTCTAGCGCGATAGAGTCGGTTTCCAAAGCTGGATCCTTGTTTCGCACAGGCGCGTTGGGAGGCTCAGTGAAGTTCACTTCTGGCATGGCAAGAGGTGTGCGCTCCAGTTCTATCTCGCTAGTACTTGTCGTAATAGCGGGGGTAAACCTGGTAAGCGATTCCACTGCAGGAAAGACCTGATTTGGGTGCGCTCCTAAGCTTTGAGGCGTACTGGTTGTCCCAGAGGCCTGTTTAGAAGTCGTATCAATTTGATGCTTCTTTCCTAGTGGATCGTCCTGCGTTTTCTTCCCATGCGGACTCTTATGACTTCCGTGTTTCGTCATTCTAGTTTTCTGGTAAAATCCTTAGTGTAGGGTCCCACGGATGGCGCCACTTGTTGATACAAAAGTTGGGCGTTCCTTGATAGGGCTTCTATTCTCGTACCAATTCGAATCTTAATGCTTGATGAGACCTGCGCACTAAGAAAAAGGACAAAAACACCGTTAGGCTTATCGAGGGATTGTCTCCCCCGATTATCCTCCGGCGTGAGAGTAAGTAATCGAATGTAGGGTTTAGTTTATGGTTAGGGTTTATTGAAGATCGTACCTTTACCGAGGGCTTGGGTGCCCTTTATATATGCATGAAACCCTAGTGGGTTTCGTGTTCCCTACTCTTCGGCGTGTTAGCCGACATCGGGTATATAGTATATATCTTCTTTATTTAGAAGATATTCTATATATTATCCGGAAATAACTTTGGGCTTGGGCCTTGTCGACCCAAGCCGCATAACTGGTAGTCCAGTTGCGGCCCATACGTGGTGGGCTTAATTGTTAGTGTTGTTCACTAACCGGGTTCGTGACCCGGGTATAGACTATACGTCATCATGTCCCCCCAGTCTAGTGTGCGCAGGGTAAGACCTGCGGATGCTAGACTAAGGTCTTGTCGAAATAATTCCTCACGCGTACGCGGGAAGCTTTCAAAAATATACCGCCTAAAATCCACGTGGAATGTATCTAGTCCAAAAAAGTGCAATTGGGGTACCTTGGGAAGTGGAGAGGTTGCCCACTTGCCTTGTCCCGTCATTTATCCTAGCCACACGATTTGAGCTAGTGGGGTACACGTGGCGATCATCTGTGGTGGATAGGAAAAGTATATAAACTACCGCCGCTTATTCACTGTGACATCCACAGTTAAAAATCACACTTCCACCATTTTCACATCTTCAAATCTTCTTCCAAAAAAAAGATAATTCAAAGGTAATTGCGCGTGCGCACATAATCTGAGTCACAATATGGTAGCGCAACTTCATGATTTTCATTCTAACATAACCGAGGATGAACTGATTCAGTTCACCTCGGATTATTTTATCCCTATGGGCCTGCGCCCTGAGGTACCAGGCCCAAATGACACCATCGCGGATTTCCCTGCTGGGAAGGTGGGGTTATATACGCGCTTTTTCGAGTGGGCGAATCAGCGCGTCCCCATCTCCGTGTTACTGAGTGACATACTCAATTATTACAATCTCCACATCTCCCAGTTGCATTGTATTGGTGCTGGGAAGATTGCTAACTTTGAGGTGAACTGTCGCTTGTTGGCGATTCACCCAACCCTCCACTTATTTCGCGCGTTTTATCACGCAACGTGGTCAAATGGGTGGGTTACCTTCTCGAAGCGCGTTGGAAAGTTACAGTGTTACGTGCAGAAGGTAGATAAGCTCAAGGATTGGAGGGAAAAATTCTTTTGGGTTGATGAAGCCGTCTTCCCTGACCATTTTCCATTTTACACCCGTGCCGATCTGCCCAAGGATGAGCGCCCCCCTGAGACGTGGTATAACGCAGATCATGCGGCGATCATTGATGAGAACCGTATTCCCATCAAGCCATATCCGGAGGCATTCCTGGTGCATATGGGCATCAGTCGCAACTACTTCGAGCATGAGACGGAGGTCCCCACATTCTTGAATGCGGATGGCACGGGTGGGTGCTCCTTCTGTCGCCTTACTGTCGTTATTAGTGTAAGCGCTTCTTCTTTTTCCATACTTTATGTAACTTGCCTCTCTCTGTTTACTTGATGCGCAGAGATGGATCTGTTCGCTGTTGTGAGGCTGGAGAATCCGCGTGCTGTGGCGGTGGGAGTGCGTCCTCTGGGGGACGGTGAGCAGACTATTCTGCAGGCGACGGCAGGGCGCGTCGTGGATTTGGTTATCCCAGATCCCGAAGGCTCCCCTCATGTGGTGGTAGCTGAGCCAGTTCAGTCTGTGGCTCCTCCTGTGCAGCAGGGTCCTGACACTGCGCAGCCTCCTCCCCCCTTGATCCATTTAGAGGATTCTGATAGTGATATGGAGGAGGGCTCCCCACTGACGCGGAAGAGAGCGTCTGGTGGTTATGGTGAAGGGCCTTCCAAGAGGCCGCGAACTGAGGCTGGGGAAGGCCCATCTTTTACTGAGGTGCAGATGGAGTAAGTATCTGAATTGTTAGTTATAAACTTTTGTCAAGTTGTATTTTATTCTAACCGTGTTGCTCCGTGTCTTCAGTGTGGAAGCTGAGAAGTCTGGTGGAGGTGCGTCCACGACTGAAACTGAGAAGGAGAAGGACGTGTCCTCAACTGAGGCTGAGAAGGAGAAAAACGTGTCCTCGACTCCTCCCCCCCACGTAAGTAGTTTTTAGTAATCCCTTAGGATTTTGTATATGCTTGACTGTTTTCCGTACGCTGATCTTGCTTCTTGATTTTTCGTACAGTGAACAGCCTGCTGTGTTGTTGATGATGAGTGCGCCACCCAAGGAGAGTCCCCTTGAGGCGTCTGCATCGAAGGACATTGCAGTGGAGTTAAGTCCCTTTGACTCCGCGATGGAGGAGCTGGCCTCCATAGCTGTGCGCCAGTCTGAGCTGGTTTCGCAAGCCAGGATGTACCAGTCTGATGAAGTTTCCAGACTGCGGGCGCAATTAGCGTCTGTGCAGGCTGAGTTAGCAAGCTCTAAAGCTGAGCAGCTGAGCTCCAAGGCTAAACTGGAGTGCGCGGAGGCATCTGCGCGAAGAATGGGTGAGGATAAGGTTATGGTGATGGCTGAGTTGGAGCGGGAGCGCGCTTTTGCAGACCGTCAGAGGCGTAACTCTTTGTGGGCGCTGAAGTACTTGGAACAGAATAGGAGCAAGCATTTTGCCAATATTGAAGAGTTCCGCAGCCGCATTGAGCTTGTCCTGAAGACGCAAGAGGAGAAGCTCCGCCAGCTCAGCATTGAGTACGATGAGGAGCTGTACCCCCATCTTGTTCAGTCTGTGGCTGAGCGCAGGTACATGCTGTTTTACTTCTTTATATCTTGTATATGTTTGGGACCCTTTTTCTTATTAACACTTGTGTTATTTCGTAGGTGGTTGATCAGTCATGGTCTTCGTCTGGCCGCCATGTGTACGCTGGAGCATCCTGAGGTCACCGCATCCTTTGGGAAGGTTGTGAATTGCGCTATTGCGCACGGTGAGACCTCGGCCGCAGACAAGCTTGCGGAGGCCAAGTTGCTGACCGTGCCGCTTGCTGAGGTGCCTGGGTATAAGGCGGATGCCCATGCTGAGCTTGTTGCTGCCATGGAGGAGCTAAAGAAGCTTGAGCTTCCGCACATCGCTCTCTTGGAGCGTGATCAGGACCAGCCGATCAGCGTGATCATGGCGGGGCTCACTCTTCCTAGGCATCTGCAGGATGATGCAGATCAGCAGGTGGACTTCTACTTGAAGCCTGATGTGGCGCAGTTGAAGGTACCCATTTTTGCTAAGCCTCGTGACATTCTGAATCCTTTTCGTCTTGAGAAAGAGATTTCTTTGCAAAGGTCGCTAAATGCGCATGTTTCCAGGGTCGCACGAAAGAAAGGCGAGAAAGGAAAGGCCATTCTGTGCGGCATAGGCGCTGCGCATCAGCCTAGATCCGATGGTGTGCCTGTCTGCGTGGCCACTGTTTCCCTTGATGATGCCGAGTTACTGAAGCGACTCGAGGATGCAAAGGAAGCGGCTTTTGGTGGGGGCTCTAGCCAGCTAAGGCGTGCCTATAGCATTTAGCCTTTTTGTATAAGCCTTTTTGTAGAAACGTATTCTATAAATAAAAAGTTGCTTTTGTACTTAGTGTGTCTATAACTTCTAAATACTTATGCTTTTTGAACTCGTAGTTCTTATATGACTTATGTATCCTTGCGTGAAGATAGCTTTAAGTGTTTAAGCGTACTTAGAAAATAAGGGTCATAATCGTGTATGAATTTCCTTAAGGACCGTAATCGTGTGTTGAATTTTTCCAACTTAATCATAGTCGTCTATGTATTGTTGTAAGTTTACTTGTCGTATTGTACTTTTAAGGAATCAAGAGTCTTGATTTCCTTAGTTGTTAAACGCGCACAGTGTGCTTTATCGCGCATCCGTCGTGGGGTGCGTGAGGTACTTGCGCCAACGTCTTGAGCGCAAGGTGTTTAACAAGGATTCGTGATCCGGTGTTGATGGGTTTGCAACCCTCTTACTCAACGAGTAGTTTATTAGGTTTACTCATCCTTTCTGCCATCGTGGGTCTTAGTGTGTGCATGCACGCCATGTAGGCAAGAATATAACAATATTGAAACATGATAATAAAAGATGCAAACAATAAAGTTAAATGTGTTATGGAGTTAGCTAGAAACCATAACGTTTTATTAATACTTGCAAGTTTTGGAAAAGAAAAAATGTTTATCTAGATAATAAAATTACATGGATCTTTATTGAGGGCACTTTCTAAAGCGCAAGAGTGTCCATGTTGGGCCGTAGCCTTCTTCAAAGATAGCACCGTTTAAGGTTGCGGACGTTCCATGTTCGCTGTAGCTCATTTCCGTCCTTGTCGCGTAACTTGTACGCTCCATTGCCAAGTGCTTCTATGACCTCGTAAGGTCCTTCCCACTTTGGTCCTAGCTTTCCAGTGTCTTCTGCGCGGCTTGAGTCGTTTTCGCGGTATACGAAGTCGCCTGGTCTGAATGAAGTGCTGCGCACTTTGGTATCATAGTATTTTTTCATTCTCAACTTGGCTTTCTCTTCGCGTATTGCTGCGCGTTCACGTCGCTCTTCCAATAGATCTAAGTCTATGCGCCGCTCATCATCATTGGTTGCCGCATTAACTTCCGCAGTACGGATGGTTGGCATTCCAATTTCAGCTGGTATAACAGCTTCTGTCCCATAGACCAAAGAGAAGGGGGTGTCCCCGTTGCTGACCTTGATGGTTGTTCGGTGCGCCCAAAGAACATGTGATAGTTCTTCTACCCATCTACCTTTGTGTCTGTCCAGGCGCGCTTTGATTCCTTCGCCAAGGCTTCTGTTTGCGCGCTCGACCAGACCATTGGTTTGTGGATGAGTTACTGATGCAAAGTGTTGCGTGATGTTCAGCTGTTCGCACCAGTCTTTGAACGGGTTATCACGGAATTGTTTTCCGTTATCAGAGATAATTTCTCCAGGTAATCCAAAGCGACATACTATGTTGTCCCACACGAATCGTTTTACCTGGTTACCTGTTATAGTCGCTACTGCCTTTGCTTCGATCCACTTGGTAAAGTAATCTATTGCCACAATGAGGAATTTCAATCCTCCTGCGGCAATGGGGAAAGGTCCAGCGATGTCGATACCCCATTTGTAGAATGGCCATGGCGATGTAATAGGTGTTAGCTCATGCTGTGGTCGGCGCGGAATGGGTCTGTGAACTTGGCAATCATTGCACTTTCGTACCAGGTCGCGTGCGTCGCGGTGCATAGTTGGCCAATAGTATCCAGACCTAAGGGCGCGCGCTACAATGGATCGTGGTCCTGAGTGCATGCTGCATGAGCCTGCGTGGATCTCTCGAAGTACATAGTCTGCCTGGAGAGGTCCAACACACCTAAGCCATGGTTGTAGGAATGAACGTCTATATAAGACGTTGTCTCTGAGCTCGAATCGCTGCGCTGTGCGTCGGATTCTTCGAGCTTCCTTCTGCTCTTGGGGAAGTATGCCCTTGCTGATGAAGTCAATAATCGGTGTCATCCACGTAGGATTTTCCTCTTCTATCACCGTGGATATTTCCATCTCTGTGATTGACTTGTTTTTCAAGGTTTCCACCAAAACTTGTTTTGAGAGATGCGCAAAACTGGTGGATGCAATTTTGCTCAGCGCATCTGCTTTCCTATTTTCACTCCTGGGAACCTGCTTGATGATGAATCTATCGAAGTTCTGGATCAGAGATTTGGTCTTTTCGAGGTATTGGATCATGTGTTCCTCCTTTGCTATATATTCTCCTGAAACGTGGTGAGCCACTAGCCGCGAATCGACGTTTACTTCTAGGTTGCGTGCACCCATTTGAGTTGCGATGCGTAACCCAGCTAGGAGTGCTTCGTATTCTGCCTCGTTGTTCGTGGCTGTGAATTCAAAACGCAGTGCGTAGGTGAATTCAACTCCTTCTGGGTTGGTGAGAATAAGGCCGCCTCCTGATCCATCTACGCATGAGGATCCATCAGTAAATAGAATCCATGGTTCCTGAAGTTCCTCCTTGCTTGTCGCAGGTGGAGTGTCTGTATCCGGCTTCTCGATGATGAAGTCGGCCAATATCTGCCCTTTAATTGCAGTGCGCGGTCTGTATGATATGTTATGCTCGCCCAGTAATACACTCCATTTTTGTAGGCGTCCCGATGCGTCGGGTTTCGATATAACCTGTTTGATGGGTTGGTCTGTGATAACAGCGATTGGATGCGCCTGGAAGTACCGGCGTAGTCTTTTCGCTGCAAACACTAAGGCTAGGACCAATTTCTCCATTGCAGTGTAGTTAATCTCCGTTTTCTTCAGCGCCTTACTAACAAAATAAATGGGTGTTTGGACGGAATTCCTGTCTGTCAGAAGGACTGCGCTGACTGCTCCTTGAGTCGCAGATAGGTACATGATCAGCTCTTCCCTGGTCGGGGTGCAACAAGCTTTGGGAGCGCTGCTATGTGTTGTTTGAGCTGTTGGAAGGCTTCTTCTGCCTCCGCAGTCCACCTGAAGTCTCCCTTTTTGGTGCACTTCTTGAGTGTCTTGAATAGGGGAAGTGACTTGTCTGCTGATTTGGATAAGAATCGGTTCAGTCCAGCTAGCTTGCCGTTTAGTGACTGAACTTCTTTTAGTGTGCGCGGTGAGGGGAGGTCAATGACTGCTTGAGTCTTCTCTGGGCAAGGCTTGATCCCATCGGGCTCTATCAAATACCCGAGAAACATGCCTTCCGTAGCGCCAAATGTACACTTCTTGGGGTTCAATTTCATGTTGATTCTCCTGAGTGTTTTGAACGTTTCCTCCATGTCGCGCACCAGCTCATCCTCTGTATGGCTTTTGATGACGAGATCATCGACGTATACTTCCAAGTTGCGTCCCACTTGTTTCTCGAACGCAGTGTCCACCAATCTTTGGTATGTTGCTCCTGCGTTCTTGAGGCCGAAGGGCATCTTTGTGTAGCAGTAGACCCCTTGACTTGTGTGGAAGGCCGTCTTTTCTTCGTCTTCCTCTGCCATTTGAATCTGGTGGTATCCCTTGTATGCGTCCAGGAAGCATTTGAAGGGATATCCACATAGAGACTCAATTTTTCAGTCTATTTCCGGTAGCGGGTAGCAGTCCTGTGGACATGCTTTATTGAGATCCGTAAAGTCTACGCACATCCTCCAACTGCCATCGCTCTTCTTTACCATCACTGGGTTAGAGAGCCAGTCATGGTAGTAGACTTCACGCATGATGCCTGCGTCTACCAGCTTATGTACTTCTTCCAGGATGGCTTTTGCGCGGTCTGGAGCTTGTCCGCGCTTTTTCTGTCGTATTGGAGGATATCCTTGTCGGATTTGTAGCTTATGTTCCGTGATGGAGCGTGGTACTCCTGTCATATGCTTAGGTTCCCATGCAAAAATATCCAAATTATTGCGATAGCCTCTGCTGCGGCTGTTACGACTGCCACCTTGGTCATTGGATTGTCTCCTTGACTCTTCTTGTGGTCTATGATTCGAATAGCCTTTTTTGCTATCTGCAGCGGCTTCTTCTCCTTGGACGAAAGACCTTGTGCGCTTCATGAGCTCATCGAAGGTTAGGGGAACCTTATCGTTTAGCTTTTTTATCAGATCTGGATTATTGATTGCATTCATGAAACCCGATATTTTCAGTATCTCTGGACACGCCTTGACTTTCATGCACTCGTCCTTGAAGCGTTCCATAAAAGCACTTGTAGATTCCCCTTGTCGTTGTTTAACCCTAGCGAGTTCGACAGGGTTTTTGGCGCATTTCTTCCTTTGAGTGAAGTTTAAGCGAAATGCTCTGCGCAACTCTTCAAACCCACCAATGCTTCTGCGTGGAAGCTTACTAAACCAGTTGCGCGCATTCCCTACTAATGTGGAGTTGAACATATGGCACCACACAGGCTGTGGCCAATTTTCGATAGTAGCTGCTGATTCGAAAATTTTTAGGTGATCATCAGGATCACCTGTCCCATCATATGTTTTGACATTAGCAGGCATGCGCCTTTTCTTGTTCTCAGAAAAGTCACTGATGCGCCTAGTAAACGCATCAACCTTTTGGCGACGCCAGGGGAGAGACATGTCTTCTTCATCCTGGTCGCGGTATTTCTCTCTTGATTTCCAGTGTCCAGTCTCGCTGTCCGAGGAATCTCTTGAGGATGAGCGGACTCTTTTGTGACGCCTGCGTCGACTATCATCAGAGTCTGAGCTTGCTCCTCTGCGGCGCTTGCGCCGACTATCCTCAGAGTCAGAGCTTGAGGGGCTTTCACTTGGGGAACATCGTCTCCCAGGCCTATCTTAGATCCTGCGTTTGCCAAGCCTAGCGTGGACATTGGCGCGCCGCTCCCCCTCTTCAGGCTCTTCCAGATGTTGAAGGTCAGCTGCTTCATCGTCCACAACCTTCCTTCCAATCCTGGCGAATACTGGTTGTTTACGGCTATCCCTCTCGCGTCTTTCCTTTCGGTAGCGCGGTGGGGATGCGTCAGGATTAGGGTCAAAGTTGAGTCTGGCGTGCAGACTTTGGCTTGACCTCTTCTTTGCCTCCTCTCGCATGAGCGCAGTCAAGGCTTCGTAGTTCTGAGATACGAAATCACTTGGGGCTAATTCGGAGGTAACTCCTTCTAGCGCGATAGAGTCGGTTTCCAAAGCTGGATCCTTGTTTCGCACAGGCGCGTTGGGAGGCTCAGTGAAGTTCACTTCTGGCATGGCAAGAGGTGTGCGCTCCAGTTCTATCTCGCTAGTACTTGTCGTAATAGCGGGGGTAAACCTGGTAAGCGATTCCACTGCAGGAAAGACCTGATTTGGGTGCGCTCCTAAGCTTTGAGGCGTACTGGTTGTCCCAGAGGCCTGTTTAGAAGTCGTATCAATTTGATGCTTCTTTCCTAGTGGATCGTCATGCGTTTTCTTCCCATGCGGACTCTTATGACTTCCGTGTTTCGTCATTCTAGTTTTCTGGTAAAATCCTTAGTGTAGGGTCCCACGGATGGCGCCACTTGTTGATACAAAAGTTGGGCGTTCCTTGATAGGGCTTCTATTCTCGTACCAATTCGAATCTTAATGCTTGATGAGACCTGCGCACTAAGAAAAAGGACAAAAACACCGTTAGGCTTATCGAGGGATTGTCTCCCCCGATTATCCTCCGGCGTGAGAGTAAGTAATCGAATGTAGGGTTTAGTTTATGGTTAGGGTTTATTGAAGATCGTACCTTTACCGAGGGCTTGGGTGCCCTTTATATATGCATGAAACCCTAGTGGGTTTCGTGTTCCCTACTCTTCGGCGTGTTATCCGACATCGGGTATATAGTATATATCTTCTTTATTTAGAAGATATTCTATATATTATCCGGAAATAACTTTGGGCTTGGGCCTTGTCGACCCAAGCCGCATAACTGGTAGTCCAGTTGCGGCCCATACGTGGTGGGCTTAATTGTTAGTGTTGTTCACTAACCGGGTTCGTGACCCGGGTAATGGGTTTACGGCTGGGCAAGCTGTTATGAAGGCTGAGATGAAGAAAGTGGACAAACATGATAAAGCCTGCTCCGAGAATCAACACGTGTTTGTTCCTTTTGCATTTGACACTTTTGGTTCCTTAGCCCCTGAAGCTGTGCGTTTCTTGGATCGGGTTCGTAGGGTTGTTCGCAGCAATGTATCGGTTCCGAATGGTCACGAATATGTTTTCAGTAGAATAGGGTTTGCTATCCAGAAAGGGGTGGCGACGCAGCTTGTTGCCCGCTTACCTACCACCTTGATGTAAATCCTTATTTTATATATATAACAGTAATCCAATACAAATGGATAATATATCTGATATAAAACAAGATAATGTCCTTTTGGGTTTGTTACGTCAATCCCAGTCCTGGTCCTCTTGTTCCTTGCTTGCTGCTCGTCATACTATTTCTTCCATCAGAGTTACATGCAATTGGATATAAACAAAACATACACAACATTGGTAAATACAAACCAAACTAACCTCTTTTGGCCCCATCCAACCCGTTTCAGCATACACCGACCCTTTATGATGCATTCATGCACAATATGACATGTTTCAACTTAAAACAACCTATTTAAATATATTCTACAGTAACTTATACGACCCACTCATACGTAAGATGCCTAATTTAATTTCAATAGAACTCATTTCAACCGGTTGCGACCCATTTCACATAAACAAACCCAATATGACCAATTAAAATTCAGTAGACTAATATAAACCCACTACAACACATCAGAACCCATTTAGACACATTATGACAAGAAGAAGCCTGTCAGTATTCCATTGGCAATACTCTATGTCAGTCAGTGATTTCGTCGGTAGTTCCAAAGATTTGTTTTCGTCACTAAATTCGTCATTGTTACCCTGTTTCCTAGTAGTGTACCGATGCTTCTTCTTCCATGATGATCTTCCATATGATGAATCAAGAGTGTGTGAAATTCGATAAGTTTGATGGGTATACCTACACCCGTTGGGCCGAAAAGATGAAGTTTTTTTTTGTTGTTGAAGATTTACTACGTCTTGGACCCGAAATTGCCTCACGTTCCCACTAACCTTACTTGTTTGTACCTTGTTCGTGAGTTTTGTATTTGAACTCCAATGCATTCCAAATACCTCGTAGAACTTTACCCAAAAAAATATCTCGTAGAGTGGTAACCAACACATACAAATTATAGAGTATTGGACGTACATCGAGTTCTTGATATGACCACAACAAAGAGTCTCATCATATTTGCGAATCATGCATACTTTTTCAAGCACAACGATTTTCTTCTTGTCTAGTGAAACTGAAATTGTATAATATAAAACAAGTATCATCAACTAATCTGTCGAGGAATCAACATATGGTATTGGAGAAATCAAATTAACAACAAACTGTAAGATTACACATTCACACATGGTATTGGAGAAATCGAATTAACAAAAACGAAAGAACCTTTTCAGTTCACTACGTCAGTACGTCTCATATGCACCAGGAATCAACATAAATGTGTTTGAGTTTAAAACAATTGATCTTACAAGGATTCGAGGTTGAAGTCAAGGATTCAAAGTGTAAGATTACAAATATGTGTATCGATCAAGAGATGCAAGAAGATGATCCTGTTTCTAAGAACGATGGAGAGAACAATCAGCCATCAAACAAGAACGAATCAAGCACAGGCACAATCCAAGATAAACTTGAAATTGAAGGAAAATTTGTGTATCTATTTATAGAAACGTTTGATGACTTCACCTCATTCATGGTACTGGCAAATTGCGACAGGATTTACTACAAGAACAAGGAGTTCTTCAAGAAGAAATTTGAGAAGGCAATAACTTGGTTTCACAAAATGAAGAATGGAGAGGAACTCGCTCTACCACCGAAAATTGCAGACCTAGATATCTGCTTACTCAAATTTTACAGATTTGTTATGAAGTCAGGAGGACAAGTAGCAATCTCAAGAAAAAACGAATGGAGTGAAATGGCAATGAGCTTTGGATACCCAGAATGCTAAAGCCAAGCATTCAGTAATTTGTTTGATCAATATTTTCTGATTCCTCAAGAACACTATGAATTTGGCTTAAAGAGATATGAACGAATACCGAGTACTGTAGAACAAGACGTCGGAGTAACCGACAGGATCTTTTCGGGCAATGTTGGCTCAGAAGGTAGTGTAGCCAGGAGCCAGGATCAAGAAGGTCAGAACATTGCAGGTACTTTGGAAGCAAATCAAAACCAAGCAGCAGACAATGAAGAAGAGGAAGACCCAACCATTGTGGAGTATTATTGTTCGGATGTTGAAGACAACGGGGTTAGTAGCAAGAAAGACAATGATGAGTTTGTCATCATACTGTGAAGATCGAAGAACAACTTGGGAACAAACGACATGATATTTAGGGGGGAACGTTGGACTTTAAATATCATTTGTCATTTGTTTTAGGAATAAAACTTTAGATATTAACATACTACATAGTTTAATGTATAGAGCAGTTAGTAGATAACTAACTTATGTAACTGCATTAATCGAACCAACATGATGGTTAGTTGTGTCGATTCACATACTATATATAGATGTAATGTATAGGCTGCAAAACAATCGATACACACTCACTTGTTTTATCTAATACAATCAGTTTCAGCTATTGTTTGTTTTTGTTCCTGTTTAAGTGTGTTTCTGTGTTTCAATGGCATCCACTAGTAATCAAAGAAAGAAAGTTAATTATTCGAACGAAGGACTGTTTGAACAACAGGTTACAACCACCAAGAAACACAATCGTTTGAACGACGGATTGTTTAAACAACATACATATATACTGTCGTATAACACGTTCATCAACTAATCTGTCGAAAATGATGGGGACTTAATTGGAGGACTAAGTTTTGTTGACTAACTCATACCTTCATCAAGTTAAGGGTGCGTTTGGTTTATGGGAATGGGAATTAAGGAATGGATTTCAATCTCATTAAATTGTTTGGTTGGTGGGTTTTATTTTGAGATATGGGTATGAAACATACAAATAGGCAAATCTCATACCTATTAAGCATGGTGGGTTTACAAACCTATAATGATTCTCATACCTATAGTGATTTCCGTTAACAAACCAAATGCCCCCTAATATAAGCTACATTTTATATTATTTATCCCGCACCACAATGCATGGCACATTCTCCTATATTGTAGAGTAATTATATCATTTCAAATTAATAAGTATAAGCCAATATTTTTATTTTTACTTCAACCTACAACCTCTTAGTTGGTGGGCAACTTACATACCACTAGACCAAAAGCCTGATTAAGGATAAGCCAATATTGTTTTAATCATTTAATCCGATAATGAAAAACTTTACAATCTTCAATATCCAACACTGCTTACCTGTTTATAGAAACTACTACTCACAGATCTTTTGCTAAAACTCATGAATGGATGTAAAGAAAAGTACATTAGGCATATCTTTGGCATATATTGACGCACGCAAGAGTAAAACCTTATTCACTAAAGTCCAAGAGTCAATTGGTAATAACTAATAAACCATATTGGTGAGCTTAACTGTATTATAGAACTGTTACGAGTAACACAAAGACGCCTCAAATAGTCATGAGCTTATAAGGATAAACGAGAGCAAAGTAATGGCTGAACTTAAGCATGCCAATGAAAGAATACGAGAAAAGTAACGAAAAGTGGAACAGTCAACTAATTTATTGATTAAGCGTAAGAGTATCAGTATTCACTATACTACACACTATCATATAAAAGATACCTCTGCGGCTACATACGTTACAAGAAAGTACTAGTACTCTACACATGAAGGAAACGGACGTAAACCTGCTTTATTCGTCAACTAGCTCATGCTGCGAAAACGCTTATGATTTAACTAATCACCTTTTTGTTGTTACACGATGGTTCCATCTTTAATAGTGGCGTTCTTAAGGATAACTGTTATTCCAGATCTTATATAGAACCCTTCATCTGATCTATCTGCTTCTTCCACGTCATCTTTGTTTGCAATGACTACATCTTTTCCAATCTTGGCATTCTTATCAATAATACAATTCCTAAAACCAACAAGAAAAGAGATAATAAGGTAAACATGCTGTTATAGTCATTTGATAACATTCGAGGTGGAAGAGGGAAACAAAGCTTACGTGATTTTGGTGTTCTGTCCAACACCAATTGGAACTCTTCCGTTTGCTAGCATAGCTGCGATTTCTGAGTCAGTTTGGTAATAGTCTGCACCAATCATCATGGTGTCCTGACAAAGGTAAATATGTCATTTAACAATGTTGAAATGGTAAATACACCATTTATCCTGATATGGGTACAAAATGTCACCTTTAGCTCGACACCTTCGTCCAAACGAGAGCGGATACCAATGACAGAGTGTTCGACGCTGCAATCTCGCAAGAAGCAACCATGGGAGATGATTGCATCGACAATCTGGAAAATATCAAACATAACCCATGGAAGACGGTATTGGGAGTTACTTTACTTTACTTTTTATTAAAACAGGACATGTAAAACTAGGAGCGGGAGGAATTTTGACCCATTCCTAAGCTTGGTTCATGCTTGATCTCTAACGGGTCAAATAGAAAAAATGAAACTTGAAAGAAACATAACAAATGGTTCAAAAAGGTTGAAAGTCGTCTAAAATGTATATTCAACGAGGATAACCTCAAAAATCATTCATTTAAAAATAAGAAACATGATTGAAATTGATATTTTTTGTAATCAGATCTAGCACACTAATTATTGATACATAATGTCATTTTGTTGGGGGAATCAGTATAAAGTCAACCTGAGCCAATCCATTTTGACCATTACAAAAATACCTGTTACCCTACCCACCCAAATTTCCACCTATACTAAGTTACCAGAAATATACCCTGCATCTTTCGACTTTAGTAGGAGGCAAAAATCTTGGTGACGTAAAGAAAGGAGTCTTTGGATCGTTGAAGTCAAACCTCGGAGGCTGTCCATGAGAAAGTCGACAAATTAGCAATCATTGCAAATACAAATGCGCGCAAAGACAGTTGGTCGAATTTATATCAACTAACCTGTTCAGTTAGGGCTAAGTTTGCATCAAAAAAAGACTTGATGGTACCAATGTCCTCCCAATAATCTTTGAATAGATACGCCTACAAAATGAAACAAAAGTTTTGAAGAGTCTCATAGTTATTTTGTTTTCTTATTTAGCGAAAGAGGTTAAAAACTGAAGTTAAAAATGGAGGTAAAAATGTCTCACTTGAACATTGTGTTCTGCAACCGCAGATGGAATAATTTCTGAGCCGAAGTCGTTGCATGAAGGGTACTTCCACTTTAACAGTTCTAGCAGGACTTCAGTTCGAAATACATAAACTCCCATTGATGCAATGTACGGGTTTTTCAAGGCCTCGTGCTCGGATAACCCAAGTACAGTGGTATCAACTTGCTGAAAATATGACATTAAATAGCAATTTTTTCAGACAAAACAAGAAAAATGCAGCATTAAGAATATGTTAAGACCATGAAAGTCAAAATTCATCTATTATTATGTCAAAAGAGCACAGTCGACTTTTTGTACAAACTTTATACAAGATGAAATACAAAGCAACTAAGTAAATCGTTAATCCAATCTTCAAGAATGTATAGGCAATTTAGGAACATAAAAATATTTTGAAAAGGGTCTCTTAGTATTTATTAACTAAATAGTATTCTTACCATCGATTTTAACAAGCTGCCCTTTGGTTTCTCTGCAAAATGGACTATACGTCCTGTTTCGTCAATCTTCACTAATCCATAGTCAGATGCTCGGCTACAAACCAAAAGAAGAAAAGTTAGCCTACACTATAACAAAATAAAATCTGTCCCATTTTTATAAATCGTTTATATTAAAAGATTTAGATTAGTATTAAATTTGTTTTTGTAGAACTGTAGTCATAACTAACAGAATTTTTTTTTTTTTTTTTTTTTTTTGGAAAGAGGCAAACCCCACTGAGCCACCCTTGGTGACCTGGCAGGTAGACCTTGGACTCCACATACCACCCCGCAAGACCTATGGAGTCGGGTAAAACACTAGCCCTTCAAAAGTATGGCTATGGTGGGTGGCCCCAAGGAGTTTGCAGCTAGCGGGATTCGAACTCAAGACCTCATATTTGGGACCCTCAAGCCCTTACCACTAGGCTTCCCCCTTGGGGTTTAATTAACACATTATCTATATGAACCTGTTTTTGTTCAAAAAAAAAATATATATGAACCTGTTTGACCCATTAACCGACCTCCCGTCTTGAAGCTTTGGAGAAATGTGACAAAAATGTAGTGTACGGAAAATATACCTATCGTCCATCGGTATGCAAGAAACTGTTATATCAGCATTTGTGTCAACATGTTTCTGAACAAAGTCCATATAGTCCATTCGGTATAAATGGTCGCCCGATAGTATTACTACGTTCTCAACATTTTTGTTCTTAGAATCCTACAGTAAATCATATAGAGAACTGATTGGCTAAAAACATTATGATAAAAATAAATATGTAAAACTTTCAAGAAACATGTGGGGAGTGATGACCTCAAATAACCATATAAATTGGCGAACGGCGTCTGCTGTTCCTTGAAACCACTTCTTTCCTGCCTCTCCTGGTGTTTGAGTGGCAGCCAGAACCTGAACCACAGTATCATTCATTAAATAGAAGTTTATGGGAATTAAATCTAACATGATTCTAGATTAGGAAAACGCTGATCCCGCTACCGAAACCAACAAATGGTGGCTCATAAGCATTAGTATTTTCTCAAAAAAACCAAGTAAAAACATTTGATAACTCGGCACTTAATTAAGACATAGCCACATAGGTAAAGATGGAAAGAACATAATACCTCTACAAATCCATCACCAAAACTCATGCCATTTCCAAAGTTATAAGTTCGGGCCAAATGACGATTCAGTGAAAACGAATTAAACTGTGTCAAGATGAAGATCTTCCTTATCCCACTGTTAATGCAATTACTCATTGGAACATCTATTAGTCTGTAACATCCACCAATTGGAACCTGCGCAACATCCCCACGTTATTCCACCATTTCAGTCAGTAGAATACTTATATAAACCATAATCTCCATATTAGCGGGTGTTTGGCATTGTGTTTTGAAAGTGATTATGTATCACAGAATACATAATTAAGTTGTAACAAAACGGGCTGCAGGGGTTGGATTTACTTATTCTATATACAAAATTGTGATAATTCGAGAATCAAGTGTTTGAATGTTGGGAAAAAATTTAATTACTTAATGATTTACATGTAACAATCCCTTTCAGTGTACCTAAGCAGTAGATACCGACTGCCTTCATTACTTTAAAACACAATACCAAACACCCCCACAGATTCAGTGACAGTTAAAACTTAAAAAGTTTTTGTTATCATTGCATAATCACCTTTTACCAAACATGATGAGTGACACTTCAAATGACAAAAATCAGCTCAGACACATATCCAAACAGTTGTAAATTTAGAAAGAAATGACTTACAGCTGGTTTAGCTCTTTTGCCAGTAAGAGGAAACAGTCTAGTCCCTGCACCTCCACCCAAGATTATTGAAGCTACTGTTTTTGGGTCCACTTTTTTCTCATCAAAGAATGATGTATCAAAAGTCTAAGCAAAAATCAAAATAAATCAACAGTTAAAATATTAATCATTTGAAAAAAAGTATATCCAGATCAAACATCAATGCTTAATCTAATAAAAACTCGAAGTAATTAACATGCATAAGTATAGTTTTGAAGTTTTCTACTTTCACTTTTTTCCATACTATCCTAACACTACATGAGTGACTATCTAACATGTAATTAACTTACCTAAACTAAGGGGGTGATTAAGTTTGTATTAGCTTATTGGATGGACTTATTAACTTATCTAAAATTTAGAAAGAAAAAAAAGAAGCCAATAAGCTCATTTTTGTATGGCTTACGATCTCATCGACTTGATAAGCAAAAAAAAAAAGAGCTTATTGTTTTTTTAGCTTTTTTGAATAAGCTAATAAGCCCATCAAATAAGCTAATCCAAACACCCCTAAACAAATTTAAAAATAAAAATACATGTTCTTACCAACATCTCCTCATCAACTGGTGATTTAAGAACAGCATTAACAACTTCAAGTTTCTTGATCTTTTTGCTTTCATTTCTTGATCTTTTACAAAAGCCATTTCCAATATAACCAATCTTCTTTCCAAAGAACCCATTTTTAACACAATCAAGACCCTTATTCACATGCACATTTGCCTTAAAACCAACACAGCAAGAATCCATCTTTTTATCACCTTTTTTTTTATATAAAAATATCAAAAAGATTCAAACCCAATATTCAAAATTCAACCTTTTAGATAGGAGTGCAAAAAAGTCTACTTTTTGTTGAAGATCTCAATGGCATTTGAACCAAATTTTAAGCAAAGGTAACACACATTATAAACCCATGTTAAAAAAAGTGTGTTTTACTAATATTAATGATATTGTATAAATTAAAAGATACAAGTACATGCAAAGCTTTTGGTTTTTTTAAGGTTTATGAGGAAGAAAGAACAAAATCTTGTGAAAGATTTAGGGGCCGTTTGGTTTGAGGTATTTGGATTTGGGGAATGGTTTCAAAGAAATATAAAGTGTTTGGTTTGAGTTGGTGGGTTACGGAACAGTGTTTGATACCTTCAAATGAAGGTTTTCACGAAAGTCACCTATCTCCCATGTTTTTCAGGCAATTCTCATGGTTTTTCCATAAAGTCAACACACCAAACTCTCTTAAGGCCACTCACATCAGTTAACTCAGCTTTAAATTTTAAGGCATGTCATGTCAGCTTTTTCACCCTTTAACTTGTCAGCTTTTTCACCCTTTAACTTAACTCAGCTTTAACTCACACATCAATAACTCAGCTTTAACACACCTTAACTCAATTTTACACATAAATTTTCAAATTCAACCCCTAACTTATAAATTACTTCATTTTTAAAAACATAACATTCATTAAAACATAACATACTTAAATATATTAAAACATTAAGTTTTAAATATAATTCGGTTTATATTAAGAAATAACTCCAGCCATCTATTCAATCCAGTCCACCATCTTTGTCATAGGCCCAAGTAGAGTATACCCGATCCAGTTATAACCAACCATATAATGGGTATTTAATAAAGGATTGCCTGGACATTCATTCAACCTAACCCTACAAACATACATCTTAAACTCTCTGCCCCCTTTCACCTGCCACTTTTCTTTCTTCTCCATTCGAGTTTTCTTTCTCACCGGAAAAAATGTCCGACAACCTTTCCGTTAAACATAAACACAAGGGGCACAAATGAAAAAAAAGAAAATTTCGTATTAAAAGGATAAGGGGCGAAAGTGTAAAATTTTTTTTTTTTTTTTTTACAAAAACTCCCCTTAACGCAGCTTTAAGGGGGTAACGCAGCCCTTAACGCTGCGTTAACGTGGGATGCTCACAACAGGTAACGCACCTTAACGTGCGTTAAAGCTCGTTTTTTTTCCCTCTTTAACGCTCTTTTAACGCCACCGATGTAAGTGGTCTAATGGGGCCACATGATTTGTAAAGAGAAAAGATAATAATATTATATATTAGTTTAATTTTACGTATAGGTTTTCTGACTTTTTTTACCTCCTACATCAATTAATGTATATATTTTTAAAATATTCTTTATTAATTAATTATATTTTTTCTCTCTCCTACATTAAATTCTATATCAAATCAAAATCAAAATCCAAATTCAAATCTCAATTACATTTTATAAAACAAACAACATTAAAACTATCATTCAATTTTTATTTCTTTCAATCCATACCAAATCCGATACCCATTATGATTAACGGCCCCTAGTTTTCAGAGAATTTTAGATGTAATTATTAAATGATTAGATCTTATTATCAGAAATGATTAATATAAATGGGCAGTTTATAAGGACCCTCGTTATATATAAGAACGGTATTCAATGATTGCAAGCTCCGAACGGTTGTATCATTTGCTTTGCGATTTGTACATATAACTCACATGGAGGCCCCATAATGTGTATCAAGTGGTGTGTGAGAGGGTTTGAAGAAGTACATGAGTGAGAACGTGAAACACTCTTGTTAAAAGGTTTATAATTTGTTTGTATTATACTATTATATACAGGTGTATGAATGTGTCATTCTATGTCTATAGATTTGTTGAGCTTGAAACTGAGTTGTAAGTATGGTCCTTCAACCATGTTTTTGTATGAATTTAGTGCTCATCTTTTAGTTAATAGTGAATACACAATACTGCTCACCGTCTCAATATATTTTTCAAAAAATTCGTTGCAGCAACGTGATAGGAGATTACGCAACCTTCCAATTTCATACACCGTGGTGCTTACATCTCTTCTCCATCCAAGTTTCGCTCAAAAACTTCCTTTGAGAACTTGTATTACTAAAATATTTTTTTAGACGCAACAATTTTTATTTTATTTTTTTATTTTTTTTTACTAACTTACCGTCTTATCGATGTTTTATTAACATACCAGCCAATACATCATAGATTGGCCCAGTCAAGTCCTCTCATACTTGAGTGTCTTATAAGTTGAAACAATCAAATTCATTTTTTTCTCGTTCTATATCATAGATTGGCCCATCCAAGTTCTCTCGTAAATGATGTTGTCTCTATTGGAGATTGCTTAGACAAGAGTAGAGAAAACGATGATCTTGATGCAGAGAAATGTTTGCAATAAAGAGCAGGGGGTGCAGTGAGCTCCTCTTCCTCTTCATTCGGGCCCCACAGCATGCCACATCAGCACAACACACCACAACTTACAACCCCCCTCCCCAATACAACTAACCACAACTTACTCATTAGAGCCCCACCACTATCTTTTTTTTTTTTTTTTTTTTATCAACTATACAAATTAAAACTAATTTTAATAAAACTAATTTTATTCAAATAAAAACACAATACATTATATTAAAACACACAACAATACATTTTATTCAAACACACGATACGAAACAAAAAAAAAACGATACGGAAATTAAACTAACGAAACAACAAATACTAAAACAACACATAAACTTAATCCTCGTCTTCCTCCTCCTCGTTGTTGCGCCGGAATTTTGCCTTTATTTCCTTCTGTCGACGGCGAATGATAGCAAGCGCCTCCGGATCGTGGATTTGGGGGTCAAAAGCCAGAAACCTCATCTCTTCCATTTCCATTGGTGAAATACATTTGCTCGTTTGGGTTTTGCGACATGGTTGTTTCTTCTTCCTTTTGATCACAGTGGGTGAGTTTGGTTATTTTGAGTTTGTATTGTGTGTGAGTTTGGTTGTTTAAATAGAGTGAAAGCAAACAAAAAAAATATATATACGTTATAATATAAACGGTAATATCCGTTTAAAATAATTCATTGCATCTACTTTTGTCAGAAGCTTGGTTCGTCGTCAGAATGAGGAGAAGTTGCTTGGCGAAGCACGGCGAGCAATCTTGGTGCAATGGCGATGGACGGCGAAGTCCATGTCATCTCGGCGAAGGCTCACAACGAGCTGTACCCTGTGGTCTTAGGACTATTTGAATGTCTTATGGATTACAACTCTTTAAGTAACTCAACATTTGAAATATTCATTTAATGTTTTAAGTAACATTTTTAAAAAATGTGCAATTGGTCTCATTTTTTTCTAACAATTATACTCTGTTTACTCCTCATTTACGCTAAATATTTTTCGTGAAATAGAAATTTGAGTTTTTAGTTTGCGTAGCTGTGGATATATATATATATATATATATATATATATATATATATATATATATATAGTGAGACTTTCTTGCGAGAACCATCTTATCTGCGAGAACTAACAGAACCACCAAAAACATACATGCACGCCTTCAATAATTGTATTTTTGCACTTATGTTCTAAAAACAACATATATGTTTTTAAAAAAACATGGTTGTCCTAAAGAATTTGATAAGAAATTGGAAATACAAAATTTTTCTTTGAAGGTGTGCATGTATGTTCTTATAAGTTGTGCAATGACAATATTGCGGCCGTGTGTAAGGTTTTTGTGAAAAAAGATGATGAGTTCATGATGATATTGAAGAACATAGGTGGATACTTACAATTATTGATGATTTGCATGTATTTTTATTTTATTTTAAAAGACGTGCATGTATGTTTTTGGTAGTTCTGTCAGTTCTCGCAGATAAGATGGTTCTCGCAAGAAAGTCTCCCTAGTATAGAGACTTTTTTGCGAGAACCATCTTATCTGCGAGAACTGACAGAACCACCAAAA
Organism: Artemisia tridentata subsp. tridentata; assembly: GCA_021014915.2. Taxonomy (NCBI): domain Eukaryota; kingdom Viridiplantae; phylum Streptophyta; class Magnoliopsida; order Asterales; family Asteraceae; genus Artemisia; species Artemisia tridentata. The sequence goes on from CP139509.1 coordinate 377,588,640, forward strand.
ATATATATGACGCCTTAAATAATTATATTTTTGCACATATGTTCTAAAAACAGCATATATGTTTTAATAAAAACATGGTTGTTCTAAAGAATTTGATAAGAAATTGGAAATACAAAATTTTTCTTTGAAGGTGTGCATGTATGTTCTTATAAGGCGTGCAATGACAATATTGCGGCCGTGTGTAAGGTTTTTTGTGAAAAAAGAGGATGAGTTTATGATGATATTAAAGAACATAGGTGGATACTTACGATTATTGATGATTTGCATGTATTTTTATTTTATTTAAAAAGACGTGCATGTATGTTTTTGGTGATTTCCTATCAACCTTACCTTTCTTATCGTCACGATCTTTCCGAGAGGATTTCTTTTCATCACGAGGTGGTTTTACAAACTTTCCTCGTCTCCTGAAGAATTTCTTGAAATCCCTCACGGCCATGGCATACTCTTCATCATCACTGTTTGAACAAGACTCATCATCATCACTTGACTTGACTTTGGCTTTCAAGGCAATAGACTTAATCTTCTCCTTTTTGCCTTTGACAATTTCCGAGTCTTTTTCCATAATCATTTCGTGAACTTTTAGGTTTCTTATGAGCTCATCCAGTGTCATGCTTGAGAGATCTTTAGATTCTTCAATAGCTGTCACCTTTGCTCTCCATTTCGGATGGAGTGCTCTTAGAAATTTCCTGACAAAATTCTTACTAGGAAAAGATTCATCAAGTGCTTTAAGTGATGTAATAATAGTATTGAACTTAGCAAACGCACTATCAATGGTCTCATCTTCAGAGATAACAAATTGTTCGTATTGTTGGACAAGAAGATCAATTTTGTTATCTTTTACTTGTGAGTTCCCTTGATGTGTGATAATAAGAGATTGCCAAATATCCTTAGCCGTTTTACACATAAAAACTCTTTCATATTCTTTCTTAGGTAAGGCATTATAAAGCATCATTTTGGCTTCATTATTTTTGGCAATTAGTTTCTTTTGCTCATCACTGTGACGAGTAAGAGAAGCTCCTTCATCCCGACCACCCGAAATATTATTACTAATAGGTTTGTAATCACCATCAACTATAATATACCATAGATCTATGTCCTTTGACTTTACATAAGTCTCAAAGCGATTTTTCCAATAAATAAAACAATTTGGTTCAAATAGAGGTGGTCTCTGCATAGATTGCCCTTCTTTAAAGTTTTCAAAATCCATGGATCGTTTTAAGTTTTAAAATACAATATATTTTAAAGATCTTAAGTAACGTAGCTCTTGATGCCAATTGTGGAAAACTAGAAGGGGGGTTGAATAGTTTTCACCGTTTTAAAGTTTTATTTGCTTTGTTACTATATGTTAATTTCAAAGGAAACAATCACAAATAAATAATCACACAAATGTAAACAAAAGATAAAGAGAGGAAAGATCAAACCACACGACACTGTTGTTTATAGTGGTTCGGCTACAAGGACTCTCTTCCTTGCCCTACTCCACTCCTCGAGTTTCCTACTCGAGAGTTTATCTTTCACTAAGAAACAAACTCCTTTTCTAGGCGGAGAAAACCTTTACACGTCGCTTACTTCCTTTTCCGGTACTAAGCTAAACACCGGGTTCTTTCACAAGGTAGAACCAACCTGACGTCGCCTATTTACTTTACCGACACTAAGCTAGATGTCGAGTTCTTTACACGGGTACAACTACTCCCTACACTCTTTGTGCTTTAAGGACTAAAGCACTAACCACACTCACTGATTACAAATGATAGATATGATGTGTGAAACAAACTACAATATCACACAGTAATGAAACTAAAGGATTACGGTTCTGTAGATCCTTGAATGCTTGATCTCTTTTCTACAAAATGAAAGATCAAAGTGAAATGCAACTATGAATGATGTTAGTAAGATATGTACTGAATGAATATGTGTGTTAAAGCTATATGAGTGATGAGAGAGCCAAATGATCAGCTTCCTATTTATAGGCAAGCTGATCTTCAGCTCACGGATCCCACGGATCCCTCACAAGGGATCCGTCCTTCATATGATTTGGATCCGTGGGATGTGACAGCTAAGGTTTAGTTGTCTCTTACCATATCTTAGTTGTATCTTACCAAATCATCCAAGATCTTCAAATGTCAACTATGTATCTTGCAAATCTAACCAAGATATATCAAAGATATTGTATGTGATGCATGCAATGATGTCATGGAATGGTTTTAGAATTAAAGTTTTCTTTTAAGGAAACAAGTTACTAAACTTGTAATTCTTGGTTAATATGTGAAGTGTAAAATGTGTACTTAAGAGACTTAAACTAGTATTTATTATTTGCTGAAAGATATTCCTTTTATTTGTCATTAACAAAACTAATGAAAGATCAAAGAATATAAATAACGTTTTTGAGACGCTATTTGTATTAACAGTACAGCCACCCGATTCAGATGAGTATAGATAAGAATCCAAACCCCATTCCTTAAATAAAACACATAAGTCATTAGTTACCACAAAATATTATTATTTGACATTAATGAAACTGAAACCAATTTAATTATCTAAAAAAAGAGCTTGATTTTTCTCACCAATAGGCAACTTGATTACTGGAGATTTGGAATTCTTAACAATGCAACCTCTCCCATCCTTTCTTCCATCTCCCTCATATCCTCAAAGGCATGAACAAATAAAACTTCTAGGAAGATTATCTACATAGCAATTATATAACAAATTTAAATACACTCAAATCATATGAATTAATAAACTTCATTGCTTTCCCGGCCTTTGAGTGTTTGCATAAAAAAGAGCTTGACATTTTGTAGATTACTGGCTATGAAAAATGTTACTAACCTTGACAGCCAGGAGAAAGATACGGATTGCCTTCATAACCATTCTTGCAGGAGCATCCGTACCCTCCATTTCCACCCTTAAAATCCACATAATCACTATTATTTTGACAATGATAATTAAATGTGTTTCTATACTCGTTACAGGTCCTACTTCCAATAACCCAATTAAGTACCACTGGAATGGTCTTAATTGTTCGATCGGCAAAATCAGGATCTGTAAAATCTGATGCACTACGAAACGTAAATGCATTTTGCTCTCCAAGGAAAGTGTAGCTGCATTTGTCAAAAGCCTGGATTTCAGTGTGATTATCTAGCGTACTAAGGGTCAGATCCCAGTTAAGGTATATCAAACACTTTACTGCAATGCTTAAGCTTATTACTGTACCAACTTATGGGGTCAATAAACCTTTTAGATAATCACCTCCATCTTGAAATATGATCCGCTGATGATATTAAGTTGTTAAGCTAAAGTCGGTCGGGGTACTGAAAACAGGTTATTGTGTATAATAGGTTATCCTGGTGCCTCAACTATAAGTGATGAGGGCTTGCCAAAGAACGAAGTTGGATGGTAATTCAGTTACGACAGAAAGTTACATTTGATGAATACCGTATGTTCCTCACACGGCCTCAAAAGAATGTAATTATCAAAATCATCATAAAAGGAACATATATAATTATAATATGTAAGATCGTGTACCAAATTCTGCTTACCAGCCAAGGATTCTTGTTCTCGTTCCCGATGCTCCCTATTTGTTTGTTGGAATTTGTGAGGATGCGGGTTTATTCCTGCTGCCTTTTGAGTAGCAACTCTTAGCTGATTGTTACCATATTCCTGAAAGCAAAAAAAAGGAGTCATGTGATCATTTATAAATTAAAAACTTTGAAAGGGATATTAAACATCCAATAAACGCATTAATATGTTGAAGTGACAAGCAAATCAAGAAAATAACAATGTCAAGCATCATATCAGTGGCCTGATTTTTAATTAACTGTATCCAAAATAGACAATAAGTCCTACCTGTTGTGCCCTCCCTCTGTCCACCGGCGTATGCCCAATTAACTTTGACAAGTTGCCCAAACCTACAAAATATTCAATAAGAAAAGACACACTAAAACACCTAACAACAAAGAATTTCATGGATTACATAAATACTCGATAGGAAAAAGATCACACCTGGGTTGACTCTGAAGGATCATCAAATTTAAAACCCTAAAATCATGATAGAGTTTTCTTCATGGGGAGAGTTTCTAATGATTAGGGTCTTTCTTACTTTGGCCATTCATCTTCATTAGCTGACTAAAAAAAACAGACATATGCAGTTAAATCCAAATTAGAGTTTTGAGCAATGAAAATCAGGAAAATTAGTAAACCAATCCAATTAGGGTTTGCATTGATTTAATCCAAAGCATTTTATTATTAAAATTGTAGCAACAAATTCAATATTGTGGAAGAAAAAAATCGTACCATAATAGCTTAATTAGTGAGAATGGTGATTTTTTTATTAGAATATGAGTTTAGGGTTTTTGATAAACAAAATATATTAAAAACTTCGAGAATTAAGCATCAATTTAACAATGTCATTATTGTTTTTAAATGTCTAACATAAAAACATGTCTGTTCCACTGGATGAAGCACTTGCTTGTGGATGTAAAGAACCAGGTTCGAATCTTGTAATGGACTGAATTTTTGAACAATTTAATTAATCCGAATTTTAGTTGATTAATAGTTGCTTAGGTGGACTAAATGTGATGGCATGGCTTTTAATGACAATGACGTGGACTTATGTGACATTATCTACGTCTGTTACATATAATGTATATATATATATATATATATATATATATATATATATATAGGAGCCGTATATATATATAAAGGAGCCGTTTGTCAGGGGCGTCTTCGAGGATTTACGGGCCCTGTCCGAGCCGTTAAAAAATGTGCCCCTTAGACCCCTTATTGGGCTTATAAATTTATTATGAGTTATAGATTTAGTTATAAGATTGGAATTTAATTGGGTCTAAGTTTAAATGTTTAATACCTATTTAAAAAAATACATATAATATATATATATATATATATATATATATATATATATATATATATATATATATATATTGGATTTTTTTTTAAAAAAAATGGGCCCCTCGCGAAAACAGGCCCTAGCCGGTTGGCCTCCCCGGCTACCCTTAGAGCCACCCATGAATAAAGGAGCCGTTTGTAAGTGACCTGAGTGGAGTGGTCCACCCGTACACACGTCAAAGAGGGGTTAGATGCATGGTTCAATGCGAGCATTGGGAAGCTAAGATCAGAAAGCTCCACTTAGGATCCAACACCTTTTCTTTAGGGAAAATTTATTACTATAATTAATAAATGGTTGTATTAGGATCCAACACCTTTTCTTATTGGGAAGCTAAGAGCAGAAAAGCTCCACTTAGGTTCAAAGATGCTCTCAGAGTTCATAAGAAGATTCAAGCTGGTCATCTTTGTATGAATACACCATATGAAAATTTTACGCTAAGGTTTCGTTTGGTTCATAGTAGTCTTAGAGCATTGGGTACCTATGAGCCATGGCTTAAAAATGTCTGTCACGTCAGTAAAAATCTCTATAGCACCAGAAATCTCACGACATCACATTCTAGCCGTTACTCATGGCACCAGAAAATGTGGTGCCGTCGCTTTTTTTTTTTTTTTTTTTTTTTTTTTTTTTTTTTTTTTTTTTCTTTTTTTTTTTTTTTTTTTTTTTTACATAAAATAAAACATGCACAATATAACTAAAATAAACTTCATTACATTAAAAAAAACACACATTACATTAAAAAAATGAATAAAAATAAAAACCTAGTACATAAACATAACGGATAAAAACCTAGTAATTAAGGTTTCATACATGCTCCACAAGGTCTTGTCGAAGATCGTCGTGCACTTTTCTATCTCGAAGTTCTTTGTTTTTTCTAACATGTAAATCACATCTTTCGATCCAAGTCTCTGCCATGTTCGGCCTTGGATCAACGAACACATCTCTTAAATTCACTTCGAATTCTTCGTCTTCCAATATCATGTTGTGTAACATTATACAACAATACATGATCTTTTCAACGCGTTGATTTGAAAAGCACGTGCGGGTTGTCGTATAATTCCCCAACGACCTTGTAGGACTCCGAAAGCTCGTTCAATATCTTTTCTAGAACTTTCTTGAACTCTTTTGAATTTCAACGTTTTTTCATTCCTTGCAACAGAAAACGTTTTGACAAACACAGACCATGTCGGATAAATGCCGTCGGCTAAATAGTAACCTTTCTTATATGTATGTCCGTTTACTACAAATGGACATTCCGGAGCTGTACCGGCAAGTTCATCATCAAATAACGTGGAATCATATAACACATTAAGATCATTTTTTGACCCCCGAGACACCAAAATATGCATGACAAATCCATAATTTTTGATCCGCAACCGCTTCTAACATAAGAGTTGGGTATTTATGATCACGTCTTTTGAATTGAGCTTGTAAGGCCTTTGGGCAATTTTTTCAATCCCAATGCATACAATCAATACTCCTGAGCATTCCCGGAAGTCTATGTTTTTCTTCATGCAATGCATATATTTTTTCAACATCCGCTGAAGTGGTCTTTCTTAAATATTTTTCAAAATATAAAACATGTATACATTTAGTAAAATGCTCTAAACATTGTCGTGAACAACGTTCACTAATTTGCAAGTACTCATCAAACGTATCAGGCGCAGTGCCGTACGCCAGTTGGTGGATTGTGGATGTGCACTTCAAAATAGGACCAATACTAAAACGACCGAGAGCATCTAAACGTGGTCTAAAAAAATTAAAGTACTCGGGAAGAGGATAAACATCATCACTTAAAATATCGTTGAGTATTTTATTAAAAAGTCTAGAACTCATACGATACCTTCGCCTAAAATTCTCTTCAGTATACTTAGGAGGAGTGTTATTGTCGCCAAAATAGTCGTCGATTAAATGTTGTTCCGCCTCTTCTCGTTCACGTGGTATGTATGCCCTCGTCCTCTTAGGACCTGATCCCGATCCCCCAGCTTCTTGATCACACAGAGCTACAAATTGTTCATACGCCGTATAACCCCGAAGATACCGCTCCCGATCGTTTTGAAAATAAACATCATAAGGGTCGTAACAGGTGTCGTTGAGATTGTTTGGATCCATAATTAAAAGAAAGTTGAGTATTATTGAAGTATAAATTGAATTGAAAGTGTGTGTGAAAAATGGTAGAATAAGAAGGTTTTTATAAGATTTTTAAAGGGTAAAATTTTTTTATTTTTATTTTTTATGTTTAATGCATGCCAAACGGTTATATAACTGTTGCCAAACGGCTCCTTCTTCCTCCATTCTTCTCAACGTTCGAATTCTTCCAAAAAAAAAAAAAAAATTGGCGACGGCGTGGGCTGACCACTATGGCGCCAGCAGCCATAGCACCACCCACGGTACCGTGCGCTGTCGGTCATGGTTGGCTGGTGGCCATAGCGCCAGTTAACAGCTCAGCGTGCCGGATGCTCTTATAATGGAAAGTATGGAACTATTCTACAAATTTCATGCGATCATGTTTGGCTAGTAAAAAAATCCTAATAGTGGTAATTCATGTTACATTTCATCACCAATTAATAGAAACGTAACATTTTCTAGATAGCTTTTCAATTAAATATTAAAAGAAAGGTATAATCTTCCTATAAGATCAAACAAGGACTCAAACATATGTGCATGGTTACAAAAAGCTAAAAGTCGATTAGAAATAAATATTAAATCAAGAACTTGAACTTCCAGGAAACAATTAATTGGATAAGAAACATAAGGACGAGGGTGACAACGTGAAGGGCCTAACTATTGACTTATGTAAATCAGTATTTTCATAACAAGTTCAACCATCTGCATGCTTGATGCTGAATCTGTTAACCACTTACAAAAACATAACCATGAAAACAAAGAGTCACCCGAAACTGTTCTAGCATAATTTGTGGTTTGGCCCTAAAGGACCATAAAAGTATAAGCACCTAATCTCCCAACCCAACTCAACTACGGAGTACTAAGGAGAGAAGTCTCGGAATACACACGACACGAGCTAAAGATGCCACCTTACAGTTAGAGCACTACAACTGAAATATCCAATCACTCTTAATATATCATCAAATATATACGATCAAAATTACTCGTTTAAATATAATTACTACGAAAATGACACAAAGATGATGCAATAAGCTTCTCCTGATTCCATTGAAGTTTTTACTATTATTCATAGATATGAGTTACCTAATTTATAACCGAAAACTTGATTATCTCAGTTCCACATATATATATAGCATCAGCAGCAAAATAAAAATATAAAGTTAACTCCATAAGAGCATCACGCACTATAACATTCGACCTTTTCGGAGGGGACATTTTTACCCTTTCGGCGGAAACATGTCACCGCTGAAAGTTATTGGCGGGGACAAATGACAACTTTTGGCAGTGACTTGTGGGTCTCACAGCCTTTGAGCTGGTCAAACTTGGTCCAGCGTGGCATCACTTTTGGTGGGGACATGTCCCCGCCAAAAAACCCGTTAACTAACAAGAAAGTCACTTAATTAAAGGATTATGCTAATTAATTAAGTCTTTTGGCGGGGACGTGTCCCCGCTAAAAGAGCCATCCACTGTTGCAGTAAATTCTTTTGGCGGGGACATATCCCCGCCAAAAAGAGTACTACACTGTTGTAGTAAATTCTTTTGGCGGGGACATGTCCTCACCAAAAAGAGTACTACACTGTTGCAGTAAATGCTTTTGGCGGGGACACCAGATAAAACTGGTTTAATCTTTTGGTTGACACATGTCCCCGCCAAAAGCCTCTGACCCATTTTGCAGCAATTGCAGCATATTGCTGCAAAATGGGTAATTTCCAGATTTTTTCCGGAATATTTCCCGAAAAAACCTACAACATCACAACCTGATCACAACCTGTTTTATGCTACAACACATCGCCAAATTCGCTAAACATACAACAACAACAACAAACTTAAATTCGCTAAACATAATATCATATATATCCAAATTCGCTAAATATAATCATATGTATCCAAATTCGTCAAAAACCATGATCACATGATCATCTACAAAACTATACATAAGCTAGCTATCCGCAAAATGGTCCAAAAACTATACATAAGCTAGCTATCCGCAAAATGGTCCAAAACTATATGCGGGGCACAATTTAGCGGGAATCCTAACACATAAACTACATAAACACATAATAATCTATGTAAATCTACACAACTTTGTCCATAACCCCAAAACAAATATAAACCGACTCATCGGACCCAAACAAGCCATACGCTACTCCCTAGTCTCCCCACTACCCCCACTCCCCTCCCCGGTACCTCGAGACTCACCCTGTGAAGCATATTTTGATCCCGATGTCCCCGGCAAGCCACTCGCTAGCTGCTCGGTAAAACCCGGCTGACTCCTGGCCCAATCCAACAAAATATCAATCTGTGTCCTTTGCGTGGACAGCTCCTCGGATTGCTTCTGCACGGTTTCCTGCAGCGAGGACGAGGAGGCTTGCTCGAGAGCTCGTGAGGCGCTGAGGGTCGTCTTTTGACCACCGCCGGGTAACACTGGACCTACACCAGGAACATGACCGCGCTGCTTACCGCCGATCACCTGGCACATAATATCCAGGTCAGTCACACATGTCCCGGAAGAGGTGCTCTCTGTCCGCATCCGTACCATCTCATTCTGTTTAGTTACAAAAAAAAATAATAATAATAATAATATATAAGTTGTGATTTATTATATGGCATTAATGTGGGTGAGTTTTTGGAAATATATTATACTTACGTATCTAGCCTCAGACACTGGAGACTCAAAGACGTCGCCTCTCATATGGTTGTGTCTGTAAAGGTCGATTAAGTCTCTACCATCCGTGGAGTCGGTGGGGCGGCTCAACTGTTTATAAATAAAATCAATCAAGACTCACCCAACACTATATATAAAAATAAAATGATTAAAAAGTGTCTTACGAAGTTATCGGGTATAATAGCTAACGAATGGGATCCATGAAGGCTAGAACTCGTGCTCACGAGCCGGTTTTGCCTGTTGATCGCCCCGATCCTCAACTTCTTTGGGTCTGATCAGTACTTCACCTGTTTATTATAAATAATAAAAACTATTATATAAATGAATTATTATTATTATTATTATTATTATTATTATTATTATTATTATTATTATTATTATTATTATTATTATTATTATTATTATTATTATTATTATTATTATTATTTTAACAATAAAAACATCACTTCATTAGAATAAAATAGGATTTACAAGAAATTAGAGGGGAGCCGAGATACTAACTGGGCTCCCACTCCTTTAGCTATCGCAAGGCTAATCCTATTAAAGATATGAGCAGCGGCTCGAGATCCGATGTCTTGAGTTACTGAGAACTTTCGGATCCGTTTCAGTAGGGTTGCTGCATCCTTCCCAAGTTCCCCCAAGGAAGAGAATGAGAAGGGAAGAAACCCATATCCAATGTCGGCGCATTTGCTCTCATATTTGACACGCTTGCGCTGTGCTGCCTCGACCACCACTCGTCCTGGCACAAAATCGACCATACCCGATTGCGTCAAAGGAGACGACCCTGTCAAATCGACACAAACATCCTGCCCACCATCCCAAGAATAGAGCAATATATCAGCTGGGCGTAAGCTTTTGTCTCTTTCTCCACAAAGACCAATGTCAACCTCTTTGCGAGCCGAGATCCCAGACCGAGAGCAAATATCAGCAAGAGTGTCGCGCACCACGTTGTGTCGGTGCTTGATACCAATAATACCAGCACATGACACAGCATGATCCCCGTAAATGTCTCCCGCAAATAACCTGGAACAAGCAGAGCACGGCATCTAGACCGAGAAAAGGGGGACACCCAGGCGGTAGCATAAAACACACCGGTAAGTTCTGGTATTCATAGTCTGCCCCAACCCAAATATCGGGGCCACCCTAAGCCAATCGGAGGTGTAGTCTTCGCGTTGTGATCTCCAAAGCGCCATCTGTCGAGCGGATAGGCCAAAAGAGGATTCAGCCATTTTAGTAACACGTGTGAAATATATATCTGCCAATTTCTTCATAAGTTTGGGGGCAGCGATCTCATTCGGGTTACTTAAGAGGTCGAACTCTATTTTTTCGTTAAAAGTACACAGAGCGTCATTAAAGAAAGATCCATGATTTACTATGCCAGACTGTTGGAGGAGCTTAGCCTGTAAGCTAGCAGATTGGAGTCTAGACGCAAGGAAAGCATAATTCAACACATCACCTGCAGAATATACGCCAAGCCCCCCAAACTCAAACGGAAGCGTGGCCAATCTCCACTGCCAATCCCCAAACCCAGGTCCAGAAGCAGTGACAATACGTTCCATAGAGGAACGAAGCGCCGCATCAAACGAAGTCTGGGCACCCTCAAAGACCCGGGGAGAACATGTGCGCATAGAGAAGTATAACTTTGAAATACCGGCACAAGCACGAAGAAGGAGCAACTCACATTGAGGATCATTAAGCCTAGCAACGGCATCCATAAGCTCGATGGTTTTAGCAACCCTTTTTGTAGCAAGCCCACTACTAAACTCAAAGTCCACGCTAGCCGGCCCGCCCAATAATTTAACACCGCGTAAAGGGCGAGCAATATTCGGCGGAAAGACACCTCCGAGCCTGCTTCTGGGGTCCTCGGTTGGCCAGAAAACCTCAGTTTTATCCACGTTAAGGTGCAAGCCATAACTAGGTCCATCTGACATGATAAGATCTTACCGGTGTGTTTTATTATTATTATTATTATTATTATTATTATTATTATTATTATTATTATTATTATTATTATTATTATTATTATAATGTGGAAAACTAGAAGGGGGGGTTGAATAGTTTTGCGTCTTTTTAATTTATTACAAAAACCTTTGTTTACTTTTAAACACTTAGATTCAAGTTTATGTGAAAAATAATACTTGAACAATATTGTTAATTGTATGTGTACCCTTTTAGATTTGTTATAAAAGTTTTGCTTTTATGAATGGAGTTTTAAATTGACCTTTATTTGAAATCAACTTCTAAATAATACTAACAATTATATATGCCTATATGTATGAAAGTAATGACGATATAAATAAAGATGTAAGTAAGAGATGGAAAGATCTAACCGAGACACGAGGGATTTATAGTGGTTCGGCTACAAGGACACCTTCCTTGCCCTACTCCACTCCCCGAGCACCTAGCTCGAGAGTTTTCTTCACTACTTCAACAAACTCCCTTATGGCGGAGAAAACCTTACACAACTTTAGCTTACACCGGTTTAACGACACAAAGCTAAATGTCGAGTTCTAATCGTAGCTAGAACCAATCTCACAACTTCAATCACAACTTCTTCACAACGGCTTCACAACTTCTTCACGATAGCTTCACAACTTCTACACTACGGCTTCACGACTTCTACACTACGGCTTCACAACTACTATGCTACGGCTTCACAACTTCTACCCTACGGCTTCACAACTTCTATGCTACGGCTTCACAACTTCTTCGCTATCTCACGACTTCTTTACGATGGCTTCACCACTTCTTCACACCACAACTACTTCACCACTTTACAATACTTCTACACTACTTCTTTACAACACAACTACTTATACACCTTCTTCACTACTTACACACTACATTACACCTAATATACACACCTTATACACAAATGAATGAATGATTTACAAAGTTTACTAAACTAACAACTTAGGTAACAAGATGATACTTAAGTTGTAATACTTCTAGTCTTGATTGATAGAAGCATTCTTCTTTTGCACTTGGATGGTGGAAGCTTGGATCACTTGGAAACCAATGTTTAAGAGTATATGATCAAAGGATTTAGAAAGATGTAAGAATAGATTTAGAATAGAAGGTTTGGGGTGCAAAAGGTGAGGAAAAAGTCCAGAGATGAACCAGTATTTATAGGCAGATTCTGACAGCTAGAGGAGCGGGGCGGTCCCCTTAAATAGGGGGCCGGTCCCCTTAAAATTAAGGGGGCCGCCTAGTAAAATTAAGGGGCCGCCCTACCCGAACGTTGCTCAGATTTGTCTTTTTGTGGGGAAGGTTTTTCTAGAACATTTTTGCCATTTTTGGTTGAAATTTGAATTTATAAATTTATAATGGATTAAACATTTTTATTAAATACCAAAAATGATTTTCTAAAAGATATAAAATGTTTGTGACATTTTATAAAAATTCTAGTGATTAAGAAAATGTTCCTTTGATCATATAAAGCATTAAGCATTTGTTTATTCATACCTGAAGTGATTAAGTTGCAGAAATGAATATTTACAGCTAAATACTTGTTTATTTAATAAGTTTATGTTTAATGAGTTTACATTTTGTGATTATCAAAACATAGAGATATCAAGAAGTATTAATAATGTTTTTAGGCATTATTTATATTAACAATCTCCCCCTTTTTGATGATTACAAAACTTAAACTCATTAAATCCAAAAAATTATTTTTGGACAAGTATTTAGTGAGTTTATATTCACTTCTCCCCCTTTTTGTAGAATCAAAAAGGTTATGCCGGCAAGTTTTAGATGCAAAATTTGTCGGAATGAGAACTCCCCCTTGATGTGTACTCCCCCTCGTTTGAGGGCATCAAGGAATCGAGATATGGAATACTTGCAAGAAAAATATTAGAAGCACAAGCATATATATCATAATATCACATATAAGAGCAACAAGCATAGCAATCACATACTAAGACATGAAACAAAACATTCATTAATTCAAATTGATTATGTGAAAAACATAATCATTGATACAACATTTATTATGCTTAGAGCATACAATAATTAGAAAATTCTAAATTGCCAAAGAGAGCCATCGGACTTGCTTGCAACATAAAAACTTGAACTATTTTGGATGGTTGATGTTGGAGTGTTTGAAATGGAGGTGGTTGAGTGAGGGTAAGAATGTTGGATTAATGGAGGTGTATTTTTGGGTGCATAGATGTTGGAGAGTGTGGTGATGGAGAGATTGGAGGTGGAGAGTTTGGAGTGGAACATGTTGGATAAGGGTTTTGGTGTTGTTCAAGTGAGGGTGTTGGATTAGATCTAGTGAGAAGATACTCAATCCAAGTGAAGTGCTCATTCAATTCAATGGTTTGTTTTTGGAGAAAGATGCAACAAGGACAATTGTTGACATGTTTCTCAACTTGACTAAAGTTGTGGGGTGATGAGGGAGAGCTAGATGGAGGTTGATCTAAGTTGCGTTGAGCAAGGTGTAGGGCAAAAAGAGCACTAAGCTCATGGGCTTCCTTGAGTTCTTCAATGAACTTCAAGTGTTCGGAGGAAGGTGATGATGGTGGAGTGTGGTTGTTATTTGGGATGGATGTTTGGACATGCAACATAGGAGTAACATGTGAGTTGGTAGGAGGTGGTGGTGATACTCTTGGTGGTGGAGACATTTGTGAGCTTGGGTAATCATGAGTGGATGAGGATGGAGATATGGAAGAAGAGGATATTCCAAGAGTGGTAAGTGTTTTGGATGGTGCATTGGTGAGTTGAGCAAGATGTGGGGTGGTGTGAATGAGATTGGGATTATTGTTTTGGGATTGATCATGCTCTTCATATGAATCATATGGGTAAGATGAAGGTGTATTTTTGGGAGCAAGGGTGGATGATTGGTTATGTTTGTGAAGGGGTTCATTAGGGTGAGCATGAGGCTTAGGTGTTGGTTGATTTTGAACAACATCATTTGTTGAGTTGGAGTTACGACAAGTGTCAAGCTTTCTTCTCTAAACGGGCCTTACGGAGATTTTAGCAACTCTTGAAGGCTTGGATCTTGGGTTGTTAGAGGATGACATGTTTGGATGGATGATATGGATGAGCATTTATGATGGAGAAGGGTATTTATAGTGTAGGGATGATGTGATTGAGGAAGGTAAATTTTGGAGGGTGGTTTAGGACAAAATGTGTTTGTGAATTTTGGGAAGTGTAGGATAAAATGGGCTAAAAAGTGAAAAAGAAAACAGTAACCCGTCCCTTCAGATGGCTGGTCCCGTTAAATAGGGGCCGGTCCCCTTAAAATTAAGGGGGCCGCCTATGGATTTAAGGGGGCCGCCCATCTGCTGATTCCCTGATTACTAGAAATGGGTTTTTGGCAGAAATTTGTAGAAAAGGTTGTGTTTTTGTGTTTAGTTTCAAGCAAGTCCAACTTCTTTTGAGGCAATTTAGGATTTAATAACTTATGTATGCTAAGCATATTTAATTAAGCAATTTTTATCTAGCATGCAACCTACTCATTACATACCAAGTAACATATATATATATATATATTATATATAAATTTATTATATTTTAAATTTAATAATAAAAGTGGACAAGAAAAATATGTAACACCAAGTAATTCATAATATCATTTTTAGGAAGATTAATAAGCTAGTTAATTAATTCTAATGAGTGTCTATGTGCAAGAAAATGGGAGTTGTGATAGCATGGACTTCTAGACTTGTACCAAGTGAGATTTTTAATGAGTAAACCATGATTTTTCATTTTCGATTTAGTTCACTTATAAATGTCATATACACAAATATAGATGACAGATATTAGATCACCATGCATGATTTAAATAGGTGTTTTTAGCATTATTCAACAATGTTTGAGAGTAGATTTTTATGTGGACGTGAAAGTTATTTTTAACGAAATAGATTTGGTTTTATTTCAAAATGTTTTTATGAGGAAAGAAAACAAAATTTTCCAATCTTTGGCTTTGATAAATACATAATCATGGACAAAGGTTGGGAAGAAAGGTGGGATGGTAAAATATGTTAAATAGAAAGGTGGCATATTCTTTTGAAAAATCATTTTTCTAAAACGTGAAGTTCTTGCAAATTTAAAAACAAATGCCATAAAAAGAATGGTTGTAAAAGATCTCATGCTTAAGGAAATTGGTCAAGACTATTGTCACATGCTACCCTTTTCTACATATCTTGTGATCATAAGAAAGTGATGACTAAATTCTATGAGTTTGATGCGAGAGTGGGATATTATGCTAATATGGCTCCTTTGATTACGCACATTATCTTATCTTAATGCCATAGTCTATAAGAATTTGCTTCATCCATAGATTATATTGTGATATATCTAATCCTACTCCTATATTGATAATTAATCTACTTTACTTGCTTCATATACATGAGTTTTCTACTAGTGGTCATGGAAGATTTCCATATTCAATTTGGGAAGGCTAAATGAGCTTGACAGTGAAAACTTCATTTAATACTTATGGGGCTAACTAAAGGATTTCTAGTTTATTAAATCGTAGAACGGATATAACTAAAGTGCAAAGGCAATGCAACCTATCAAACTACGCATATCCTAAGGCAATGATTAATAAGATTATATGTATGAAGTAACTACTTATGAAATTTAAAAAGAAAACGTACGTTATGTCCAGCTTTTCTTCGTAGTATCCAAAATGATAAACGAGGTTGAAAAAGAGAGAACTTCAAGATAACCAAGGTAAGAAGGTATATTATAGTAGGCGTCTAACGCCTTATTTGACCAAAGTGGCTTGACCCGAACATGTCTTGTACTTGACTTATTTGATGTATTAGCCTTGATGCATATAACTTCATTTGTAGAGACTTTCACATTTTGATGAGATAGCTAAAGAATCTTAAATATCGATACTTTCTTTACATTGTCTTAAAGTACTTGTTTGAAAGTTACTTCGTAGACTTTTTAAGATTTCCGATTACAAAGTACGGATATCTTCAGTAGCCGCACCATAAATATTCCAATTTGTCTTCACGCGCACGTTTCGAATGTGAGTAAGATTGAGTTTCTTTCCTTTGTGCATTATATCACCTAATCAATTAAAACAGCTTGGTACCCGGATTTTTATGGGTCCGAGATGGTTAGTTGAGGACACCCATTGCATTTGTATGCACATGGTGAGGATGTCGCCAAGAAGTACAAGAATTCCTTAACAGTTTGTTTTAATGTACAAACAATGGATTTCTTGACTTGTATTGTTTATAGTCATTGTAAATAGCCTTATTTCTAAAATTTTCTACTAGGTTCTACAAATTCAATTTGTTTTGATTTACTTGTTGATGAGTTATCCGAAATATATCCTAAACCAGTTTTATCTTTAAATGGCTTTTGACAACTTAGTAGGTATTTAAGAGATTTGGAACTTTCTTCAAATTTAGCTAATTTTTTTGCTCTTTCATTTAATCTTTTAATTTCATGCTTATACTCTTGACATGTTTTGCATTCTAGATCAATTTCAATATTACTTTCAAGTCTAGACATTTTATCTTCTAAAATTATTTCTTTTTCAAAAGTTTTTGATGATTCATGTTTAGAAATGGTTTTTAGATCTATGTTGCAAAAATGTTTAAACTCATTTTCTAGTTTTGAAAATTCTAAAATGAATTGATCATAGCAAAAATGTTCGGTTTCGGATTGTACCTTATTTGGAGTTTTATCTAATTTGCATTCTTCACATACCGGATAGTGATCTTCTTCTTCGTCTGTGTCACTCCATGATTTTGGATTGAGTTCACTTTGGAGTTGATTCATGTAGTCTTCGTCATTAATACCTTCATTAACAACATTTGAACTAGTAGCACATGTATCTATTTTATCTAAATGTTTATCTATTAAATTTTCTAA
The DNA here is from genome assembly GCA_021014915.2 of Artemisia tridentata subsp. tridentata. Taxonomy (NCBI): domain Eukaryota; kingdom Viridiplantae; phylum Streptophyta; class Magnoliopsida; order Asterales; family Asteraceae; genus Artemisia; species Artemisia tridentata. The sequence goes on from CP139509.1 coordinate 377,606,177, forward strand.
GATAACTAATTCATGTACAAGATCAAATTCCTCATCTTTGGCTTGACATTTTTCTTGATGAAATTTTAAGAGATTTTTCCAAATATCGTTTGCCGTTTGACAAAAGGATATTCTTTCATATTCAACTTTCGGCAAGGTTTTATAAATAATTATTTTAGCTTTATTATTTATGTCATTCTTTGTTTTGAAATAATTATTTTGATTTTCAAAATCCATTTTTGTTGGTTGAAAATCACCAATCGAAATGACATGCCAAAGATCTAGATCAATTGATTTCACATAAATTTCAAATTTATTTTTCCATTCAAGAAAAGTATAGTTTTCAAATAGCGGTGGTTTTTGCATAAATTCTCCTTCTAAATATTTTTCGGATTCCATAGATCGATTCAAGTTTTAAAATACAGTATATTTTAAAAATCTTGTTTGACGTGGCTCCTGATACCAATTGTGGAAAACTAGAAGGGGGGGGGGTTGAATAGTTTTGCGTCTTTTTAATTTATTACAAAAACCTTTGTTTACTTTTAAACACTTAGATTCAAGTTTATGTGAAAAATAATACTTGAACAATATTGTTAATTGTATGTGTACCCTTTTAGATTTGTTATAAAAGTTTTGCTTTTATGAATGGAGTTTTAAATTGATCTTTATGTGAAATCAACTTCTAAATAATACTGACAATTATATATGCCTATATGTATGAAAGTAATGACGATATAAATAAAGATGTAAGTAAGAGATGGAAAGATCTAACCGAGACACGAGGGATTTATAGTGGTTCGGCTACAAGGACACCTTCCTTGCCCTACTCCACTCCCCGAGCACCTAGCTCGAGAGTTTTCTTCACTACTTCAACAAACTCCCTTATGGCGGAGAAAACCTTACACAACTTTAGCTTACACCGGTTTAACGACACAAAGCTAAATGTCGAGTTCTAATCGTAGCTAGAACCAATCTCACAACTTCAATCACAACTTCTTCACAACTTGTTCACAACGGCTTCACAACTTCTTCACGATAGCTTCACAACTTCTACACTACGGCTTCACGACTTCTACACTACGGCTTCACAACTTTTACACTACGGCTTCACTACTTCTACCCTACGGCTTCACAACTTCTATGCTACGGCTTCACAACTTCTTTGCTACGGCTTCACAACTTCTTCGCTATCTCACGACTTCTTTACGATGGCTTCACCACTTCTTCACACCACAACTACTTCACCACTTTACAATACTTCTACACTACTTCTTTACAACACAACTACTTATACACCTTCTTCACTACTTACACACTACATTACACCTAATATACACACCTTATACACAAATGAATAAATGATTTACAAAGTTTACTAGACTAACAACTTAGGTAACAAGATGATACTTAAGTTGTAATACTTCTAGTCTTGATTGATAGAAGCATTCTTCTTTTGCACTTGGATGGTGGAAGCTTGGATCACTTGGAAACCAATGCTTAAGAGTATATGATCAAAGGATTTAGAAAGATGTAAGAAGAGATTTAGAACAGAAGGTTTGGGGTACAAAAGGTGAGGAAAAAGTCCAGGGATGAACCAATATTTATAGGCAGATTCTGACAGCTGGAGGAGCGGGGCGGTCACCTTAAATAGGGGCCCCGGTCCCCTTAAAATTAAGGGGGCCGCCTAGTAAAATTAAGGGGGCCGCCCTACCCGAACGTTGCTCAGATTTGTCTTTTTGTGGGGAAGGTTTTTCTGGAACATTTTTGCCATTTTTGGTTGAAAATTTGAATTTATATATTTACAATGGATTAAACATTTTTATTAAATACCAAAAATGATTTTCTAAAAGATATAAAATGTTTGTGACATTTTATAAAAATTCTAGTGATTAAGAAAATGTTCCTTTGATCATATAAAGCATTAAGCATTTGTTTATTCATACCTTAAGTGATTAAGTTGTAGAAATGAATATTTACAACTAAATACTTGTTTATTTAATAAGTTTATGTTTAATGAGTTTATATTTTGTGATTATCAAAATATAGAGATATCAAGAAGTATTAATAATGTTTTTAGGCATTATTTATATCAACAAATAATAATAATAATAATAATAATAATAATAATAATAATAATAATAATAATAATAATAATAATAATAATAATAATAATAATAATAATAATAATAGTAGTAAGCTGCGTATGGTTAAATGTATCCCTCCTAGGTTACGGCTCGGGTTCGCTAAAATTTTTCGCAGCGCTCTAGATATGGTCCTTGTTTGTCCGGGGGATCTATCGGCGTGGGTGCAACTCCTTATCTTGCCATGTTGTGTGCTGGCTACTTTCGTGCCAACTAACATAGCTCATCGAAGATCGGGTGAGAGAGAACGGTGTCAGTTTGAATGTATTTCTCGGGCTATTCTCAGATGGAGGGATCCCGCAAACAGGTTCGCTTTGGTGATGGATTGTTTGGCTGGAGTAACTCCATCCTTCAGTGGGGTGAAGAAAACCAAGGACCATGATGGAGCTAACCTCATCCAATGTAAACGTAAACTGGGAGATGGGCACTTCACTGCAGCTATTAAGGTTCTCACGTCTTCCGGTGTCATCCCGTCGAATCTTGACACCCTGCTTGAGTTAGAGGCCAAATACCCGTTTGCCCCACCTCCGACTTCATCTCCTTCCTTACTTGGTGGGGATGCCCTTTTTGTCCATAAAGACTTGGTATTGAACAGGATCCGTAGTTTTCCCATGGGGACTTCATGTGGTCGAGATGGGCTTAGAGCACAACATTTAATGGATATTTTAGGAGGGGCTGCTTCCGCTATTGCTGATGATTTGCTAGGCTCTATTACTGGCGTTGTCAACTTGTTTCTTAGTGGAAAGTGCCCTATTTTATTGGGAGAGTATATAGCTAGTGCCCCTTTGACACCCTTACTCAAGCCTGGCAGTGGTATACGCCCTATTGCTGTTGGTACTGTATGGAGAAGGCTTGTTTCTAAGGTGGCTTCTTCTTCTATTGGTAACTCTTTGAATTCTTATTTACAGGACTTTCAATTCGGTGTTGGGGTTCCTGGTGGCTGTGAGGCTGTTCTCCATTCTGTTAATAGGCTCATTGAGTCTAAGGGCAACGAGGTTGGGCTTTCTATGCTTTTGGTGGATTTTAAGAATGCTTTCAATCTTGTCGATAGGAGCGTTTTACTCCAGGAAGTCAGGGCGCGCTGCCCATCCATTGCTCCTTGGGTTGAGTTTTGCTATGCCCAACCTGCTAGGCTTTATTATGATGACTCTATCCTTTGGTCTTGTCAAGGGGTCCAACAAGGGGATCCGTTAGGCCCTTTGTTGTTTGCCCTAGCTTTGCACCCTATGGTTCAGTCTATTAATCGGTCTTGTGAACTTACCCTTCAGGCTTGGTATCTTGACGACGGTACTATTGTTGGGGATACCCTTATGGTTGCCAAGGCCCTTGACATCATCAGGACAGATGGCCCAGCTCGTGGTTTGTTCTTGAATGTTGATAAAAATGAACTCTTCTGGCCAGTGGAGGATCCTCGAAGTAAGGTAGAGGGTGTTTTTCCTATAAATATCTCTCGCCCGATTAAAGGTGTCAAACTTCTTAGCGGTTCAGTCAGTTTGGATGATAGGTTTTGTCGAGATTTGGCTTTGAAAAGGGTCTCTAAAACCACCGCCCTAATGGAGGCAATCCATAAACTACATGATCCCCAATGTGAGCTCCTTCTTCTTCGCAGTTGTGTTGGGGTTGCAAAATTATCTTATACTTTGAGGACATGCTCCCCTCTGTTTTTACAGGAAGCTCAGGTTCAGTTTGATCAGTCGTTACGTACTTCCTTGGAGAAGATTGTTACCGCCTCAGGGCCGGGATTTGGTGATTGGCAGTGGCGGCTTGCCACTCTTCCAATCAAGTTAGGTGGTCTTGGTGTGTTTTCAGCGGGTGACATTATCCAGTATGCTTTTCTCACCTCTTGTATGCAAACGAGTGATCTACAAGAAAAGATACTGTCTAAATCTGGTAATGTATCCTATGGACCTTCCTTTCAGTATGCTCTTGATACTTTCAACACTACTTGTAACATAGACGCTCTCGTTGCCACTAATGACGCTTCTGCCCCCCAAATGATGAAAACCTTAGCAAAGTGTTACTTTGGTTTCATTGAGAAAGATCTTGTTTCTAAGTACTCGCTAAGTCCAAGACAGGTCGCTGTTCTTAGTTGTATACGCGGCCCACATGCACAGGATTTTCTTTTCACCATCCCTATTGACGGCTTGGGGCAGAGGATGAACCATCGCCAATTCTGATCTGTGTTGTGTTATAGGCTGACTGTACCCATGTTCTCTGAAGGTAGCCTTTTCCCGAGTTGTAATGTGCATCGTATGGACGTATGGGGGGATCATGCGGTCCACTGCTCTAGTGAAGTGGGTGTGAAGTTCAGGCATAATCTGGTGCGTGATATTCTTGTGGACATTTGCTCTAAGGTTGGGATCATGGTGCGTAGGGAGGCTCCTATGGGGTTCCTTTCGGAGGATGGGAAGGAGCTACGACCTGCAGACTTGCTATTATTTAATTGGATTCAAGGTAAAGATGCATGCTTAGATGTGACTGGCATCTCTCAATTTGCTGGTAGTGGGGCAACTTCATGGGCTCCTGGGGTAGCCTTACACAATGCTGTGGAGAAGAAAAATAGAAAGTATGCATCCAAATGTGAGGACAATGGATACAAGTTCAAACCTTTTGCCTTTTCTACGTTCGGGGAATTCGATACAGAGGCTTTGAACACACTTTCACGTATTAAGTCTATTGCCAATAGTCACTCAAATAATGCTAAAAGTGGTATTTTTATCTTTCATAGAGTTAGCTTTTGTATTCAGAAAGGAGTGGGAGCACAACTTGTGTCTAGACTCCCATCCAACTTTATGTAAAATTTACTATGTTTAATGAAAATTTTATTATTATAATAATAATAATAATAATAATAATAATAATAATAATAATAATAATAATAATAATAATAATAATAATAATAATAAAAATAATAATAATAATAATAAAAATAATAATAATAATAATAATAATAATAATAATAATAATAATAATAATAACAATAATAATAATAATAATAATAATAATAATAATAATAACGTGTCAATCTAGTAATTTACCTGTTTCTCCCAATCCTCAGGCGTCTGGTTCGCCGGACGCTTATTCTTAATCTCTTCAACTTTCTCAACCCCACCTTGCCATTTAAAATTTTGCCTTTTGAATTTGTACTTGTTGTCATCGTATCGCTTTCTGAGGTAAGCTTCGATACTTCTGACAACATCGTCTCCATCCGGACCGGCAAGGTGTTCGCCGAGATCGAAGAAATGATGCAATAAAATATAATTAAAATAAATATACAAATTTAAATAAACAGACAAATTTAAATAAATAAACACATTTAAAATAAATAAACACAATAATTAAAAAAATAAAAGATAAAAAAAACTTACGTGGAGCTGGTTATCGATGTGGGCTTTCGTGGTCTCGGGAACCTAATCCCATGAATCGTAATGCATGAGAATTGATTCCCGTAACAACGTCCCGACCATGTTGGAGAACCACGAAGAGTGATCGCCAACATGCTCCCACATCCCTTTCGCGTTCTTCCGGAATCTGATCGATACCGGACGACCAGTCTCATTCCTCATTTGGTGTAGTTTCGCGTTCTTTGTGGCACCACGCACCACCTTCCTGCCTATGCCAATTTTAGCATTGGGCTTGGGAGGTCTGGAATTAGACCCTGTAAGTAATCAAATTCAAGTGATGATGACATAAAATAATAAGTTATCAATTTCAAATAATGATCAAGTTTAATTAAAATAATCGAGAAATTCTTATGCTGACAGTTAGTGCCTGTCCTCCTCGAGGGACCACGGGGTGGCTCATTACCTCCATCGCCACCGTGGCTCGTAGCTACAACATCTGCCATCTGTAAACGTACTAGTACAAGAACATAGAAATTAGTGAAGAAACACATATACGCATATATATATATATATATATATATATATATATATATATATATATATATATATATATATATATATATATATACACACACACACACACACACATTCAAATAAATAACAAATACTAAATGCCACAATATACACATAAATACTTAAATTTATTGTTCAGGAAAGAAAACTAAATACTAAATGCCACAATAGGGATATCCTCTATGACTTCACTTGATTCTCCAGTCGATGTGTTCATATATTGTACAACATTGTACAACGACGGATAATTAACATCCTTCATCAAAAACTCATCAACAACTCCTAATATATGTTAAATTAGGGTTTGTATGATATGGCTTTTTTCTGTATGTATCGTATTCTTTCTTCTGGATCATAAGCCCACACGTATTATATAATTCCCAAAAATAAAAATACAAACGAAAACAAATCCTTTTTTTTTTTTTTTTTTTTTTTAAATACGGTATTAATTTTTTGTTCAACATTATATATATGGCTTTGCAAGATGTAACTCAAAAGTTAAGTTGCTCTAGTGGTAAGCATCCTCATTACTATATTAACAGATCCTAGGTTCGAATCCTCCTACTTAAATTTTTAAATACGAATTAATTAACGAATTTTAAGTAAAAAAAATTAAATAACGAATTTTAAGTAAAAAATTTTATTACGTAAAAATTAAATTAACGTCTAATACAATCATTTTCGAAATTAATTAATTAATTAAAAAAATGCAAATAAAATAAATTAAAAAAATTGCTTACATGGCGACAATGTGATGACATGGACTTAAATATGATTATTTGGCATTGAGGTGGCATTGAGGTGGCATTAATGACGTCATACGCCTCCTGTTATATATAATGTATAGATATATACACACACACACACACACACATTCAAATAAATAACAATATATACCAAAAAAGATAATAATAAATAAATAAACACATCTAACAACTCGATAACAATTTCATTCAAATAAGTGTCGTTTAACAAATTACAATTTGAGATCAATCTCCCACATCACTAAGATAAAAATCATCATTATTAGTGTCAGCTTCATCTTCACGATCGACGTGGTCTTCATCATCAGATGCTAAATCATGAGGAACGTGGTCATCATAATCAATATCATCGTCGTCGTCGACATCAGTGATAATTGGTGGTGGTGGTGCCTCAACTTCCGCTGGCTAGACATCTATATTTATGGTGTTATAATTCAACTTATCCAACTCAGCAGAGAGTGTGACATGTGATGAGTTGTTGTCATGTACAACATCTTGATTGTCTTCTACCACGATGATATCCAGGTTCCAAATCTTTCGATAATAAGAATCTTGGACGGCCTTGCAATTACCACGTTTACCCGGGAAATCAAGGTAAAAGACTTGTGTTGCTTGTGTTGCAAGAATGTATGGTTCATTTTGAAACGATACACGGTCTGTCATAGTTTGTGTAATGTTATTTCTATAGGTACAACGTTTTATGCCACCCTCGTTATTAGTGTCGAACCATTTGAATTTGAACAGCACAACCTTGAACGGAATATACAAAAACTCGAGAATTTCTTCAAGCTGGCCATAATACATTCCTCTGCTAGGATTAGGAGTTGAAATTCCGCTGTTTTGAGTTGAACGACGTAAATTACGGTTGTGTACGATAACCTTTACACCGTTGACTACGCAAGAGTCGACTGAGACTGCAGTACATGATGGTCCACAAGCCAAAGCGAATAACTCGGAAGTACAACTTGGGTCATTCTTTACTTTTAATTCACTAATCTATGAAAAAGTTAAGAATAGATATAGATGAGTAATAGTCCTTATTTTTACAGGGTAATACATACAATAAGTCTACCTTGTTCCCAAACCAGCGAGGAAATCCTTCTTGTATGTCATTGCCAGGAAATGCCCTGTAAATGTTCATGATATTAGAATAAGTCGTCGAATAATAACTTACGTAAAACACATTTTGAAATAAAACGCGTACCTCTTGTACTCATTCATGTACGGGGTCGATTTCATGACTGTTGTGTAGTACATACCATACTACTTTCTGCATTGTGTCTGGTTGAAGCCGAATTAATGATTGTCTACCATTCATTTTACAGATTGATCGAAACACCTAAAATCGACTTGTTGGGCTTGGACCGTCCTCATTCCGGTCAGGACGATTAAATCTCGTCTCAACACCCCGAAAATAATACGAACCGAAAGTTAATGCTTCATCAGCAATATAACCATCCGCTATTGAACCTTCAGGCTTAGCTTTATTTCTGACATAATTTTTGAGCTTTTTCATGTATCTTTCAAATAGATACATCCACCTCATGTAAACAGGCCCGCCTTCAATAGCCTCTTTGGGTAGATGAATAACCAAGTGAATCATAATGTCAAAAAAAGCAGGAGGATATATTTGCTCGAAACTGCACAAAATATTGATCAGTTGTTCTTTAGCTTTCAACATGTCATCCACCATCAAAGTTCGAGCGCATATTTTTTTGAAGAATGAACAAAGCTCGATTATTGGTGTTGCGGTGGTTTGGTCCTTCAAGTAATTTTGAAGTCCAGCAGGAAGTAACCATTGCATCATTATATGACAGTCATGAGCCTTCAAGCCTGTTATGTTGCTATCATTATCGGTCACTTTATGCTTGAAGTTAGATCCGAACCCATCAGGTAGTTTAACACCTTTGATGAATTGAAAAAAAAAATCATGATATTAGAATAAGTCATCGAAATGAATACGCGAATTGAATTGGAACAAATAAATTTTGAAATAAAACGCGTACCTTTGATGAATTGACAAAAAAGTTTTATTTCTTCAGTTATGAAAGAGTACGTGGGATGAGGCTTAGAGCACTTCCCATTTCCTTTGTTGACGAGCCACAACTCATCACGAATTTGCAAATTTTGTAAGTCTTGTCTTGCCTTGTTGGTGTCTTTTGATTTGTCATTCATTAACAAAGTACCCAACACACTCTCACACACATTTTTTTGGATATGCATGACATCTAAATTGTGTTTTTGTGTAAGAAAAGACCAATACTTTAGCTCGTAGAAAATGGATACTTTGGTCCAAATCAATTCGCGATCAGGATCACGTTTTTTCTTCGCACCCCCAAAACTTGGATGTTTCCCCGGGATACGTTTAGGCAATCTCATAAGTTGAGTCCAGATGACATCACTGGTAAATTTTCTAGGAGGTGGTCTATCATCGACCGGAGTATAGAATGCCTTTTATTTTTCCGCCATTTATTGGTCGCGTTTAAGAATCTTCTGTGACCAACATAAGCAGTTTTGCTTAACACGAGAATAGATGGAGTGTCTACATTACATGTCGGACATGCCTTGTAACCTTGCCCACTCCACCCAGACAAACTACTTCGAGCGGGAAAGTCATTGATAGTCCATAAAAGCGCTGATCTCGTACAGAATTCAGTGCGAGTGACAGCATCCATAGTCATGGCTCCATCTTTCCATAAAATCTTTAGGTCTTTAATCAAAGGCCTCAAGTAAATATCTATGTCCTTCCCGAGTGATTTAGGGCCCGGAATTAACAACGTCAAAATAAGAGAAGTCTCTCTCATACATATCCAGGGAGGCGTATTGTATGTTGTTAATATGACCGGCCACATGCTGTAAGACTGACTAAGGTTGCCGTACGGATTGAAACCATCAGCAGCCAACCCTAATCGGACGTTTCTTTTTTCATAGGAAAATTCTTTTGAATACTTCATGTCAAATTTCTTCCATGCTTGACCATCAACCGGGTGTTGCATCTTATCGTTCTCCGTAGACTGCCCAGAAGCATGCCAAGTCATATGGTTTGCAGTGTGTTTAGACTTGTACAAACATTGTAGTCTAGGAATGATAGGAAAGTAACGCAACACCTTGTTAGGAACTTTCTTCCCCAGTGTATTCTTGTCTTTCCATCTACTAGCATTGCATATGGTACAATTCTGCAAATCTTCGTTACTTACCCCCGATATAAAAAACAATCATTTACACAAGCATGTATGGATTCGTATCCTAACCCGATCGTTTTATATGTCTTCTTTATTTCATAGTATGACGATGGGATTTTGTATCCTAGAACGGGCGGGAAACATTCCTTGAGAAATTTTAGGGTTTCGTTAAATGTGGTGTCACTCATTTTACCTTTGACCTTGGTGTTTGTAAACTTTGCCATAAAGTCCAATGAAGACATCTAATTACAGCCCGGGTATAGTGGGTCGTTGGTAGTGGCAAGTAACTCTTCAAACTCGTTACGTTGAGGAAGTGTCGTTGCTTGAGTTGGCTCGTTGCTTGTCTCGCCAATATTTCCTTCAGTTGGCTCATTTGTTCGTTATTTGGACAAATATCATGAAGGAATTCTGCCATGTCACTCATCCCAGGATGATTTGTGTTGGGTACTATTTTCCAGACATCCGGTTCACCGTGATTATACCATTTCGTATAACTTTGGTCCCAACCATTTGTGTGTATGTGATCAAACAAATCTTCGTGCTTTATCCAACCAACGTTATAACAAGAAGCACATGGACATTTTACATTCCCATCAATATTCATAAAGGACTTGCAATACTCGCAAAAAGCTTTAAGACCTTTTAAAAATTCGATGCTAGCACGAGATAATGAGACCCAACTCTTATCAATTGGCATAACTGCATTTTAATGATGCAACAAATAATTATATAGAACTAAACATGTTCACAAAAATCTACACATAAATACATAAAGGTAGAATTACGAGTTGCACGTTTTGTTCAATTAATCCAACTTTAGAAGGCAATCCTAACCCACTCTTTGAATGTTTCGTCTCATATATGAATGCGTATAACTGAATTTACTATTTGATAAAATTTTGACAGCATTTCCCCTGAACTCCCCAAATATGTGCATTAAAGACATATTCATAGGAGTAAAGGGGAAACACTGTCGAAATTTTCACAAATAGTAAATCAATTATACGCATTCATATCCTAAATGAGACAAACCATTCAAAAAACATTCCCAAACAGGGGACTTTCCGAAATTAATTTCTAATAAATTAATTTCGGACGGGTTCGGACGGGGACTTTCCAAAATTAATCTTTAAAGTCCTAAAATCATTGACAATAGTCTAACACAATCAAATACCATATAATACTAACATATTCGCATTGTCAATATTAGTAGATAACATAATGATTCATATATGAAATTACTTAGACAATTCATCAAACACACATATATAAATGGTTATATATCGCGGTTAACAAATTAAGGGGGTGTTTGTTTAATCTTATTTGTAGCTTATGAGCTTATTTGTTTTTCGGCTTATATATCATAAGACTCAATTTTCCGGCTTATTTGGAGACTTGTGAGCTTATATAAGTTTATTATATCATAATATACTTATATAAGCCCACAAGTCTCCAAATAAGCCAAAAATTTGAAGCTTATGAAATATAAACCGAAATCAAATAAGCTCATAAACCCAAACACCCTTTTGGTGCAGAAATAAGCAATCCCAAACACCCATGTTTGGAAAGCATAAACCAAACAGCCTTTGTGGGTTGCTGTTAACCAAACGTACCCTTTTGGGGCTGAAAAATAAGCAGAACCAAAAGCACCCTTTTGTGAGCTGCTGTTAACCAAACAAAATAAACCAAACGACCCTATTTGGACAACATAAACCAAACGGCCCTTGTGGGCTGCTGTTAACCAAACGTACCCTTTCGGGGCTAAAAAATAAGTAGAACCAAACGCACCCTTTTGTGGGCTGCTGTTAACCAAACAGCATAAACCAAACGGCCCTTGCTTTACTTTCCATTTTAAGAAAAATATGACGAGCAAGAAGGTGATGGATACAGATTAAAAGGCTAAGGTCTTATTAAGTGATTGTTATAGAATATATAGGTAAGGGTAAAAGTCTCTATTCAGTTTTCATGATTACTCGTTATGAACAGTGTACTAACTTTATTTAAAAATCTATGTGGATTTGTTTGCCTAACACATCATCTTCATCTTCATTACATTAAAACACACACAAACATCCCTTATAATCTCCCCCTCACTCATGTGAAACCACCAACAAACATTTCCATCTTATGAGTAACCAAGAAGGTACATCATGTAACCTATATATCTAGAAAATTGAACTTGGCAATTTTAAGGTTTAAGATATATGATAATGGCAAGCAAGAAGGTGTATAATGCAGCTTTGAGAATACAGTTAGAGGAAGATATATACTCCCTCCGTCTATGTTTTCACTATGGATATGCATGTCATACAGTTTTAGAAAAGTACTAATATTGTCTTCTCAACCAATTTTCAGTATATAAAATGATTTAACTGTTAAAACAAATAAATTACTTGTTTTCGCTCTTTTAAGACCATCAGCCAATAGTCACCATGGTCCTCCCCTACAGCGACACAACTTAAATCATCTATTAAAGACCAAACTAATCCCGTTACAACGAAACTAGCATCTGGTGCCATTAATGGTATAGACATTTAAATATAAACAACCAAGAACACCAATTATATACTAAGATAGAAACTAAATCAATTTATTCAACATTTGATGGCTGAGGTTCAAACTGGATAAAAAAACATACTGTGGTCGCGGCTGTGGTTAGCTGTGGTTCACGGTTGGAGTCAACAAGGAGCTAAAAAAACCATAAACACAAATTAATGACTATAAACTTTTGGCGGCGACATGTCCCCGGTACAAACATAAACACAAAAAAAAAAAAAAAAAAAAAAAATCACAAATTAATCACTATAACCTGTGGTCTCAGCTTCGGTTCTCGGCTTCGGGTCTCCGCTTCGGTTCTCAGCAGCAACTGTACCAAAAAAAAATTAACAAAAAAATTAAAAAAAAATAACGAAAAACATAATACACATATATCAAAAATTAACATATTGCAAAAATTAACACATATCAAAAAATTAACATATATAAAAAAAATAACAAAAATTATCTCATGGGTTTTGTAAACGAGAGGGATAAAGGAAGAAAGAAAGAATTAAATGAGGAGAGGGGATATGTGGTGGAGATGATGGTGCTGTGGTGAGATGGTGGTGCACAGTGGTGCGAGTGTGGGTTTATGTGGTGGAGATGATGGTGCTGTGGTGAGATGGTGGTGATGTGGTGGTGCTATGGTGGTGAGATGATGGTGCTGTTGGTGAAGATGGTCGTGTTGTCGAGAGGAAGAAGACGATGAGAGAGATGATTTTTTTTTTAAGTGTAAACCAGATCTGTTAATAATTGAGGTTAGGTTTTAGCGATTATATTCCCCGCTAAAAGAAAAATTTTCTTTTAGCCAGCCTTTTGGCGGGGACAAGTCCCCACTAAAAGGTTTTACTAATCGCCAAAAACTTTGGCGGGATAAAGTAAATGCGAAGAGGGGAAAACAAATTTTTTGGTGAAATCTTTCGGCGGGTCCTCGCCGAAAGCATTTTAGTAAAAAAAAAAAACTCTTTTATATTATTTTAACTAACTCAAATCAATATTAAATCTTTTAAATTTTTTCTAAATCATCTTTAATTAATTTAAAACTTTTTAAAGTTATTTACATCACTTTTACCTAATAAAGTTAAATCATTTATACTTAATTTAAATCATTTAAAATTATTTTTAAAACATTTTAATTAAGTTAAATCACTATTAAATCATTTAAATATTTTGTAAATCATCTTTAATTGATTTAAAACTTTTTAAAATTATTTACATCATTTTTAACTAAGTTAAGTCATTTATACTTAATTTACATCATTTTTAACTAAGTTAAACAAATGAGTCGATATGATATGGTTGTACACAAGATGTTAAACGAATGAGTCAAGATGATATGGTTGTACACGAGATGTTAAACGAATGAGCCGAGATGATATGGTTGTACATGAGATGTTAAACGAATGAGAAGAGATGATATGGTTGTACACGAGATGTTAAACGAATGAGCCGAGATGATATGGTTGTACATGAGACGTTAAACGAATGAGTCGAGATGATATGGTTGTACATGAGATGTTAAACGAATGCGGCGAGATGATATGGTTGTACATGAGATGTTAAACGAATGAGCCGAGATGATATGGTTGTACACGAGATGTTAAACGAATGAGCCGAGATGATATGGTTGTACATGAGATGTTAAACGAATGAGTCGAGATGATATGGTTGTACATGAGATGTTAAACGAATGAGTCGAGATGATATGGTTGTACACGAGATGTTAAACGAATGAGCCGAGATGATATGGTTGTATATGAGATGTTAAACAAATGAGCCGAGATGATATGGTTATACAGGAGATGTTAAACGAATGAGCCGAGATGATATGGTTGTACATGAGACGTTAAACGAATGAGTCGAGATGATATGGTTGTACATGAGATGTTAAACCAATGAGCCGAGATGATATGGTTGTACATGAGATGTTAAACGAATGAGTCGAGATGATATGGTTGTACACGAGATGTTAAACGAATGAGCCGAGATGATATGGTTGTACATGAGATGTTAAACGAATGAGCCAACACTTCCCAAGGTAGTGCATGCATGTTGTTGACTTACAAAAGCTAGAGCAATAATTCCACTCTCGTTTTATTTCAAAAGTATATATGCACTTGTTAAAACGTCAAATAAAAATAAAAGTATATACTTTCCAACACTTTAGCCAAAAATGCATGTTGCGAAACATGAAGTTCCTCAAACAAAAAACTATGTGATTAAATAAGCATTTTCAGCAACACTTGTTTTTCTTTTCTGTTTCCTCCTCTAAATATACTTGGATGAGCATTTAAATTTCAACTAACACCCACGTGTGGAAAAGATCAATCAGAAAAAGAGTTGAAACAAATAAACACTTGCAGATAGCTTTAAAAGCTTTAGAGATTTGTGCAGATCAAGTATCTTACCATGTATTTGATTAATACAAGTAAATTATTAGTTAACCTCAAATGTGATGAATTAAACACATTACCAAACAACTCTAAAGTGCATTCATGTTATTACCACCAAAATTTCCCACCAAAATATTGGCGCCAACACTTCCCACCAAAATATTGGCGCCAAAACTTCCCACCAAAAGCTAGCAGATCTGCTCTATCCTCACAAACACCATTATATACACTCTTATCCTCAAAACCACTCAACCTCACAACCTCTTATCTTCACACCAATTTAAAAACCTGAGATGCAGCGATATAATCCTTTTATGTGTTCTTGTAGAACAGGAAATATAAAACTAAGAAAATCACATAAAAAAGATACATTTGGATGGGAATATTATGCATGTCCTCTTTCGAAGGTGAACAATTATACATTTCTTATTTATGTAAATATACAAACAATCATAACATTTCCTTATTTATGTAACAGCCAAGAGAAAAAGATTATGGATGTGGATATTTTATGTAGAAGAGTGAATTTGATGACTGGTTATGAGTAATCTCTTCTGCTTCAACATCGATGGATCTGCACCAACAGAGTGCTCAAACTGTAATGCCAAAGATCTTAGGATAAACATGGTGGAATCACAAAAACAGGTGCTAGAGACAAGAGTAAACATGCTGGAATCACAAAAACAGGTGCTAGAGACAAGAGTAAGGATGCTGGAGGCAAGACTTGAAATGGCAACGAATCCCGACGACCACGACCACGCATGTCAGTCGGCTGCAATACTCCGTGAGCTGTTAGGTGACTTGGACAATCTTCATATGTAATGTTGCTGTTGTTGTTGTTGTTGTTGTTGTTGTTGTTGTTTAATAAAATGTTGTTGTTGTTGTTTGTTGTTGTTGTTGTTGTTGTTGTTGTTGTTTAATAAAATGTTATTGTTGTTGTGAAAACTTAAGTATTTCATGAGGCTTCTTTAACAGCCGTCACGCACATAAATTCACAGTTTCACTAGACCAACGTCAACTAAACCCTTTTGCACCACCTTTCTATCCATCAAGATTCAACCATAATCATCATGCAACCATAACCATAAAGAATGGAACTGAAGGAACAATATCACAATTAACAAACACGAAGGCAAACCTTTTATTTAAAACACGCAAGAGTTCTCAACCACATACATTTCATACAGACTCAAACAAAACAACTTGAAAAGCAAACGAAAGATATCAAACGAAAGAAATCGACAAGAAAATGAAACAACTCAAACGAAACAACTCAACAAGAAAACGAAACATACGACATAGACCATAACAAACATCACCCATTCATTTTTTTTGCTGCTACTTCCCACTTTGCTTGAACCTGCTCCATCTTTTCCCTTCCTTGCTTTCCTTTGCTTGATGAAATGTTCAAACATTGCTTTAAGATTTGTTATCCTATTTCCCAGATCTCCAATTTTGGTTTCCAATGTACTTTCTCCTCCAACATCATTAGCTTGAGCGTCCAACATCTCTCTATAGTACGGCTTTTTCCTCAACCATTCCAGAATCTGGTCTCTCATCTACGAGCTAATGTTCTTATAAGAACCATATTCATCAGAAATTTCGTAGCCATATGTATTAAGAACTTTATTAAAGAGACCCTCCGATGATAAAACCTTTGACCACTCCTCTTCTGGCGTGTAACCAACTATTGTTATGTGTGTTTTGTGAGAATTAACGATTTGGCTATTTGTGTTTTGCCGATTTGAGGATGATCGGTTAGGTTATATATAAGTTAGACTTTGGCTGGATAAAGTTGCAATTTTGCGGGATAAATTGGCGCCAGCACTTTTGGCGGGGACATGTCCCCGCCAAAAGATAATATAGTAGCAGAAAATATTGGCGGGATAAAGTAATTTTTTTGGGGGAAACTGGATAACATTTTCGGCGGGGACATGTCCCCTCCAAAAAGATGGTACTGTGCATCTTAACTTTTGTCCCCGCTAAAAGTGAGGGCGAGAAGAAAACCCGGGAACAATTAAGAGTTCTAAGTTTGTTCAAATTTTGGCAAATATGAAAAACACTTTCGGCGGGGACATGTCCCCGCCAAAAGGTTGCGTTGAAAATTTAGTAAACGGTCAGTGAGACTTTGTGCCAGCTCAGCAACGTTGATGAGGCGAAAAGTGTACCGCTTTTAAGGGGTCATTTAAGCCCGAAATCGTATTTATTTGATCAAATATTGCCCTAAATCGTTCCTTTTGTCATTTTAGGTACTTTTGAGGAGAAATCTGGAAAAGGAAGCATTTTGGACGTTTTTGGAGCATAAAAGTGAAGAAAACGGCAAAGTCTCAAAATTGTGCTGAAAGTCACCTTTGACGGCGTCAACATTAACTCCAGACGGCGTCATGCTTTGGCAAGAAAAGTTGGATGTGAAATTTACTCATGACGGGCCAGTGAGTTTGCATGAGAATTCTGACGGCGTCACGCTTTAACTAAATCAAGGGCGTCACGGCTTAAATCAAAGAGGGACGGCGTCACGTTCTGGATCTGACGGCGTCAAGCCTTGATAAGCCAGAATGGATTTTTGAAGAGCTAAAGAGGGACGGCGTCAAGAAGGTCACCCGGGAACCCTAAAAGCGGCGAGGTGACGGCGTCACAATGCATAAGGTGACGCCGTCAGATGTCAAAGTCTATATATAGTTTTCTAATTTTTTGTCATGAGGAGAGAGCTTAGTGTGTGGAATTTTGGGATAAAACCCTAAGACGATTTTAGCTACTTTTTCAGGGCTTCTTGCCTTGAGATCTTCCATGTTTCATTGAAAGATAAGTTATCAATTAATCATTCAATATGTCTATGTGTTGTTTGATTCTATCTTATGCTTGTCTTTTGTTTAACATGTTAGGCTAATTTTATCTTGTGTTTGCTTAGATCTAATGAAACCTAGCTATTGATTATTGATTGTTAGTGTGTTGTTAGTTGTATTGGATGATTGTTTATCTATGTTAGGCTTAAGAAAACTGGCTAACTTCCTATTCGGTAACTTGCTTGAACGTCTTAAGAAACATGAACCAAATGCGTACTAAAGGTTTTTATGGTTGTATTTAATGCACAAGCGAATTCTAGTGATCCCATGTTAGGAGCTTCCTAGCCGGCTCGACATAGGAGTGAAGTAGGAGCTTGTAGAGTTTGGGGAAGTAAGTACGCCACCCCACGAATGGTATTAAGGAATACACCCGTCATCCACGCGACTAATACACACTAATTAACCGGTAAAAGATAGTTAGGGAGTAAGGAAATCTAAGTAAACACATTTCTCCACACATAAGTTTCTCACCACTTTTCATTTTTGTTATTTTATTTTATTTGCATTTGTAGTAATTTGGGTTAGTTGACTAGCAACTAATTCCGCCCACTCCTTCAAAACCCGAGATTTTACTTGCTTTCATAAAAATATAAAAACATAAAAAGAATCTTCCTCAACCCTTAGACCTAATTAGAGTAGCCTTTCATACCTAACGAACACTATTCCCTGTGGAGAACGATCAATCCCCCGTACTTACCACTACACTATACTACATCGGTCAGGTACACTGCCTGGTGGGGTTGTAAGCCTCTTGAGATCCCTCGAGAGGTAAAACCTGTTGTAAGGTTGCAAAACCCACGCATCAAGTTTTTGGCGCCGCTGCCGGGGAATAGTTATTGTTTAGGTTGAATTTTTATTTTATAGGTCTACTCACTAGATTCCTTTCTAGTGAGATTTTTTATTTTATTTTTCTAGGTTTTCTTTAGTCTATCTTTTTCTTTGTGCCCTTTGTTTGTAAAACCATTTTCATTTGTCACTATGGCGGATGAAATTCCATTTAGATCATTGACAATAGATGAACAATTATACTTCACCAAGAGATTTGTTTCCTATCATTCCTATGAATTGTTTCGTGATCTTTGTGATATCCAAATAAAGTTGGGGGTAAGGTTAGATGGGTTTAATGAATTCTATGCATGTGATACTTCTCTTAGACAATCATTATCTGGATCAATTCCTTTTAGTAAGACCCTTTGGATGAATTTTGAGGAAAGCTTCCTAACGATGACCCATAAGTGGAACGAATTGATGGATTCGTATGAGCAAAAAGACCTAGTTTCCAAGGACATGGACTTAGAGTCAAACCAAGATTCTGAGATGGTTAGAGTTGAGCCACCTAGCTGCATGTCATGGTTAGGCACTACCATAATACAGGGTGAACACTTAGGTGATCTTGATGTGATGGAGGATCTAGCCGAGCATGATCACATTGATCAAAAAGACCTAGGTTTTATGATCGATGACGATGAATCTCAAGAAACACATGATGAATCTTTTGGGCAATTTGAATATAGCAGTCAGAATATTGAGGATGATCCTTATGATTCGGATATAGATGTTGAGATGCCTAGAGAAGCACTTGAGATACTAGGGAAAATGTTAGGGTTAGATTCTACTAAAACACATGATGAGGATATAGGTGATCTTGACACAAGGAATGATGAGGTAAGTAACATAAGCCCACCAAGTACCCCACAAGTCCTACCATCAATTGAGGCACACACACCGCCCGTGACTTACCCGGAAGAAGTTGAGGAGACTATAGGAACCCCAATAGAGGTAGAGCCCTTGTACCAAACACAACTAGAAGAAGTATGTTTGAATACTTGTGATCACAACCTTACTCTTAGTTCTATGGAAGTTCCTAGTTTTGATGAACCGGAGCCTAAACCAAAACCGTTACCTAATCTTCCATCCTTAGATGTGAACTTAGGAATTGAATTAGGTCCCGATCCACCCATCAAACCATGTAGTCCGGGTAATGTTAAGATTAAGGTAGTAGACTCTAGGCCTTGTAGTGAGGAAGACAATATATGAGTGAAAAATGACCTTACATGTCTACATCACCCATTCATGATTGATCACAAGAAACATTATGGGTTTAAACCGGGTCTATTGGGTCAAGATGGATTCCCAATTAGGAGTCTCTCGAAGTTGTTAGAAAATGATCCCTTTTTAGGAGAAAACTTTAATTCACCCATTGACCAAAGTGAACTAGGTAAGGTTATGATGAAAGGAGCACACCCCTTTGAGCATATAATTCATCCACCACTCTTTCCTCACGTGGCATACTCCTACCGAGCTGGTGTGTATCGCTACTATCACCCGCACTTAATC
Source organism: Artemisia tridentata subsp. tridentata (assembly GCA_021014915.2). Lineage (NCBI taxonomy): Eukaryota > Viridiplantae > Streptophyta > Magnoliopsida > Asterales > Asteraceae > Artemisia > Artemisia tridentata. The sequence continues at coordinate 377,626,271 of CP139509.1, forward strand.
CTAAGTTTAGGGAAAACCTCTCCTTTATCCATTAAATAAGGGTAGAGTCAGGCTCATGACTCGAACAAAAACAAGCGCTTCTTGGGAGGCAACCCAAGCTTTATTTATTTATTTGCTTTTTGTGTTTATTTATTTGTTTGTTTGATTTTATTTGTTTCCGTATGTGTGTTTAATTTTTATTCTTATTGATTCATGTTCAAAAACTAATTTGTGAAAATGCTTTATTTTGTTTTTAACTTCGTCTTAACTACATATAAAGGTATTTTGCAAAAGATAAGTGTAAGGGAAATCTAAATCGGTTTATTAGAACACATATGAACATGAATCGTAATAATAATAAATTAACATACATATTCGTATTTGTTTGAGTCAAATGCTTGTATCGAGTCATAATGATGTTTTGCAGGATTTCCAGGAAGTAAGGTAAAGGTTTTTCCAGAAATTTTCCGGAAACTTAAAACGAAAATTTTTGTCAGGTCATTTCTGACGGCGTCAGGGGTTATAACCTGACGGCGTCAGATTTAATTTCCAGAATTTTTGAAAATTTTGTTTTCATAAAAAGTTTTTATTAAAATCTCCAACTTATAATCTCCAGGAATCTGCAAAGTTATCATTCCACAAGCATTATATCCTTATATATAGATTTTATCCCGCCGATGTTATGCAGGTTTTCGTGTTTGTTTTCTCAGGTTCAACAGGTTATTTTGGACAAGGAAATGTTTTGAATCAAGCTTATGGCGATGCATTAGTCATGGAGCTTCAACATTACTTGGGAAGAAGATCTAACCGTGTTACTTCATTATCCACCAAGCGAATCAGGGGAGTATTTGATTTCATTCTTTTACTTTATACTTTTACATCTTGTTATTTGAACATTGGGGACAATGTTCATCTTAAGTGTAAGGGGAGGGTAAAAGTACGATTTTAGAGAATACAATTGCGCTTGATTTTTGTTTGTTTAATAGTAGATGTGTAATAAAACTGAGAGAAATACTTGTTAAGGTAATTTTAGTGCCAAATTTAAAATTTTTTACAACATATAGGAGTGAAACTTTGATCTTAATGAGCGTCTCACGGATAGGAGTTATATGACTAGCACAAAAACCGTACCACTAAAAAATTTTCCACCCCCAAATATGTGAGGTTCGCCCCTAGAATTGGTAGGAAAAGCATTTATGCTATGATGTGTGTACCGGTAGCACTTAGATTCTAGAACTTGCGTTAGGACCATTCCAAGGCCACAAGTGAGACTACATTCGTGTAGTTAGATTTACTACATGATAAGAGGCATTAGGATTAACCCATGTTTTACACCTGTGTTTTTGTTATAATTACTTTGGCTACATTGGTCAAGTAATTCTCCCACACCCTTTGCGTTGTACTCATTTTTAGTACACGATACCCCTAGTACACCCCTCAGAGCCTATCTTTTCGTTTCGACCTTTAAGCATTTTACTTAAAGGAAGAATTTGTTACACCCCACTTAAATGTACACCCAAATCGCCTTAGCCTACCTTGTATGCACTCATTTTTAGTGCATTATTGTGACAACATTTGTTTAAACCCAAGTTAATTATCTAATTGATTACATGGTTGCTAAGTCGAGTCATATCCTTGTACATATTGTTTTGGGACGATTGGGACTCATGGGTAAAGTACTAGTGTAATGGAGTAATGGGGAAGAACATCATTTATTACCCCCATATGTGCTAAATGTTTTAAAAGTACTCCAAGTTTTTCAATTATCTTAATTCGAGTCAGTAGAATAGTTATTTGTAAAGTTATGTAAAAGTTCAAGTGTAAGGGGATGCAACGCCCCTATGATGTATTATTTTGGATGGTAGGGCAAAAGTGTATGCACAAAAAAAAAAAAAAAAAAAAAAAAAAAAAAAAAAAAAATCAAGAAAAATACAAAAAAATGAGAAAAAGAAAAATAGAAAAAAACATACGGACTACCATCCCGTTTTATTTTATGTTTATTTTATGTTTATGTTTTGTTATTTTCTTTCATTAGCTTAAGATCGAGTCTAGTCTTGGCTTAGCAACATTGTATAGTACATGTAATTGATCAAGATCTTTAACTAGCCACCAGTAAAATATCCCTTATCCAACAAAACCGTGTTTTCCTTTTCCCTACACCTAACGTTATAACCCATTTAAAAGCCCTCTTTGATAGTTTATCTTAGGTGCTTACGCCTAGTGGAGGAGGTTTTCGATCCTTTCCCAAGCCTATGGTAATCTATTTGCTATGACAGGTAGTGAGAGATATTTTCCGTTTTCATTTATGAGATTTATTTTGATGACACTTGAGAGATGTGAGTATCTAAACACTACTTGTGAGGTGCTAGTATGTAATCTCCGTGCTTATTATGATTGAAGTGGAACGATTATTTGTTGTAATTACTTTTATGTTTGCATTAAATGACCCCTAACTTGTATTTTGATTAGAATAAAAGCGCATTTGCTTGAGGACAAGCAAATCTCAAGTGTAAGGGTATTTGATGAGGCGAAAAGTGTACCGCTTTTAAGGGGTCATTTAAGCCCGAAATCGTATTTATTTGATCAAATATTGCCCTAAATCGTTCCTTTTGTCATTTTAGGTACTTTTGAGGAGAAATCTGGAAAAGGAAGCATTTTGGACGTTTTTGGAGCATAAAAGTGAAGAAAACGGCAAAGTCTCAAAATTGTGCTGAAAGTCACCTTTGACGGCGTCAACATTAACTCCAGACGGCGTCATGCTTTGGCAAGAAAAGTTGGATGTGAAATTTACTCATGACGGGCCAGTGAGTTTGCATGAGAATTCTGACGGCGTCACGCTTTAACTAAATCAAGGGCGTCACGGCTTAAATCAAAGAGGGACGGCGTCACGTTCTGGATCTGACGGCGTCAAGCCTTGATAAGCCAGAATGGATTTTTGAAGAGCTAAAGAGGGACGGCGTCAAGAAGGTCACCCGGGAACCCTAAAAGCGGCGAGGTGACGGCGTCACAATGCATAAGGTGACGCCGTCAGATGTCAAAGTCTATATATAGTTTTCTAATTTTTTGTCATGAGGAGAGAGCTTAGTGTGTGGAATTTTGGGATAAAACCCTAAGACGATTTTAGCTACTTTTTCAGGGCTTCTTGCCTTGAGATCTTCCATGTTTCATTGAAAGATAAGTTATCAATTAATCATTCAATATGTCTATGTGTTGTTTGATTCTATCTTATGCTTGTCTTTTGTTTAACATGTTAGGCTAATTTTATCTTGTGTTTGCTTAGATCTAATGAAACCTAGCTATTGATTATTGATTGTTAGTGTGTTGTTAGTTGTATTGGATGATTGTTTATCTATGTTAGGCTTAAGAAAACTGGCTAACTTCCTATTCGGTAACTTGCTTGAACGTCTTAAGAAACATGAACCAAATGCGTACTAAAGGTTTTTATGGTTGTATTTAATGCACAAGCGAATTCTAGTGATCCCATGTTAGGAGCTTCCTAGCCGGCTCGACATAGGAGTGAAGTAGGAGCTTGTAGAGTTTGGGGAAGTAAGTACGCCACCCCACGAATGGTATTAAGGAATACACCCGTCATCCACGCGACTAATACACACTAATTAACCGGTAAAAGATAGTTAGGGAGTAAGGAAATCTAAGTAAACACATTTCTCCACACATAAGTTTCTCACCACTTTTCATTTTTGTTATTTTATTTTATTTGCATTTGTAGTAATTTGGGTTAGTTGACTAGCAACTAATTCCGCCCACTCCTTCAAAACCCAAGATTTTACTTGCTTTCATAAAAATATAAAAACATAAAAAGAATCTTCCTCAACCCTTAGACCTAATTAGAGTAGCCTTTCATACCTAACGAACACTATTCCCTGTGGAGAACGATCAATCCCCCGTACTTACCACTACACTATACTACATCGGTCAGGTACACTGCCTGGTGGGGTTGTAAGCCTCTTGAGATCCCTCGAGAGGTAAAACCTGTTGTAAGGTTGCAAAACCCACGCATCAGTGAGACTTTGTGCCAGCTCAGCAACGTTTTTGTCGTTTAGCGACTTTCGACGGGGACATGGGCGTCCCCGAAGAAAACGTCCTCGCTCGTCTCCTTTTTTGTTGTAGTGACGTATGTTACATTCACCAAAAGACACTTCTTTAAAAGAGAAAGCAAATGCAAAACAAGTGTGTTGTTGCTAAACACCTGCTTGAGCAGTGTATTGACATCGGCCGACAACTGGCCACAACTGGACACACATTCATGCTCAAGACATCAAGAATTTACAATTTTTTATGAAGATGATTCTGACATCAAAGCAAGCTCATCAAAGTATCCACTGAAAAGGCTTCGCTTTGAATCAATCTGATTCTTCATATCATCCATTACCTTATTCACGATAATCTCCGATTCTGCACACAAACCAGAATAACATGCTTGCATCTCAACCCTCTCTGATTCAAGCACCTTGGGGAGTAGTTCTTTGATGTGATGCACCTCAATGATTATATGAGTAGTAGCTGCTTTCTGCTGCATGCTGAAATCTCCCCATAATCTATCCGAATGGCTAATTATTTCCCCAAACGGTAGTTGGTGCTCAACCTGTGCCTTCTGTCGCTCCATATCAGCTTTCACTTTCTGTAGAAACACCTTTAATTCTGCCATACGGGGTTTTGCCTCTTTGGTAATTTCCATAGTTCTAGCCTCCTGCAGTATCATAAAATTTTGATATCACAAACTCCCAAGTTAAACACTCTTTTCTAATACAGATGCGGCACTAGCGATTAAGTTAAAATTTATGTCAAATTATATCAAATTGGAATGCTTACTTTACGGAACAAAAGAACAACCATCAGTTGATGGCGAAAGAGAATGTATCTCCTATTTACCAGCAATGGTATTATGATTTCATAATCTCGTTTAATTTTCCCATAGTTGAATTAATTAGCCAAAAGACTAATTCATTGTATACGAACTCGAGCTCACTAGACAATATATCCCCAAGAAGTCAGTACCACACTGACCAAGGTCTTATCCTCACACTACAACAAAATGTATGACAGGCGAGGACGCTTTTGGCGGGGACGCATATGTCCCCGCCGAAAGCCGCTAGATGACAAAACCCGTGCTGAGCTGGCACAGCATATCATTGACTATTTACAAAATTTTCAACGCAAACTCGTGTCCCCGCCAAAAGTGTTTTTCATATTTGATAAAATTTGACCAAACTAGTAATTATTAATTGTTCCTGGGTGTTTTTCCCGCCTTAACTTTTAGCGGGGACATGTCCCCGCTAAAAGTGTAGATGCACAGTGCTAGATTTTTGGCGGGGACATGTCCTCGCCGAAAGTGTTATCCAGTTTTTCATCCTAAAAATTACTTTATCCCGCCAATATCTTCTGCTACTGATATTAGCTTTTGGCGGGGACGCGCCAATTTATCCCGCCAAATTTCAACTTTATCCCGCCAAAGTTTTACTTATATATAACCTAACCGATCATCCTCAAATCGGCAAAACACAAATAACCAAATTGTTAATTCCCACAAAACACACATAAAAATTGCTGGTTACATGTCGGAAGAGGAGTGGTCAAAGGTTTTATCGTCGGAGGGTCTCTTTAATGAAGTTCTTAATACATATGGCTACATAATTTATGATGAATATGGTTCTTATAAGAACATTAGCCCGTGGATGAGAGACCAGATTCTGGAATGGTTGAGGAAAAAGCCGTACTACAGAGAGATGTTGGACGCTCAAGCTGATGATGTTGGAGGAGAAAGCACGTTGGAAACCAAAATTGATGATCTGGGAAATAGGATAACAAATCTTGAAGCTATGTTTGAACATTTCATCAAGCAAAGGAAATCAAGGAAGGGAAAAGATGGTGCAGGTTCTAGCAAAGTGGGAAGTAGTAGCAAAAAAAAAAATGAATGGGCGATGTTTGTTATGGTCTATGTCGTGTGTTTCGTTTGCTTGTCGAGTTGTTTCATTTGAGTTATTTCGTTTGCTTGTTGAGTTCTTTCATTTGATATGTTTCGTTTGCTTGTCAAGTTGTTTCGTTTGAGTCTGTATGAAATGTATGTGGTTGAGAACTCTTGCATGTTTTAAATAAAAGGTTTGCCTTCGTGTTTGTTAATTGTGATATTGTTCCTTCAGTTCCATTCTTTATGCATATGTAATTTAGTGTTGGAAAATTGTATATTTGAAATACCCTGTTGTTTAGGGCCGGTTATGGTTGCATGATGATTATGGTTGAATCTTGATGGATAGAAAAGTGGTGCAAAAGGGTTTAGTTGACGCTGATTAGTGCTCATAGCTATGTGTGCTGTGTTTTTAGTGTTTGTTTTTTGGTCTAGTGAAACTGTGAATTTGTGTGTGTGAGAGATGATATGAGAAGATAGAAAGTTTTGTAATGATGGTAATGGAGTGGTGGCAAGTACTGAAGTGAGAGTGAAATGAGGTTTAAGGGTGGTATAGGGTTATGAGTCAATGATGAGTTTCATTAAATGCTGGGATTTGAGGAGATTATGGAGGTGAAAAAGCTAACGAATGTTTTCACTCTCCAACTTTCCATTTTGTTCAATTCGGTTTTGTGGAGTAATATTTTAATGTTTCTAAGATTCTAGACAAAATAAATTGTTTGTTATTTGTTCCGTTTGCAAAGTGTGACACGAATTGTTACTTAGAGCACTTGGTGTAGTCTTCGTTGTGGCTCGCCATAATTTGGTTATCTAAAAGTTGGAACGTTTGAAATACCCTGTTGTTTAAAGGGGTGTTTAGACACCATAATTTGGTTAACTCAAACCTTGGTCAACAAAAGATAGGTAGATCACCGCCACTAACGAAGGTGCACGACGGCTGTTAAAGAAGCCTCGTGAAATACTTAAGTTTTCACAACAACAACAACAACATTTTATTAAACAACAACAACAACACTACATATGAAGATTGTCCATGTCACCTAATAGCTCACGGAGTATTGCAGCCGACTGACATGCGTGGTCGTGGTCGTCGGGATTGGTTGCCATTTCAAGTCTTGCCTCCAGCATCCTTACTCTTGTCTCTAGCACCTGTTTTTGTGATTCCAGCATGTTTATCCTAAGATCTTTGGCATTACAGTTTGAGCACTCTGTTGGTGCAGATCCATCACCTTGAGATGTTGATGCAGAAGAGATTACTCGTAACCGGTCATCAAATTCACTCTTCCACATCCACGATCTTTTTCTCTTGGCTGTTACATAAATAAGGAAATGTTATGATTGTTTGTATACTTACATAAATAAGAAATGTATGATTGTTCACCTTCGAAAGAGGACATGCATAATATTCCCATCCAAATGTATCTTTTTTATGTGATTTTCTTAGTTTTATATTTCCTGTTCCACAAGAACACATAAAAGGATTATATCGCTGCATCTCAGGTTTTGAAATTGGTGTGAAGATAAGAGGTTGTGAGGTTGAGTAGTTTTGAGAATAAGAGTGTATATAATGTGTTTGTGAGGATAGAGCAGATCTGCTAGGTTTTGGTGGGAAGTTTTGGCGCCAATATTTTGGTGGGAAGTGTTGGCGTCAATATTTTGGTGGGAATATCAAAATAAATAGATAGATAATACTGATGGGGTAAGTGTGTTGAGGGCCCTACACACTCAGGTATAATCATATCATCTCGACTCATTCATTTAACATCTCGTGTATAACCATATCATCTCGGCTCATTCGTTAACATCTTATGTATAATCACATCATCTCGACTCATTCGTTTAACATCTCGTGTACAACCATATCATCTCGACTCATTCGTTTAACATCTCATGTATAACCATATCATCTCGGCTCATTCGTTTAACATATCATGTATAACCATATCATCTCGGCTCATTCGTTTAACATCTTGTGTACAACCTGTGGAAAACTAAAAGGGGGGTTGAATAGTTTTTACCGTTTTTTAAAACTTTTCTTCGCTTTGTATACTTAACGTGATTTCAAAGTAAAGCAAAAAATCAAGCAATATATAAAGCAAGTAAGGAAAGAAATGATCAAACCCCACAACGCAGATGTTTATAGTGGTTCGGCTACAAGGACTCTCTTCCTTGCCCTACTCCACTCCTCGAGCCTTTAATTCGAGAGTTTTTCTTCACTAAGAAACAAGCTCCCTTCTAGTCGGAGAAAACCTTTACACGTCGCTTACTCTTTATCCGGTACTAAGCTAAACACCGAGTTCTTTACAAGGGTACAACTACTCCCGTTGGTTCTTTAACAAGGGTGCAACCACTCCCGTTGGTTCTTTAACAAGGGTACAACCACTCCCGACACTCTATGTGTTTTGAGGACTAAAACACTAACCGAACTCTACTGAATAAAAGGTATAACAATGATGTGTGAACACTAACAAATCACACAATATCTAACTAATAAAACTTGCAACAGTAAGTATGTTGAAGCTTGTATGCTTGATCTTCTTTGCTACAAAAGTGAGATCAATAAGAATGAAATGAATGAATGATATGGGTTAGTGATGTACAAATGAATGAATATATAATTTAGGCTATATGAGTGATGAAAGTGCTTGAATGATCAGCTTGCTATTTATAGGCAAAACTGTTGGGTCCGTCAGTACCCAAGGATCCTGAAAACAGGATTTGAATACAAATTAAGCCAAGTGTTAATCAACCAAAAAAAATCCTAAGTCACTGAGTGAACAGTCACTCAGTGAGTTACCTTCAAGATGCTCGGGACGAGTCTAAGAAGAAAGATTCACCACTCAGTGAGGCGGAACTCCCTGAGTGTCACTTAAGCCAAAGAAGAAGGTAATAGGTTCTGTGAGTATTGGACAAGAACTCACTGAACCCCAGTCTCCTCAAACAACAATAAGTGATTGAAGACTGAAGACTAAAGGCGTAGACTGAAGAACCTGAAGTCTGAAAAAAAGGCGGGAAGAGTTTGAAGAGATAAGGAGAAGTCTTATCGGGCCAGAAACGAACCTTCCCTAAAACGGCAAAAGTCAAGAAGTGTCAGAACTGACACTCGGAAAGACTTTTGGCCTACTCCTATTGGTTCTTGGAAATGACAAATACTGTTGTAGTTGTCAGACACGCTTTGTTATTCTTTTTGTATTTTAATCATCAGTGCTCTTTTATACTTGTGTATAGATAGGAAGAGATTGAGAAAAGTGGGTTAAGTTTTGTGCATTAAAAGCTTAGACTTTTACAAAACCACTTTTCTCCTTCAAAGAGCAACTGCATCCCTGAGATAGTTTAGTGGGTCTTTATTGTTGTCACTCAAGCATAGCTTGAGTTTAGAAATGAGAACACATCATACCTTGTCTATTCAATCCTAAAGTGTATATTCCGCAAACACTTGGGTAATAGATTCTTTGATTGATTTCTAATAAGAATTTAAACGTTGAAAAACTTGTGTTTTTATATTTACGTTTTTCTTATCAGTTGTAATTAATCAATACATTAATCTCAATCATTAACACAATTAGATTAACTTTGTAGTTACTTCTAAGTGTGTAAAGGGAACAAAAAGTGGTATCAGAGCCTCTGGTTTATAAAAATTTTCAAAAACTAAGAGTGCTCAAGGTTTTTAAAACCAAGATCCTACTATGGCTGATGTTAATGTGCCCTAGCTCGTCGATTAAAAAGGGTGGCAGCTATTCAGTTGTTGCTCCCAGATTCGAAGCTGAAAAATTTAGCAAGTGGAAAAAGCGAATGCTTTGCTACTTGACTGGTATGGAACCATACTACATCACTTGTATCAAGGATGGTCCTTTTGTCCCTAAGACTACTGAGGGGCTAAACAAGCCTGAAGCTCAGTGGACCATTGATGAGAGAAGGGTGGTCAATCAAGACCAATGCCTGAAAAGCATAATTATATCTTGTCTTCCTGACGATATAATGGAATCAGTCATTAACTGTTCAACAGCCAAGCAAACTTGGGTTGACTTGATTAACAGCTTTGAAGGTCCCTCAGATACCAAGGAAAACAGGATCATGGACTTGAAACTTGAGTACAACACTTTCAGGGCTAAGGACTCTGAAAGTCTCTCTCAGACATATACCAGATACAAGACCCTAATAAATGAACTGTCAAATGATGGTGTAGTTTTGTCTAAGCATGAGATCATTGTTGGCTTTGTCAACAGTCTCCCTAAGAAGTGGCTAAACTTCTCACAAGCCCTCAGGAATGCTAACCACATTCAGACCCTTGAGCTCCCTGAGATCTATGAGAAGTTTGTCTATGAGGACAACTTAATCTCTAGGAGATACCCTGACTCAAACAAAGCTCTTGAGACCAAAAAGGCCCTGACCTCCTCACCCATATCAACTGACTTTTATTCTAATGGTGTTGTACAGGATTTTCAAGAGGATTCTGATGATGAAATTGATGAAAGAACTGGTGATGAGTACCTAAATAACTTAAACTTGGAATTCCAAGAAAGGGCACTCCTTGCAAATTCAAAACTTTTTATCAAAAGAAATCAGTCAAACTTTTCAAAAGCTAAAGCAAATGAAACCATTAAGTGTTTCAAATGTGGTAAAAAGGGCCACTTTGCTAGAGACTGTTATTCAAAAACCATCTCAGAACCCTCTTATAAATTTTTTGGAAACAGTTCCTCAGGAACTAGCAAGTTTCAACCTATAATGCTTTAGTCGACCCAACATTTTCAAAACAATAATGTTCAAAAGGGTCAAAAGACTTTAAGGCTAAATATAGGAAAGCTAAGGCTAAACTTGCCCTCCTTGAAACTAATCCCTCAATGTCTCAGGCTACTCAAACTTCCAAACCTGTTCAAACAAAGAACAAGGTTCTTGTAGCAGAAGCTTATGACTGGGATGAAGAAGGAGTCTCCTCAGAAGATGAAGAAATTAGAGTAAGTGCACTGATGGCACTTTCTGAAGGTGATCAGGTGGCTGTTGGAAAAAGCCATGCAAGGAATGGTGAATGGGTGAACATAACCATGAAGAAGGTAAACACTTTACTTTCAATGGGTGATGATTCTGACTAGCAGTCCTATATGAATTATATTTGTGTAGATCTTAAGTTTGTAGAAGAACAAAGGCTTAATTTGCTTTCAAAATATAACTATCTTGTGTTAGAATTGAAAAAGTGTAGAGATGAATTACTTGTATTAAAATAAGCCAAGCTAGAAACTATTACACTACAAATTCAAAACACTGAGATTTTGAAACATAATCAAGCTCTTCAAAATGAACTTAACAAAGAAAAGGCTATCATTGAAGGTTGGACTAAAAAGAACCCCAAGGTCTATGAAACTGTGAGTCTAATTCCTAGTGAAAACAAGAAAATTATAGGAATAGACCAACTAACTGAAACCTCCAGTGATAGTCACAAAGAAAGGACTTTTATTTCAGCTGTCATATCTTTTGAGCAGGAAATGAAACCCAAGTCAAATGACTGGATTGTCAGGGACAACCCAGTCAGTAAGTTACCTAACTTTGAGACTGGAAAAATCTTGCTTCCTGAAAGTCAGGCTCTAAAAAATATGCTTGGTCTCACTGACCAACCCAGTAGTACTGAGTCAGTCAATGAGTCTGAATCTGAATCATTTACACCACTCCCACCTTTGAAAATTCTTCAGGGTGCTGCACCAAGCTCTGGCCTCTCACCATTGGTCTACTCTCAGTATTCTCCAAAGGAGAATCCCAGAATGGTAAAAACCATCCTGAAAAGGCAAACCCCTGAAGTCTCAGTTCATACTGATGACTCATTAACTTCAGTCCTTGCTGAAGTAAAAACTGAAAGCCCTGACTCAAAAATTGATCAGTTGGCTGAGCTTGTTAGGAAGCTGAGTGAGAAGATTGAATTTTCTGAGAAGCCTTCTCAATCCAAGATGAAGGAACCCAAATTAGCTTCCTCAAGCACCAAACCAAAACCCTCCAAACCCCTGAAAAGGTGTGAGCTGTGTCACTATATCAATCATTTCACTAATGATTGCTATAGAATCCTTTACTGCATGATATGCAAAAAGGAAGATCACAGGACATCTGATCACCAATCATACACAGCCACATCAAAGATGGCAAACTTTAAAGCTCAGGCTTTAAAATATCCTTCTGATTCTAAACAGAAACAGAAACAAAAGGCCAAGCCTTTTGCACCTTGCCCTCACTGTGGCTTTAATGACCACCTTCCTAAGGATTGTCTAATGGACAACAGTTGTGAAATTTGTAGAGATCCCACTCATGATACATCAGGACATGAGAAGGTCATTCAAACCAGAAGAGGTATGACCATGTCATCCTCTCAGTCTACTGAGTCTACCTCAGCAATCCAATGCAAAACCTGTGGTAGCTCAGTCCACTTAACCACTGACCATGAATTAATTGTTTCCTTTAAGAAGACTACTAAAGCCAAGCCCTCCAAGATGAGGGGTCCTAGAAAGAACTAACTCAGTTTACCGTTTGTGCAGAGGCATGCCAGGGAGCCAATTTGGCATCTAGACAATGGATGTTTAAGGAGCATGACTGGTGTGAAAGAGTATCTGCACAAATATGTAAAAGAACCAGGACCCAAGGTGATATTTGCTGATAATTCATCATGTCTCACTGAAGGTTATGGTTCAATAAACTATAGTGGTATAGTCTTTACTAGGATAGCTTATGTAAATGGTCTTAAGTACAATTTGATCAGTGTCAGTCAACTATGTGATGCAAAGTACATAGTTCAGTTTGATGATAAACAAGGAACCATCTTCAATGCAAATAAGGAAGTTGTCCTTATTGCACCAAGAAGGCAAGATGTTTATGTGTTAGACATGTCCAGTCTAACTCGAAATGGAACTTGTCTCTTTACTCAGGCCACTGAAACCCTCAACTGGCTTTGGCATAAGAGACTCTCCCACCTGAACTTCAAAAACATAAACAATCTTGTAAAACAAAACAAGGTCCTTGGCTTACCATCACTTGTGTTTTCAAAGGATAAACCATGCTCTGCCTGTGAAAAAGGTAAACATCATAGAGCATCCTTTAAAACCAAAACAAACTTTTCCATCACGAACTGCCTTCATCTTCTCCATATGGATCTCTTTGGGCCCATCAGTCCTAGATCCATTAACCATGAGAAGTATACTCTGGTCATTGTGGATGAATACTCAATATACACTTGGGTTTACTTCCTGACCAAAAAGAGTCAGACAGCTGAAACAATCATGTCCTTTGTCAGGAACATTGAAAATCAAAATGACATTAAAGTCAAACAGATTAGGACTGACAATGGAACAGAGTTCAAAGACTATGAAATTGAATGTTTCTATGATGAGAAAGGAATTTCCCAAAAATTTTCCTCTCCTTACACACCTGAACAAAATGGTGTTGCAGAAAGGAAGAACAGAACTCTCATTGAAGCTGCCAGGACAATGCTAAATGGAACAGCCCTTTCCAAACACTTTTGGACTGAAGCAGTCAAAACTGCCTGTTATACACAAAACAGATCCATCATTGTCAAGAAACATAGCAAAACCCCTTATGAGTTATGCAAGGGAAGGATCCCTGACATCAGCTACTTTCATGTCTTTGGGTGTCCTGTGTTTATTCATAATCACAAGGATTACTTAGGGAAATTTGATGCCAAAGCTGATGATGGATACTTCCTAGGATACTCACTTGTCTCAAAGGCCTTCATGGTGTTCAACACTAGGAGACAACAAACTGAGGAAACATTCCATGTGACCTTTGATGAGAGCACTGATGCAATCAGTGTCTCTAACACCTCAGTGAAAGAGATAGGTATTGATGATTCATCAAGATACCCTCCTGATGAACATCATCCTGACAATGATCCTTCCAATCAGTACCAAGAAAATGCTGACATCTCCTACTACATCATCCCTCACAACCTTCCTTACCCAACCATCACTGAGTTTGTTGAAGCACAAAGAATTACTGATGCAATCAATCAGTCTGAACCAAGTGCTCAGGAACCAAACAATATCAGTGATCAGTCAACCCAATCAGACACTCAAGATCTTGAAGATCATCATGAGTCTGCACCAGACCCTACCAATCAGATCTCCACAAGTTATAATCAGTATCCAAGACCTCAGGACAGTTAGACTAGGTCTTAGGATATAGAACTTGTCAATATAATTGGAGAGCCTACTGAAGGCATGCTCACCAGAAGCATGACTGCTAGTCTAAGAGCAGCCTCTACCAAAGAATGCCTATTTGTGGACTTCATCTCCACAATTGAACCCAAAAGTGTCAAAGAAGCACTTAAACATCTAAGTTGGGTTCAGGCCATGCATGATGAACTGGAGCAATTTGACAGAAACAAGGTAATGACCTTGGTCAAATGTCCTGAAGATGTTTCAGTCATTGGCATGAAATGGGTGTTCAAAAATAAATCTGATGAAAATGGCATAGTCATTAAAAACAAGGCCAGACTTGTAGCCAAAGGCTATAATCAACAAGAAGGCATTGACTATGAAGAAACATTTGCACCAGTGGCAAGGATGGAAGCCATCAGGATTTTCCTTGCATTTGCAACCTACATGAACTTTAAAGCGTACCAAATGGATGTTACAAGTGCATTCTTAAATGGCTCACTAAAAGAAGAAGTTTATGTTCAGCAACCTCCTGGATTTGAAAGCAGTGTGTTTCCTGACTATGTCTGCAAGCTTAACAAAGCCCTTTATGTACTGAAACAAGCTCCTAGGGCATGGTATGAAACTCTCTCAGCCTTCCCGATCCAAAACAAATTTGTCAGAGGCAAGATAGACAACACATTGTTTATCTACAGGACAAATAACGATGTCATACTTGTACAAGTATATGTTGATGACATCATCTTTGGCTCAACAAGTTATAAACTTTGCAAACAGTTTGAAAAACTGATGGCAAAGAAATTTGAAATGAGCATGATGGGAGAACTGACTTACTTCCTTGGACTGCAAATCAAGCAGACTGATAAAGGAATGTCTATCAGTCAAGAGAAGTATGTCAGAAGCCTACTGAAGAAGTATGAGCTCAGTGGTTGTGCCTCAGTCAAAACTCCCATGGTTCCCCCCAACAACCTTGGTCCTGACCTTACTGGTAAACCAGTCAATCAAACTCTATTTAGAGGAATGATTGGGTCACTGATGTATCTTCTTACATCAAGGCCTGACATCCAATTCTCAGTATGTTTGTGTGCCAAATATCAATCTGACCCAAGAGAATCTCATCTCACAGCTGTGAAAAGGATACTCAGGTACCTGAAAGGTACTCCGAACCTTAGATTATACTGTCCAAAATGTTCAGGCTTTGATCTCAAAGGATACTCAGACTCTGACTATGCTGGATGCAACATGGACAGAAAAAGCACCTCAGGCTCCTGCCAAATCCTTGGTGGAAAAATAGTCTGTTGGAGTGCTAAGAAGCAACAATCAGTTGCCATGTCCTCAGCTAAAGCTGAATATGTTGCAGCAGCCAGTTGTTGTACAAATGTACTATGGATGAAAAGTCAACTCAGTGACTATGGAATCCAATATAAGATGGTTCCCATCTTTTGTGATAACACAAGTGCAATTGCCATCTCAAACAACCCTATTCTTCATCAGAAAACAAAACACATAGATATTGGATATCACTTCATCAGGGACCATGTCATGAATGGTGACATTGAATTACACTTTATTCCTACTGAATATCAGCTAGCTGATATCTTCACCAAACCTTTGGATGAACCAACTTTCACAAGACTGAAAGCTGAATTAGGAATGTTGGATATTGAGAGTCAGTCCACTGATTGAATCCATCCAACTAAGTGTAAACTCTGAAAGCCTCAGGTCCCTGACTTTATGTGTTCCTCAGTGAAAAAGATCACTGAATCGCCTTCCCTGAACCCCTCACTGAATGAAAAGTCATTCAGGGCCCTCAAAATGACATTCAATGCTAACTTAAATGCTCTAAGTATCTAATTAGTAAATGTCCGAGGTTGGTAACTGAATTCTTATTTAATATAAGAATATTTGTTCTTTTGCCTTCTGGCATCCACCTCTGGGCCCCTACTTACCCACTTGGCATTTAATGCCTCTCCTCACACATCATATTTTGTGATGATGTAATCTCTGCAAATTACACTTTTTGCAGATGGCACAACTGTTCACCTTGACTGTTGCACAAAACACGAGAAAGTGGAGTGGTGACATTTAATGCGGATCCCAAACATTTTTATACAAAACGGTTTTCAAATTTTTGAGAATAATTCGCTTAATACCCAAACCACCCTTCACTCCACTTTCCTATAAATACCCCCAAAATGGATTAACATACACACGTTTTAGAAAATCTTAAGAAAACTCTGCCCTTTTCTTTCAAAACTATTGTGTGTGTTCTTCATCTTTAGAAAACCAGACCATTTTCTTGTAAAACCAAGACCTTTCAAACAAATGGCTACTTCTAAAGCTATAACCTATGCCTCAAATGTGGAATTCACAATGGAGGGCGTGGACATGACAAAAAATAATGTCTTAGGAAACTTTGCCAACCCCAAAAATTTTTGGGCGTACAAGAATGTGGTTAAATATCTTCAAAATAGCTTTCTTGCAACGGTGTTCACAAAAACCCCCTCAGTCATATATAATGACTATCTGAGGGAATTCTGGTGTACAGCAGTGGCAACAAGCCCTGAGGACACTAAAGACTCAATAATCACATTCTCAGTGATGAATGGGAGAAGGACCCTCTCCCTAGATTACCCAACCTTCATCAAGGCCACAGGTCTTGATTTCACTGAGAACTTTGAGCCCAACCCCACTGACCAAGAAGTAAAGGCTGAATTGCTTTTACTAGGGCCACATGACCCAAAACTACCTGACGTGGCCTCAGGAACATTATTGGCCAAAGCACCAATAATTAAGAGTTGGTTCTCTCCTGTCTGGAGGATCCTAATGACCTTTGTCATTCAGGTCCTTGGAGGCAATAAATCCTTCACGGAGCAATTGAATGCATCACAACAATTAATGGTGTTCAGTCTCCTGGAGGGTAGAAAAAATGATATCGGAGGAATAATCTTCCGAGACCTCGTAGCCAAGCTCTCAGGAAAATCTAGGCAAAGACACATGTCTTACCCTAGGTTCATTTCTTGTGCGCTTCAGGACTTACTAGGCTCTGATTATGTTAGGCCTGACGTTGAGGGATCTAAACCTGACGTCCTTCGTAAAGCCAACTATTCAAGAGACCTTACTGAGGTACAACCAGTCTCCCTGACCACATACATGCTGTTGGTCATTCAGGGAGCAAATGCTGTCTCACCTGTTCCTTCTCCTACAAAGCAGGAGAAGAAGAAAAAGAAGGCAGGGTCCAAGAAGGTGGTTAAACCCAAACCACTCGCCCTTGAGACCTCGGCCTCAGAGCCTAAAGAAAGGAAAACAATGGCCAAGACCTCTGAGACACCCACTCTTGAGACCCTCTTGACCTTAAAACAAACGCCAACGGAGGATACTGAGAAATCATCCTCAGTGCCCTTGGGCGAAACCTTTCCTCATGGTCCTACTGACATACACAAGTCAGTGGGGTCAGGAACCTTCACCCTCTCACATCCCAATGAAGGCATTAGTTTATCCCAACCTTTGCCTAAGGGAGTATAGGGTCGTAAATCATCGGTAGAGCAGCACTACTCTACTGAGAAGGGGACCCACACCCAATCACATCCTGCTTACGGTCCTGAGAAATCACGCTCAGGATCTCAGGGAGACAAGGACCCTAAAACCTCAGAAGGGCAGTACAACCCTGATGGGAAGGGGGTCCACCAACAATCATTGCCTTATGATAGTACTGGAGAACGCCCGCCAGTCCTTGAAGGTACTCAGAGGGACAAAGACTCAGAGGGATTAAAACCATCCTCTGATACGGAACCCACAACCCCCCATGGCGAATCCATTCACTTGGGAATTGACTCTAAGGTCCAGGCTAAGAAAACCTACTCAGTGCACTTGGAGGGGTCAGAACCTGGCCACAACAAAGGTGATCCCTCTTCTGAGGGAGAGCCGGATTCTCGTAGGGTTTCTACTCTGGCAGATCTTGAAAGACTGCTGGATGATGTGTCAGAGGAGGAAATGGTTGATTTTGGTGATGAAGACGTTTTTGGTGCTGAGGAGGAAATGGAGACTGAAACATACAACTCTCCTCAGCACCCTGAGCAACAACAATCATCTCCTCCTCTTGAGGATCAACAACCCCTCACCATAACCAACCCAACGACATCATCATCATCATCAGGTCACTCTTCTGCTCCTGCTACTCCTCAGTGGTTGCAGAAATATGATAATGTTCTTCCACTTACTGAAAGGCAGCTGGTAATGTTTCTCCGCAAAGCCAACCATGCTCTCTTTCGTGAGATAACTGAAGAACAATGGGATCAGCATACTAAAGCAGCAGCCAACTATGCTGACTTCAGGGCTGTTGTTTAAGAATCTCAGGGCAAAGTGCTACAGGTCACCAAACTCACTGACAAATAACTCGGTGACCTGAGGGAATCTCTGGATTGTATGGGAACTGAACAAGACAAGCAGCTCACCAACATACTGAAGGCTCTTGATCATATTCAGGAAGAACTCGGAGATGATCCTACCCTGATCACTAAGCTGAAAGAGTACATGGATACTCAGACCACCACCTCCACCAACATTACTGAGCTTCTAAAGCTTCTTCAGGGGGTGGATCTCAAAACCATCAAGTCTCAGCAAGATTCTCTTCATCAGTCAGTAGCTGATTGCAAGGAGTACCTGAACAAAATATCCTCAGCCTTTGATCAGCTCTCAACAAAACATAATGAGCTGATCACCCATTATACCACCAACGTCACTGAACTCACCTCCACTCAGAATGCCATGGCCGCAGAAATGTCCACACTGAAGAATGAGACCTCTGAAATGAAGAAAATGGTCTTCAGTATCTTATCAATTCTTCAGGCCTCTCCGGTTACCCCAACTCCTCAGTCAATAGGTGCATACACTGAAGTTCCAGCATCTGTTGAGGGGGAGAAACTTGATGATCAAACTCTTGAACAACCTTCATCCTCTGCCCTTGTGGTTGCAACAACAGAAATCCTTGAAACATCCACCAGTCAACCCCCTCCTACTGACAAAGGGAAGGGAATCATGGTGACTGAAGATCCTCCTCAAATGCAACTGGTGCCAGCAATAACCGAAGTGCGTCCAGACCCTGATGCACCATTTGAGGTTGATTTGGATGGTGGAAAGAAATTCTTTGGAACTCCAGAGGAAGTGGCCGTAGTTTTGCATGAACAAGACATAACAAGGGCTGCAAAGAAGGCTGAGCAACTTAACAAATCAGTAATTGTTGAGGTTGCCAAGGAGGAAATGAAGGAGACTAATAAAGACATCAAGGGGAAGAATTCCTCAAGCTTCGGGCTGATCTTCTTCAGGAACACAATCAGCAAGCCAAGCTGAGAGAAGAAAGGATGAAGAAAACCTATGAGAGGTACATGTGGCACATGACAAAGACGAAGGGAGAAGGCACAATCATTGACATGACCATTCACCTCACCAACCCAATAAGCATTACGGTTCACAGGGGACCAAGAAAGTCTGAGGTAAATAAACCCTTCAGATTCTCAGAATATGGGTTAAGGGAATGGCACATGATGATGCCCATCCTGAGGAAGAAGCATGGCAAGATCGTTCCCAGCCTTCTCAAGACCCTGAACTCTAAATATGAAGAACTGGAAAAAGTGGCTAAGAGTTTGGGTATTGATCATGAGAAGGCACTTGCTTCTTAGGGACTGTCAATCCCTGAGCCTACTCAGAAGACCGGGAGGAAAAGAAAAGCTGTGGGTCAGGAACCTGAACAATTCATAGCTGCTCTTCACTGCAACAGGATTCCTCCTGAGGGAGTCAAGTTTGTTCCCAACCTAGTCATCATGGAGCCTGAGTATGGTATATTCTTTGTCGATGAGTTCAACCAACCGGCATTTCAACGAGTCAGTGATATCAAGCTTGTGGAAACGATAAATCTCTAAGCATACAAGCTAATGGTACTTCAAGTGAAGGGTCCTGCAAATGAAGAGTTTGTCAAGCTGTTGGACAGGATGATGAAAGAGCGACCTGACAAAGATGTGTTAGTGTCGAAGATAGCTAAATTGGAAATCTTGGGTATCTTGGAAGGAGAACAAGAACCCTGAGTATTATGTTAGATGTTAGGACCTTGTAATGATATTAATAAAATTGATGGCCCATGTTTTTGTTATACCAGTGTCCTTAATAGCTTTCTAATATATTCAGTATGAGAAGAAGCCCATTGTCTCACTCATAACTGATCAAAACACTTAGGCATAATTTATATCCAAATAGGGGGATATTGTTGGGTCCGTCAGTTCCCAAGGATCCTAAAAACAGGATTTGAATACAAATTAAGCCAAGTGTTAATCAAACGAAAACAATCCTAAGTCACTGAGTGAACAGTCACTCAGTGAGTTACCTTCAAGATGCTCAGGACGAGTCTAAGAAGAAAGATATACCACTCAGTGAGGCGGAACTCCCTGAGTGTCACTTAAGCCAAAGAAGAAGGTAATGGGTCCAGTGAGTATTGGACAGGAACTCACTGAACCCCAGTCTCCTCAAACAACAATAAGTGATTGAAGACTGAAGACTGAAGGCGTAGACTGAAGAACTTGAAGTCTGAAAGAAAGGCGGGAAGAGTTTGAAGAGATAAGGAGAAGTCTTATCGGGCCAGAAACGAACCTTCCCTAAAACGGCAAAAGTCAAGAAGTGTCAGAACTGACACTCGGAAAGACTTTTGGCCTACTCCTATTGGTTCTTAGAAATGACAAATACTGTTGTAGTTGTCAGACACGCTTTGTTATTCTTTTTGTATTTTAATCATCAATGCTCTTTTATACTTGTGTATAAATAGGAAGAGATTGAGAAAAGTGGGTTACGTTTTGTGTATTAAAAGCTTAGACTTTCACAAAACTACTTTTCTCCTTCAAAGAGCAACTGCATCCCTGAGATAGTTTAGTGGGTTTTTATTGTTGTCACTCAAGCATAGCTTGAGTTTAGAAAGGAGAACACACCATACCTTTTCTATTCAATCCCAAGTGTATATTCCGCAAACACTTGGGTAATAGATTCTTTGATTGATTTCCAATAAGAATTTAAACATTGAAAAACTTGTGTTTTTATATTTATGTTTTACTTATCAGTTGTAATTAATCAATACATTAATCTCAGTCATTAACACAATTAGATTAACTTTGTAGTTACTTCTAAGTGTATAAAGGGAACAACAAAAACTGATCAAACAGGCGGCGGATTTGGCGGATCCAAAATATGGGATCCGCCCATATAATGGTTTGGTTCCGCCGGGACATACCGGCTAAGATTTTCACAAATCTTTCCATATCTTGCCATATCTTTCCATATCTACCAAATTCAACTCCTTTGCTTCAAGATCTCTATAAGATATCTTACAAATCCTCAAGATATCCTAAAGATATCAAAATGAGGTATGCCATGATGTCATGTTAAAATTCTATTTTAAGAAATAAAGTTAAACATGTAAAAGTATATATGTATGCAATGTAATTCCTAGTGATCATGTAATGAGTAAGTGTGTTTTAAAAGACTTGTTACTATAAATGTAAAAGTCTTTAACTTATATCTATGCTTTGCTAAAGATAAACGTTATAATTGTCGTTAACAAAATAAAGCAAAGATCGTAAAATATAAATAACGTTTTTAGGACGATATTTGTATTAACAATCTCCCCCTTTTTGTTGATGATAAAACATAAAGTTTATTTTTAAGCAATGGAATAAGTAAAGTGAAAGTCTTTTAAAAATATAGATTAAGTTAGTTTTATGCAAGTTTTAAAAACCATTTTAAGCATAAAAGTACTTACTGTGATGTTCACAGTGATGTGTGAAGTTAATCTTATCTCCCCCTTTTTGTCGAAACAAAAAGAAGATATGCGTAGCGGAATGTGGTGAACATTTCTTGGTTATTACTCCCCCTAAATTGGAGCACCAAGAT
Source organism: Artemisia tridentata subsp. tridentata (assembly GCA_021014915.2). Lineage (NCBI taxonomy): Eukaryota > Viridiplantae > Streptophyta > Magnoliopsida > Asterales > Asteraceae > Artemisia > Artemisia tridentata. The sequence continues at coordinate 377,648,249 of CP139509.1, forward strand.
TGTTTCAATGATTTTAAGAACTTAAAGCTCCCCCTTGGATTATACTCCCCTAATTGGAGTTCCAAGTTCATGATGCATGAATGAACCTACAAAATAAAAGTTAGTGTATGATATGCTCCCCCTCGATGTATACTCCCCATTGCTAGGGTACCAACGTATACATTTCAAGGATGAGAAATTCTATAAAATAATGAGTTAGTTCATGATATACTCCCCCTCAATCTATACTCCCCGTTGCTAGGGTACCAACGTATATGATTCAAGGTTGAGAAAAGCTACAAAACAAAGGTTAGTTGTGAATAATTCCAACCAAGTAGCATAATGCATATGTATAGGTCAACCAAGCATGATAGTTCAACCCATTTGACTTTAAAAAGTAAAATATACGCGTCTGATCAAAAAATGCATCAAAGTACAAGTGGTCAAATTATTATGAGAATTCAAACCAACCATACAATAATGTTAGTAAATCAAACAAACCAAGATATTATGCCAAATAGTGATCACCTACAAGCATAAATATAACATCCATTCATTGAAAATTTGTTTGTGACATAAGTCACAAAACATGATGTTACAAAAAAAAGAAAGCGACCTAAACAAATCCAAAAAAAAATCCTAAAAGTTCCTATAAAAGGAAACTAGGAGGAAACTAAAAGTTACCTATTGCGGAGGATGGGAGATCGCATTTAGGCGTTCGAGAATATGGTTCAAAATGAACCTCATCTCGTTTTGAAGCTCATGGACCAAGATGTTGGTCCTTTGAGCCAAATGAGCCATTCTTTCGCACATGGAGCAATCATGCCTTGGAAAGTTGGAAGGAAGAGTGGGCTCATTGTTTTGTGGTGGTGGTGGTGGTTGGTCGTTTGATTATGGTGGTGGTGGTTGGTTGTTTGATGATGGAGGGGTGATGGAGTTGAGCAAGATGGATTGAAGATCCATGGCTTCACCAAGGCGGGAATCTACCATATTGGAGAGAGCATAGAGGCGGGTGAGTTCCTCGTTGATCTCTTCATTGGTTTGTGGTTCATTGATCCACATTGCCTCATCGATGGCAATGTGTGTGGATGTGGGTGAGAGGGGTTGAGGTTGTGGTTGTGGAGGTGGTGGATCATGATAGAGATGACCATGGATATCCCGATAAATGGGATTAAAGAGCATAGGTACTTGACCTTAAAAGGTCATGGGAGGAGGATTGGTGGACCTTGGTGGAAGGTCTTCCAAATCATCCAAATATGGATGAGGTGATGAAGGTGGAGTTCTAAACAACTCTAGGGGCTGAAGTTGTGGTGAATGTGGTGGTGAAGGTGATTTAGTAGGTTGTGATGGAGCGGGTGGTGGTGTGGTAGCAACAGGAGTTATTGTTGGTGGTGGTGTGTTGATGAAGGTTTGAGGTGGTGTTGGAGTTGCTAGGTTGAGAAAATTCTCATTGGCTATTGGTGAGAAGATGTTGAGTGGAGATGACTCCTCTGATGATGAATTAGCTAAGTTTACGAAGCAACAAGGATGGACACTCATACGAGCTGTCCTTCTTGCGGGTTTGCTTGTAGATGAGTTATTTGATTCTGGCATTGTTGAAATGTGAGAAGAGTTGCTCTAAAGTACAGGAATGATAGTTAGTAGTAATGGTGGTTGTGTGATTTGTGATGATCCTGAGGTTCTAATTTATAGACAGTAAGGTGTATTGAACTTTGTGTTTGGATTTGATGTTAATCCATTGAAGGATGGAGGTTCCTAATGATTTGGAACAAAAATTTGTGCTAGTCACATCATCTAAGTCAAACCATAGAGATTAAGTTGAGTGAAAGGTTGAAGATATGCAGTAAATGCAGGACCTTAGTGGGAAATCTATTGATGTGATGTTTCCACGGATTGTAAAGAACCAAATTAAGGGTTCCTTGCATGTTACAGAAAGGTAACTCAAATGGAAAATTTGAATATTCAAATTTTGGTGGGAAATGGATTTCTTATTATTCTAAGTGGTTCTAAATCATCCTAATGTGCTTAATGATAAGTAGAATAATTCTAAAAACTAGAATCAATAATCTAAGGATCGGGATTAGTCGGGAATTTTGAAAAAGTTACTGTTGGAGGGGCGGATCCAACCGATAACAAGTGCGGAACCAAAATTTTGGTTCCGCAGAATCCGCAGGGTAAGGATTGGCGGAGCCAAAGAGTACAACAGGCGGAACCCAAATTTTGGTTCCGCCATATGGAAATGCTATTTCTTAACAGAGGATATGTCATATTTTTCGTTACCCGTTCAATTCCCGAAAAGTTTCCTAAAACATAAGTAACGACTAATATGAGATAGAATAAAACTAAAAACATAGGTTCTAACACACGTATGCATATAGATTAATCCGATGATAATACCTTACTATAAAAGGATGTTAAGCCAAACGATGGCTTAAACAAGGAAAATCGATAACAACAAGTGTTATCATCCTGCAATGTTAAGTTAGTTCACATAAAAGTCAAATAACTACATAATATCCTAAGAAACATACAAGTTCATCACATCATTGTTTGACATTGTCTTATACCAAACACTCCTTAAACCTTACTTCTTGCTAAGCTTCTTGTGAAGCTTCATTACCCATCGTCCAAGATTCTTCATCATTCCTTTAGTTTGTCGAAACTCCGCTGATTCGTTTGGGATAGGAGGAAGTTGGCTCATGTATTCAGGTGGTGAGATCCTAGAATTTGGCAAACCATCCTCTTCACTAACAGAAGATGATGATGATGAGGTAGGAGGATGAGCACGTTTTCCTCTTGCTGCAGCTACCTTATGATCTCTAAGAGTAACAAAGGTGTGTTGAATTTTGGTGTAGTCGGGAACGAAACCTAAAGCATTTCGAGGAATGGGTGCAAAAGCTCTATAAAGACGGGTCAAAAGCATCCCGTAAGGCATTGCGGTGGTACCTAAAACTGGAATATCGGCTATTCTTTTGGCGATATAATAGACGAGGTTGAATGGTTGGTAGTTTGATACACAATACATCATGTAGCAAAGGCTTGCGTTGACATGGTCTCTATTTCCTATGGTGCTTATGACATTAGCCCTCATAACTTCTTCTAGCTTCTTAAATTGGGGCCTAAGTTCATTTAGCTCCATGGCAAATGGATCTCGATCTACTTGACGACCTCGACTTAACCTAGTTTGGTTGTTTCTAGGCACAAAGAGATGCTCACGAATGGTTTCTTTTGGAGTTAATGGTGTGTCATATGGTGCCAATCGATCAAGGTTGGATTCTAGAATGGACAATGACCATTTGTCCGAATAGAAGCAAGTTCCTTGATTCGGAACTCCTAAGACTTCCCCAAATTGGTCTAAAGGAATTTTGAATTGGTTTTCGTTGACTTTGAAGTGGATGTTCATGTACCCTTAGTCATTTGAACTAAGACCTACACTAGCATAGAATTCTAGTATGAATCTAGGAATTATGGGTTCATCGATATCTAGAAGACCATCGAATTGGATAGCGGCTAGTTGTTCTCGGAGAATGGTCCCTTCATAGAATGAGGGGTCTACGAGTCTACCCTCGTGAACATAGCGTTTTTCTAAGGCATTAAAGATTTTGACTTGATCTTCGGTGAGACCTTTGGTCTTGTGGTGTTTGGGTAGGTATTTGGTGGTTTCTTTGTGATCATAAAAAGTTGCGGGAGGCATGATTATCCTAGACACAAGAAATATATAGTTTAGTTAAAACTAATGAAAATACGTATATATATTTCTAATGTGTGCCTATATGAGGACAATGTGGAGGTGCGGTTATCTCGACTCCCTTTGATGCATGAAAATATTGTTAATGCAAGTTTTATAGTAAAATTAGAGATAACCCAAACGCTCCTACTTCAATGCAGCTTCGATTGAATGTACCCGAAAATACATATTAGTTATGTATTCCCTTTAGCATTCAAGAGACATTATGCAAGTGATGTGTAAAACATAACATTTTGTATTTGCATGAACAATGTTCAAAAATAGTTTTTCCTGGTCGTGAGAAGATTTTGATAAAAATTTCTCATGGGGTTTTTGATGAATTATGATAATGCCTTATAAGATGCAATTCCTAACTAAAGAAAACATGATTTGTGATGAAATTCAGTAAATATGTTTCATGATTTAGCCAAAAATATGCATAAACCCCAAGTTTTGATTTTGTGCATGAAATAGAAATCCTAGACTCAGATCAGGAATGTAGACGTGATTAGGATACTTACAGAGATGATTAAAGCACAAATTGATGAAAGGAGATGACCTAAATTGTGAGTTTGGTTGATTTTGAGTCGAGTTCTAGTAGGTGATATGTTTTTGGGAAGTGTGATGAAAAGTATAGGATGTTTATTTAATATACAAAAAAAAAATGACTCAGGATGCCACGGATCTGGCAGAACCAAAACAAGGGTTCTGTCCTTGTTGTCGGTTGGTTCCGCGGGATCAGCCTGGGATTTTGGTTATTGTGGTGTTTGGTTAATTCTAAGGTTCAAGCTAATGTTTTATCTACTCACTAGGTTTCATTAATCCTAAACCAAGTCTAAGAAATTTAAAGGGTGCTCTTTTAAGAGGTTTAGTGAGAATGTCGGCAATGTTGTCCTCTGAGGAAACTTTCTCGATTGAGATGTTTCCCTTCTGAACATTGTCGCGTAGGAAATGGTGACGTATTTCTATGTGTTTGGTTCTAGCGTGTTGGACTGGATTTTTGCTAAGGTTGATAGCTCCTTTGTTGTCGCAAAGAATGGGAATGTCGTTGAGTTCTATTCCATAGTTGACGAGAGCTTGTTTCATCCACAGTGCTTGTTGACACACCTTTCCTGCAGATAAGTACTCGACTTCAGTTGTTGATATTGCTAGGGCCGTTTGTTTCTTGGCAAACCATGAGGTGAGACAATGCCCAACCAAAGTACAAATACCATTTGTACTTTTTCTATCGACATAGTCACCGGCATGGTCTGAGTCGGCATACACTATGGTTTCCATTCCCGTTCCTTTGGGATACCATAATCCTAAATGTGTAGTACCTTTGATATATCTAAATATCCGTTTAACGGCCTCAAGATGGGATGTTTTGGGATCTTCTTGAAAGCGTGCACATAGACAAACACTAAACATAATGTCCGGTCTACTAGCCGTGAGGTAGAGTAAACTACCAATCATTCCTCTATATTTAGTGCTATCTACGGATTCACTTTCATCATCCTTGGTGAGTTTGGTTTCGGAGGACATGGGTTTGGAATCTTCAAGACCAAATTTCTTAAGCATATCCCTTATATACTTAGATTGGTTGAAGAATATCCCATCTTCTAATTGTTTTATTTGGAGACCTAAGAAAAAGTTTAGTTCCCCCATCATACTCATTTCAAACTCATCATGCATGATTTTTGAAAATTCATCGCATAACTCTTGACAAGTTGAACCGAATATAATGTCATCCACATATATCTGGACTATGATAATATGTGATCCCTTTTTCTTGGTGAAAAGAGTGTTGTCTACTAGGCCCATGGTATACTTATGGTCAACTAGGAAGGTCTTAAGTCGATCATACCAAGCTTTTGGTGCTTGCTTAAGTCCGTATAGAGCTTTCTTAAGTTTGTAGACATGATTAGGTTTTTCAAAATCGGAAAATCCGAGAGGTTGTGCAACGTACACTTCCTCATTAATAAATCCATTTAGAAAAGCACTTTTAACATCCATTTGAAATAATTTAAATTCGCATGCACATGCATATGCAAGTAATATTCTAATTGACTTAAGCCTAGCGACGGGTGCAAATGTCTCGTCGTAATCTATACCTTCTTGTTGATTGTAGCCTTGAGCTACTAGCCTAGCTTTGTTTTTAGACACTACTCCATTTTCACTCATTTTGTTCCTAAATATCCATTTAGTTCCAATTATAGTTTGATTTTGAGGTTGAGGGACTGATGAGTGTCTAAATACTCATCATTTTTACCTAATCTGAGCTGCCAAAACATCCAAAAACTCTCAGAAATGCATCAAAATATTGAAATTATCCCAGAATTGTGTTTTATATGTTTCAGATGCAAAATGTTTAAAAACAGTTGAAAAACGAACAAAGTTTGCATAATTGGCAGTTTCAGTCCCTCAACTTTCAAAAGTTGTCAAAACTAGTCCCTGGTTATTCTAAAAACAGGAAAAGTCATCAAAGGTCCTTTAAGAATCGTGAAATTACATAATAAGTCCTTTGGTGCAAAGTTTCATAAAATTACAAGTCTAGTCCCTGAACTTTGCAAATTGGCAAAAATGGTCCCTGGGTATTATAAAACTTGAAATTTCACAAAATACCCTTGTACTATGCATGAACTTACAATTTGGAACTTTATTGATAGCTTTTGGGGATTTACAAAACAAGTCCCTCTAAAATCCAAATTTACATATTAGGTCCCTAAAGTTTATAAAATGCTAAAAAATACAACTTTGGTCCTTGTGTAATTGTTTTATGGCAGGTTTAATCCTTCGAAGTTATTTTGGAATGATGACAACTCAGCCCCTCAAATATTCAGCAATTACAAAAATGGTCCCTATGTTTAATTCTACCTAAATCCGGATCTAAACCTTAACCCAAAAATAAAACCTAAACACTAAATCCAACCCAACCCTTATCCCATTTACCCAACCCAACTTATTACCTAAACCCAATACCCATTTACCAAGCCCAATCTTTAAAAGCCCAATCCCAACTCTGAGTTAAACACTCGGTCAAACAAAGTTTGACCCGTCTTCCTTATACCACCAATCCCGCCAAACCATCCAGTCACCCCCCACCTCACCAATACCACTCACCACCTCATCCCCCCTCCTCCTACACGCTACCTAACATTGCTAAACGCAATTAATGCGTCCTCCCCACTCCCACTAGCTAAATCAGAAGAAACAACCACTTTCCTGATTTCCCGCCAAAATTACAAGTGGACTGCTGAGATCAAATTGGAGCAATTGAATGGTGGGGATTTGTTCAAGGAAGTCGGCTAGGATTATCCCACCATAGTTTTGTATATATAGAAGCTTTTGTAGCCATTATTGGCAAGTAGTTAACTAGTAGCATAATTGTTTTTAAATTTTCAGTAGCTATCTTTTGTAATCCAAGTTACCAAGTGATCAATATAAGTGAATTTAAGTTTAAATGTTCTTGTTGTATTCGAATCTAACTCAGTTTGATTAGCAAAGTAAATTTCAAGTTACCTGTTATTCGTATAAGTTCTAAGTGCTAATAAGTAACCAACAAAAGCTCCAAATAACCTTGCATTAAGCTTATAAAAGCTCTATATAGCTTTTAGTAAACTTAATTAGTATCACTAAATTCTAATTTCAAGAAATCATGAAAGTCAACAAAAGTCAACCATGGAGGCCAATAAGCTATTTCTGAGTGGATAAGCTAGTTCAGGAAGCTTTTCTGGGTTTTCTAGCTTGTGTGAACAAGCTAGGTTGGTTCTGATCTGTTCATGCTATCCACATAGCCACAATATCAGTTGTAAGCTTTTTAGCTTTTTAGCATTAAAATCCAAATTATTGTATAAGTGCTTATAAGTAGCTTATTCCTATTGTTTCATACTTTTTGATAGTTTCTAAATGTATTTCATTAAGTTATATCAGTAGTTAATAGCTTGTTCTTAATTTTTCTTAAAAACTTGAAAAAAACTCCAAAAACAGTCAATAATAGCATAGCTTATTTGTTAGCTTAAATTTGTGTTAAAAGTTGCTATTCAGTACTCAAATAAGTTATTTAAAGTAAGTCTATTAGAAATCTTAGCTTAAAATATTGTTTTCCTTTGAAAATCCATCACAGACACATCATAAAGGGGTGTTTGTTTTAGTTCAGTCAAGGGGTAAAACCCATGTTACTGTAGATTGGCCATTTGGTCAACTTTGCACTAGCTTATCTCAGTCCTATTAAGCTCTTTTCAAAGTCTCATAAGTCCTATAGCTAAATCTAGTAGTTTTACATGGTCCTTGTGAAAATCAGTCCACATAGAAGCTCATATAAGCCATATTAAGCCACAGGCTTATTTAGCCTGCTAACTTGGCATTTTTGAGCTCATCTCAGTCCATATAGTGAGTACTAAAAGTCATAGAACCTCTGCATAAGTGTGCACCTAAGTGCACACCAATTCAGTAAACAGGCCTGCATATCAGCAGATACCCCATTTTCACCACCTGATCTAGGCTCCAATTGGAGTTCAATTGGGCATTTTCTGATAGGGCTTTTAGGATTTCTAGATAGCCCATAGTATAAGCTAAGTTTTGATCCCATAATATTCCATCTCAATAGCTTATTTCACCCCTTAATTTGGTCTGCAATCTTGCCATATTTCTGAATTTCTGTGCACACTTTGCAACTGCTTATGTGTCCATTTGGCTTATTTTGTGGATTGGTTGTTTGAAATAAGTTGTTTTAAGCTTATTATAGTTGTTTAAACTTACCCTGATCATTTGGTCAATTTTCCTAGCTTATTAGCTTATTTTGGGCTTATTCACAACTGCTTATTAGCCCAAATCTGCTTTTTAGGCTTAGCCAGCTTCCACTTTTATTTTTCTTATCTTTCTAATATTATTTTAGAATTATCTGTAAATTTTCATAATTTTCTGAATAGTTTTGATATTTTTAATCATTTTAATTAGTTTCTAGTTGTAATAAAATCATAATAAATAGAATATTAATCAGAAAAATATAATTTTAATTTTCATAATTTTCTTTTGTCATTTTTAATCTAGGAAAAATATAATCTTATTTTTAGAACTTAAGAAAAAACCAAAAATAGAAATATAGTGATAGCTTCTATTTAATAGAATTTATCTTTTTAAATTTTAATTAATTAATTTTCATTTTTATAATTTTCTTAGCTTTTTCTCATCTTATAATATTTTTAGAAAAAGTTTTATAATTTTCTTTGTTCATTTAGTATTTTTTATAAATTCAAATAGTTTAATAAGTAATTAAATAATAAATAATTAATAATAATTAAATAAAAAGTATAAAAAAATATAATTTAAGTTTTTAAATAAGTTTTAAGTAATTTTACATTTTTAGGTTTTAAATTTTATAAATTTCAATTTTTGTCCCGTTTTAGATTTCCTGTTGCGCGTTTTAGTTTAATTTTAATCGCGTTACATTTGTTTTGTATATTTAAATTGTTCATTAGTATAAAAAAGCAAAATCAAAAATATCTGATTCATCAATCACTTTAATCCAAAGCTTTTCACAGTTTTCCATTCACACCTCGTTGGGAAACGACCCAGGTGATCACTTGCCTGGTTCACACTACACACGAGCATCCGGTTCTGAGACTGCATTTGTTTAATTATAAGTGTTGTTTTCGGGCGGATCAAATTTTGGCGCCGCTGCCGGGGAGGTGTGCTGTGACTGTTGTGTAAGTTTTAGCGATTAGTGATTCGAGATCCTTCTATCAGAAGTTCCTATTTCCCATAAACAATATAAAATACCAAAAAATATTTTTCTTTTCTTTTCTATATATATTATTATTAATATTATCATATAAAAAATAAAAACACCAAAAATAATTTCCGTTTTCTTTGTTAATAATAAATAAAAATATTATCATCGAAAACCAAGACAGAGTACTACCTAACTGGGGGTACGACCATAATAAGTTCCCAAACCAAAGATTAAAACTTGCCTTTGTATCACTTGCGAATATCGGCTCACCTTTAATTGATAAACAAACTCTAACGGAGGTTTAAGGATAGTCTGACATTAAATTGTCGGACTGAAAGAAGCGGGTTTTTAAGGAGCATTAAGTTGCCCACCTTTGCTTCTCCGCCACTCTGTGCGTTTATCTTTTAGAGAGCTACCGTACGCTTGTTGATTATTGGTTTAAGTTCACTTGTGTTTTGCTTCTGTCTTGTTTTAATTAGAATATTTTACTTAGTGCATGCGCACTCGTTCTTCCACGTCATCAAGCCCTTTACGTGAACTCGTAAATATTTCGAGAAGACGTAATCGTAGACGTGCTGCCCAAATAGTCGAACCCGAGATTCGTACTGTTTCCACTGATAATATGGCAGACAATCGCACAATGGCGGAAATGCTCCGTGCACCCACCGAGGGTTACGGAGATGCCATCGTTTTACCAGCCATCGATTCTGATCATTTTGAACTGAAAACACATTTGATTCAGCTCGTTTCTACCAACCAATTCCACGGGTTTGAACGAGAGGATCCTTATGCACACATTCGTTGGTTCAACAAACTGACCTCTACAATCAATTACAAAAATGTGCCGCAAACAGCGATCAAATTGATGCTATTTCCATTCTCACTTGAGGGGGCAGCCCGAATTTGGCTGGATAAAGAACCCCCTCGATCCATTGAAACTTAGGAAGATCTAGTGCAGAAGTTTGTCAATTATTTCTTCCCTCCATCAAAGACGACTAATTTAAAAAATGAAATTGCTGGTTTTCGTCAAAGTTTCGATGAAAATTTCGGAGAGGCATGGGAGAGATTTAAAGATCTCCTAAGAAAATGCCCACATCACGACTTTACAGAGTTACAACAGATAAATACGTTTTATAATGGGTTGACCCAAAACGATCAAGATGCACTTAACGCAGCCGCTGGTGGCAATATCTTGAATCGTCGACCTAGAGAGGTGGTTGAAATTTGTGAAAATAAATCAAAAGTTCCTATTTCTCGAAACAAAGTGAATGTTCCTGTCACTCCTGCCTCGTCATCCGGTAACTCCTCAGAGTTAGCCTTTTTAACGGATTCAATGCGTTGTATGATGAAAGAAATGAAAGAATTAAAAAGTGAAATTCATAAACCGGAACAAATCAAAGCAATAAACAAAGTGTGTGAAACTTGTGGTGGCCCACATGCGTATTATGATTGTCAAGCAACCGATGCTTCTCTTTACCCAGCTCCCGTAGCTGCAGTAAACCAAAATCAATACCGTCCGCATGCTGAGACTCAGTACCGAGCACCGAATGCTATGGTCCCACCTGGTTTTCCACCCGTGCCAAATCATAATAATCAAAATCGCTTTGTTCAAAATCAGGGACAAAATTTCCACAATTCCCAAAATTTCAATCAAAACCGAGGTTATAATCAGGGTAATTTTAACCAAAACCGTGGTCCAAATTTTAATCAAAACCAAGGTTCAAACCGAAATCAGACGTCCTCAGATGAGTTGCTTATGCAATTCATGAAAACCCAAGAGGAAACAAATAAGACACAACGTGAGACAAACCAGTTATTGGTTGCCCAATTAAACCAAATCAAAAAGTCTTTAACTGATATACCTTCTACCTCGGGAGGTCTCCCAAGTAACACTGTTATCAACCCTAGGGGTGAACTCAAAGCTGTCAGTACACGTAGTGGTAAATCTCATGTTGGATTCAAGGTGATAAAGGACCCGGTACTTCCCACTAACAATGGAAGTGCTAAATACGTCCAACCTTCGGTCATCCAACCTTCTGTCATCCAAAAATCTACACCCACAATTGCTCCTCAACCGTCAAGAATCGATCCTACTCTTTCACGATTTACGGTTAAAAGTTTGTCAACCAAACTTAGTGAGCAAAGATCAGCCAGATATTATTCCGAAATGCTCAATGCTGTTCCTGTCAGTGTACTTGATGACAGTGATGATGATGAAGATACCACTTTCGTCAAAGCTATCACCACTCGGAGTGGTGCTTCTTATAAGGGGCCAGCTGGCCCTATTCCTCCTCCGTTATTTGAAATGGAGAAAGAAACGGAGGATACAACGGACAAAGTGCAAATTCCAAACCCACCGAATACAGCACATGTCCAGCCTCCGATTGTCCAGAAAAAGAAATCCAAACCAGGAGTTGTCTTTGAATCTGTAGAGACTCCTGAAGTCATTGCCCAAAAATACAAACCTTATATTCCTTACCCATCGCGCTTAAATGAGCAAAAGCTCCGTGAGAAGGTTAGTCAACAAATGGACAAATTCTTTCAAATCTTTAAAGAATTACATTTTGACATAAGTCTTGCGGATGCTCTCATTCTGATGCCCAAATTTGCATCAACAATCAAACACTTGTTAAGCAACAAGGAAAAACTGATTGAAATGGCTAAAACTCCAGTAAATGAGAACTGCTCAGCGGTTATCTTGAAAAAGCTTCCGGAGAAGCTTGGAGATCCTGGAAAGTTTCTACTACCTTGTGTATTTCCGGGAATGGTTGAATGTTTTGCCTTAGCAGATCTAGGTGCAAGCATCAACCTGATGCCTCATTCAGTATGGAAGAAACTTTCGCTTCCGGCTCTTACTCCTACCTGCATGACTCTTGAGCTTGCAGATCGAACCATAACTCATCCCTGCGGCATTGCCGAAGATGTATTTGTGAAGATAGGAAAGTTCCATTTTCCAGCTGACTTTGTGGTTGTTGATTTCGATGCTGATCAAAAGGTTCCTCTAATTCTTGGAAGAGGATTCCTAAAAACGGGCCATGCACTTATTGATGTATTTAAGCATGAAATCACCTTGCGTGTGGATAACGAAGCTGTTACTTTTAACCATGATCAAACTTCGAAGTACTCCTCAAATTATAATTCTGCATCGGTGAACCGAATCGATGTCATTGACATTACTTCAAAGGAATACTCTCAAGAAAATCTTGGTTATTTTCATAATTCTGTGAGTGGGGATCCCACCACATCTTCTCAACATATCATGGCCGACTCTTCCCCTTCTCTCACTTCGGTTGAGGGAAGTGATCCCTTTTGGGATGAAGTCGATGCTTTTCTCGCTGTAGATAGTTCACCTCCGCATGAGGTTGATGATAACTATCTTGATCCTGAGGGGGATATCCTTTTTCTAGAAAATTTGTTAAACGAAGATTCATCTTCCCCTCTTCCACCAAAACAACTTCATAATGAGGAAACCAAGTCAGTTGTAAAAACTGATAAATTTCCTGAGATCAAGTTTAAGGACTTGCCTCCTCCACTTACAATTCTTGAGGAGGAAGTTCTTATTTTAATGGCTATTCAGTTCTCTCTTCTACCCTTCACCTACCTGGTGATTTCCCCTATCTTTCACTCATTTGGGAGTGAGGATATTACTTTTGACCCCGGCATTGTCCATATAACATTGGTTTAATGCCAAATTTATCTCATCGGTGTGGAACTTTCTTATGCTCAATTGGTTATCCAAGCATCTTGAAAGAAAGTCCGATAGAGATGGTTTCTTCCACTTACTTCCCCATAAACTTTTAAATTGTTTTTTCTCCCGGGCTGTTCAGGAACCCTTTGTTACGGTTAACCGTTCACAAGCGGTTAGCTTGCGTGAATAACCTGACTGTTCGGGAGGAATCAACTCAATTCGGGGTCGAGTCAAGCTAGCGACTCGGTTATCAAAAACAGTAGCAAAATATGGGTTTTCACCCATGTCTCACCCTAGTGTGGGGGAGATGCCCCACATATTGTAAATATGTACAGTCCAAAAAAAAAAAAAAAAGTGTGTGTATATCAAATAATGGCTATTAGTATTTCCCTTTCTCGTTCTAAGTGTTGGTTTAACAACCGGTTCTTTGAATATTGAGGGCAATATTCAGTTCTAAGTGTGGGGGGGAATTCTAGCGAATTTGACCAAATGTATCATCTAGTACCCCCATTTTAGCCAAAATTTTAATTTTTTTTCTCACTTAGAACGCAATAAATGATTATCAGTCCGCCATGTCTAACCCACATAAGGATTGGCTAATCCGAGAGCAAACGGCTCTTGGTAAAGATGTCTCAAATCCGTTGATGGCTTGCAATTTGCCCAAAATTGTATGGTATTCGACTCACCATATCTTCATAAGTGAAGAGTTGGCTAGCCCGCAAGGTTATGGCTTGTGGTTAAGGCAGTGAAAATCCATGATTGGTAATCAGCTCACCAAAGATAATATTGATAATTTATCTAAGAGTTGGCTAGTCCAGAAGCAAACGGCTTCTGGTAAAGACAAATCAAATCCGTTGACAGCTGATGGTTTGCTCAAAATCATTTGGTTATCATTGTACCAAAGTATCACATACTAAAACATTGGCTACTCCAGAAGTGATGGCTTTTGGTAAAGAGAAAAATCCATTAAAACTTCATAAAATATTGCTAGGGACTAGCAATAGTTTAGTGTGGGGGATTGATGAGTGTCTAAATACTCATCATTTTTACCTAATCTGAGCTGCCAAAACATCCAAAAACTCTCAGAAATGCATCAAAATACTGAAATTATCCCAGAATTGTGTTTTATATGTTTCAGATGCAAAATGTTTAAAAACAGTTGAAAAACGAACAAAGTTTGCATAATTGGCAGTTTCAGTCCCTCAACTTTCAAAAGTTGTCAAAACTAGTCCCTGGTTATTCTAAAAACAGGAAAAGTCATCAAAGGTCCTTTAAGAATCATGAAATTACATAATAAGTCCTTTGGTGCAAAGTTTCATAAAATTACAAGTCTAGTCCCTGAACTTTGCAAATTGGCAAAAATGGTCCCTGGGTATTATAAAACTTGAAATTTCACAAAATACCCTTGTACTATGCATGAACTTACAATTTGGAACTTTATTGATAGCTTTTGGGGATTTACAAAACAAGTCCCTCTAAAATCCAAATTTACATATTAGGTCCCTAAAGTTTATAAAATGCTAAAAAATACAACTTTGGTCCTTGTGTAATTGTTTTATGGCAGGTTTAATCCTTCGAAGTTATTTTGGAATGATGACAACTCAGCCCCTCAAATATTCAGCAATTACAAAAATGGTCCCTATGTTTAATTCTACCTAAATCCGGATCTAAACCTTAACCCAAAAATAAAACCTAAACACTAAATCCAACCCAACCCTTATCCCATTTACCCAACCCAGCTTATTACCTAAACCCAATACCCATTTACCAAGCCCAATCTTTAAAAGCCCAATCCCAACTCTGAGTTAAACACTCGGTCAAACAAAGTTTGACCCGTCTTCCTTATACCACCAATCCCGCCAAACCATCCAGTCACCCCCCACCTCACCAATACCACTCACCACCTCATCCCCCCTCCTCCTACACGCTACCTAACATTGCCAAACGCAATTAATGCGTCCTCCCCACTCCCACTAGCTAAATCAGAAGAAACAACCACTTTCCTGATTTCCCGCCAAAATTACAAGTGGACTGCTGAGATCAAATTGGAGCAATTGAATGGTGGGGATTTGTTCAAGGAAGTCGGCTAGGATTATCCCACCATAGTTTTGTATATATAGAAGCTTTTGTAGCCATTATTGGCAAGTAGTTAACTAGTAGCATAATTGTTTTTAAATTTTCAGTAGCTATCTTTTGTAATCCAAGTTACCAAGTGATCAATATAAGTGAATTTAAGTTTAAATGTTCTTGTTGTATTCGAATCTAACTCAGTTTGATTAGCAAAGTAAATTTCAAGTTACCTGTTATTCGTATAAGTTCTAAGTGCTATTAAGTAACCAACAAAAGCTCCAAATAACCTTGCATTAAGCTTATAAAAGCTCTATATAGCTTTTAGTAAACTTAATTAGTATCACTCAGTTCTAATTTCAAGAAATCATGAAAGTCAACAAAAGTCAACCATGGAGGCCAATAAGCTATTTCTGAGTGGATAAGCTAGTTCAGGAAGCTTTTCTGGGTTTTCTAGCTTGTGTGAACAAGCTAGGTTGGTTCTGATCTGTTCATGCCATCCACATAGCCACAATATCAGTTGTAAGCTTTTTAGCTTTTTAGGATTAAAATCCAAATTATTGTATAAGTGCTTATAAGTAGCTTATTCCTGTTGTTTCATACTTTTTGATAGTTTCTAAAAGTATTTCATTAAGTTATATCAGTAGTTAATAGCTTGTTCTTAATTTTTCTTAAAAACTTGAAAAAAACTCCAAAAACAGTCAATAATAGCATAGCTTATTTGTTAGCTTAAATTTGTGTTAAAAGTTGCTATTCAGTACTCAAATAAGTTATTTAAAGTAAGTCTATTAGAAATCTTAGCTTAAAATATTGTTTTCCTTTGAAAATCCATCACAGACACATCATAAAGGGGTGTTTGTTTTAGTTCAGTCAAGGGGTAAAACCCATGTTACTGTAGATTGGCCATTTGGTCAACTTTGCACTAGCTTATCTCAGTCCTATTAAGCTCTTTTCAAAGTCTCATAAGTCCTATAGCTAAATCTAGTAGTTTTACATGGTCCTTGTGAAAATCAGTCCACATAGAAGCTCATATAAGCCATATTAAGCCACAGGCTTATTTAGCCTGCTAACTTGGCATTTTTGAGCTCATCTCAGTCCATATAGTGAGTACTAAAAGTCATAGAACCTCTGCATAAGTGTGCACCTAAGTGCACACCAATTCAGTAAACAGGCCTGCATATCAGCAGATACCCCATTTTCACCACCTGATCTAGGCTCCAATTGGAGTTCAATTGGGCATTTTCTGATAGGGCTTTTAGGATTTCTAGATAGCCCATAGTATAAGCTAAGTTTTGCCCCCATAATATTCCATCTCAATAGCTTATTTCACCCCTTAATTTGGTCTGCAATCTTGCCATATTTCTGAATTTCTGTGCACACTTTGCAACTGCTTATGTGTCCATTTGGCTTATTTTGTGGATTGGTTGTTTGAAATAAGTTGTTTTAAGCTTATTATAGTTTTTTAAACTTGTCCTGATCATTTGGTCAATTTTCCTAGCTTATTAGCTTATTTTGGGCTTATTCACAACTGCTTATTAGCCCAAATATGCTTTTTAGGCTTAGCCAGCTTCCACTTTTATTTTTCTTATCTTTCAAATATTATTTTAGAATTATCTGTAAATTTTCATAATTTTCTGAATAGTTTTGATATTTTTAATCATTTTAATTAGTTTCTAGTTGTAATAAAATCATAATAAATAGAATATTAATCAGAAAAATATAATTTTAATTTTCATAATTTTCTTTTGTCATTTTTAATCTAGGAAAAATATAATCTTATTTTTAGAACTTAAGAAAAAACCAAAAATAGAAATATAGTGATAGCTTCTATTTAATAGAATTTATCTTTTTAAATTTTAATTAATTAATTTTCATTTTTATAATTTTCTTAGCTTTTTCTCATCTTATAATATTTTTAGAAAAAGTTTTATAATTTTCTTTGTTCATTTAGTATTTTTTATAAATTCAAATAGTTTAATAAGTAATTAAATAATAAATAATTAATAATAATTAAATAAAAAGTATAAAAAAATATAATTTAAGTTTTTAAATAAGTTTTAAGTAATTTTACATTTTTAGGTTTTAAATTTTATAAATTTCAATTTTTGTCCCGTTTTAGATTTCCTGTTGCGCGTTTTAGTTTAATTTTAATCGCGTTACATTTGTTTTGTATATTTAAATTGTTCATTAGTATAAAAAAGCAAAATCAAAAATATCTGATTCATCAATCACTTTAATCCAAAGCTTTTCACAGTTTTCCATTCACACCTCGTTGGGAAACGACCCAGGTGATCACTTGCCTGGTTCACACTACACACGAGCATCCGGTTCTGAGACTGCATTTGTTTAATTATAAGTGTTGTTTTCAGGCGGATCAGGGACTAATGTCCAAACGCCATTTCTAACAAATTGGTTTAACATTTTTAGGTTCAATAGTTGAAACAAAACAAAAGAAATTACTTTTGTTTTGGACTTTTGACCTTAAGGTTTTTTCGTTAATTTTTCCTATGACGTTGTCTAATGGATGACTTTTGGATTCTTTGATGTTGACTATTTCTCTTTTTATCGGTTCGTCTTCTTTGTCATTTTCTATGTTTTCTTGGTTTTCAACCATTTGACTTTCAACTAAGTCATCATCTACCAAAGGTGATGTCTTAGAGGGAGGTGGACTTTCGTCGAATGTTACGATCAACGATTCCTCGACTCTTGAGGTTTCTTTGTTCAAAACTATGTAGGCTTTACTACTTTGCGAGTACCCAAGAAATACACCTTCATACGACTTTGGGTCGAACTTGGTGAGATAGTCCTTAGTGTTTAAAATAAAGCACTTGCTTCTAAAAACTCTAAAATATCCTAAAGTAGGCTTTTTGCCTCTATATAACTCATATGGAGTCTTTTTCAAAAATGGTCTAATTAATACTCTATTTAAGATGTATGTGGATGTATCTACGGCGTGACACCAAAAATTTTGTGGTATGTTTTGTTCATTTAACATAGTTCTACTCATTTCTTGAATTGTCCTATTTTTGCGTTCTACTACACCATTAGATTGAGGAGTTCGAGGAGCCGAGAAATTATGTGTTATGCCATTCGCATCACAAAAAGCTCCGAATTGGGTTTCGTTATCAAATTCACGACCGTGGTCGGTTCTAATAGACACAATGTTATTTCCTATTTGATTTTGAATTTTCTTACTTAGAATTTCAAATTTATCAAATGCCTCGTTTTTAGTTTTCAAAAACTTAGTCCAAGTATACCTAGAGTGATCATCTACTATTACCAAAGTATAGAAGTTTCCCCTGTAACTTTGTATAGCGGATGGACCAAACAAATCCATATGTAACAATTCTAGACACCTAGATGTAGACACCTTGTTTTTAGCCTTTTGGCTATTATGAACTTGTTTCCCAATTTTTCAAGCATCAAAAGTGTTGGTCGTATTTCAACTTGGGTAGGTTCCTAATGAGTTCCTTGGATGATAAGGATTGGATTAGCCTCATATTGGCGTGACCTAAGCGTCTATGCCATAGAGTTGAGTTTTTGTCCAGAGAGGTGAGACAAAGTTTGTCTTTAGGTGTTTTGTCTAACTTCAGAACGTAAACGTTATTCTTTAAAACACATTTTCCTACAGTTATGCCATCCTTAAGTATTTTACTTCCATTTTCACTAAAAAGGACGTTATACTTTTTGTGGCATAATTGACTATTACTAAGCAAGTTAAATCCTAAATTATCTACATGAGCAACATCATCAATAGTGAGAGAGTCATGAGAGATTGTACCTTTTCCGATGATTTTACTTTTAAGTTTGCTACCGAATGTGACATTACCTCCATCATACACTTGGTAGGTTGAGAAAAGGCTTTTGTTTCCCGTCATGTGTCTTGAACACCCACTATCTTTGATCCACTCATCCGGTTCTAACCCGACTTTCAAGCACACCTCTTCTGAGTCATGAGCCCTGAGAGTAACTTCGTCGTTCTTAGGCTCGTTGTCATCACCATCATTGTCACTCCAAGCTCCACTAACAAATGCTTTTTGAGACTTATTCTTTGGAGGCTTTGGACATTCTCCTATTAGGTGACGAGAATCCCCGCACCTAAAACACTTCCTATCTACTTTTCCTTTTCTATCATCACGGTCTTTCCGGAAGGATTTCTTTTCTCCATGAGGTGGTCTTACGAACTTTCCTCGTCTCCTAAAGAACTTCTTGAAATCTCTTACGGCCATGGCATATTCTTCGTCTTCGCTACTAGAACTAGACTCTTCATCATCACTTGACTCTACCCTAGCTTTCAAGGCAATGGACTTCATCTTCTCCTTTTTGCCTTTAACTATTTCTGAGTCTTTTTCCATCACCATCTCGTGAACTTTGAGATTTCCGATGAGCTCATCCAGTATCATGCTTGAAAGATCCTTGGATTCTTCAGTAACCGTCACCTTTGCTCTCCACTTTGGATGGAGTGCTCTAAGAAATTTCCTGACAAAGTTCTTACTAGAAAAAGATTCGTCAAGTGCTTTAAGAAATGTAATAATAGTATTAAACCTAGCAAAAGCACTATCAATGGTCTCATCTTCAGAGATAACAAATTGTTCATATTGTTGAACAAGAAGATCAATTTTGTTATCTTTGACTTGTGAGTTCCCTTGATGAGTGATAATCAATGATTGCCAAATATCCTTAGCCGTTTTACACATAAAAACTCTTTCATATTCTTTCTTAGGTAAGGCATTATAAAGCATCATTTTTGCTTCATTATTTTTGGCAATCAACTTCTTTTGCTCATCACTATGACGAGTAAGAGAAGTACCCTCATACCGACCACCTGATATATTTGATATAGGTTTATTATCACCTTCTACAATAATATACCACAAATCTATATCCTTTGACTTCACATAAGTTTCAAAGTGATTTTTCCAATATATAAAACTATTTGGTTTAAATAGTGGTGGTCTTTGTATAGATTGCCCTTCTTTGAAGTTTTCAAAATCCATTGATCGTTTCAAGTTTTAAAATACAATATATTTTGAAAATCTTGAGTAACGTAGCTCTGATGCCAATTGTGAAAAACTAGAATGGGGGTTGAATAGTTTTTACCTTTTTTTTTTAACTTTTCTTCTCTTTGTATTGACCGGATCTAAACACATGAATTGTGTTGGAGATACTTTGAGTATATACTTAGTAGCACGCGGAATTTACTACCAAGTACTTAGAAGATTTAGTGTTTGGTGATTGTATGTGATTGTATGAATGTACCAGTAAGTATACTAACACACAGTTTAACCAAAAGATTAGCTTCAATATATTACAAGTGATCTTGGAATATCACAAGAATTACAATGAAATCTTGAAGCTCTATCAATAATGCATGTCCCTAAAACTTAACCTAGGATCTCCTTTTATAGGACAGGAGTCCTTTACAAGTAAACTTTTATACTTATCAATCTATACAAATAAGATATACATCATATCTTTTCTATATTTATCCATGCACGATTCTGTCTTTATCTAATAAACAGTACTAACTCTTCTACCAGCAGTACTAACTGACTTAGTACTAATAGTGTATTCTTGAACGATCTTCAGCAGTACTACTTTATGCATGAGCAGTACCAACTGTTAGTTTAATTCCCAACAATCCTCCCCCAAACTTATGATTTCTGTGTAAATCATTAAGTTTTTCGAATTAAACTCCAATGTTGATGATGGGGTGGATTCTTTCAAACACTTATCTTCAATCTTGAATCACTTGAGAATTTTCTTCACATATAAGCTTTTGAAGAAACCATAACAGTAAGTACTCCAATATTGATTCCACACTCATCTTTGATTTTGAGTTGATATATCCTCCCCTGAGATACATAATTATCTTTAACAGCAACTGAAACAAACTTTAGTTCCTCCCCTGTTTGGAAGAATCTTCACCATCAGATAGAACATATGACATTTAAGCTTAGCTTCCAATATGACAATATGTACAAGTTTCCATCAATTCAGTTGTGTAGTTTCAAACTGCTTTCAACACTTCCAGATGAGTAACCTTCTGAGAGAGGTGAATCATAGAGCATAAACTCAGTATGAAACCAAGTTTAAACCTTCAGTACAAACTAGTTGAAACTAGCAGTACAGACTGTTTAGCAAAAGTTTTTCAGAGATGAGGATAAACTCAATGTGGATATGAAAACATTTTTGTCCACTTATAGTTTTTAGCAAACTATCAGCTATCAACGGATTTGATATGTCTTTACCAATAGCCGTTTGCTTTGGAATAGTCAACTCTTCGCTGTAAGATATGGTGAGTTGATTACCATACAATTTTTGGCAAATTGTCAACCATAAACGGATTTGATTAGTCTTTACCATAAACCGTTTGATCTGGACTAGTTGATTCTTATGTGGGTTAGACATGGTGAATCAATTACCATTTGTTGTGTGACAAACACTCACACTTGAAGTTCCAAAGCACCATTCTTTCCAAAGCACAAATCTTAACCTGTAAATGTTAGTCCAAAACCAAAGAAAACACAATACACAATATTTTCCTTTTAACAGTTATCACAAATGACTAACAAATTCCATAAGCAGTACCTAAAAATAATCAAGCAGTACAAATTATACAAGTAGCACAACTAGCAATACAAAAACAAAAACACTTAGACATTAATCTTTTGAAGGATTAAGCATTCCAATACCTGTTACCAAGTACTGAAACCTTCCTACATCAAAACCTTTTGTTAATAAATCAACAAAGTTGTCATCAGTGTGAATTTTGACAACCTGAACTACCTTCTTTTCAGCACAGTCTCTTATAAAATGATGTCTAATTTCAACGTGTTTAGTTTTTGAATGTTGAACAAGATTCTTAATGATACACATTGTACTGCTATTGTCTATGTGTATAATTGTATTTAAGAAATTGTACCCATAATCAAGTATCTGATTTTGAATCCAGAGAACTTGAGCACAACAACTTGCTGCTGCTACATATTCTGCTTCAGTAGTAGAAGTAGCCACCATAGTCTACTTTTTACACTGCCAAGAGATCAATCTACAACCCAAGAATTGACAACCACCTGTTGTAGATTTTCTATCCATGCTAGCACCAGCATAATCAGAATCTGAGAATGCTACCAGATCAAATGCAGACTCTTTAGGATACCATAGACCTAAGTTAGGTTTACCTTTAAGGTATCTAAAGATTCTCTTAACAGCTGTTAGATGAGACACCTTAGGATTGACTTGGAATCTTGCACAAGCACAAACTGCAAACATAATGTCAGGCCTGGATGATGTGAGATACATCAAAGACCTAATCAAAGATCTATACATGTGCACATCCACATCTTCACCACTGTGCTCTTTTAATAACAAATGTGTCTCCTTATCAACAGGTGTACTAGCAACTTTGGCATCTGTGAATTGGAATTTCCTTAAAATTTCACCAACATATTTATCCTGAGAGATAAATGTTCCATCTGACTTTTGTTGTACTTGAAGTCCTAGAAAGAAAGTAAGCTCACCCATAGAGCTCATATCAAACTGATCTTTCATTAATTGCTCAAACTCTCTGCACATTTCTTTCTTTGTAGACCCAAAGATGATGTCATCTACATATACCTGTACCAATAGAATATCACCTTTGTCCTTTTTAATAAAGAGAGTTTGATCAATTTTACCCCTATGGAACCCATTCTTCATAAGATAAGTAGCAAGAGTCCCATACCAAGCTCTTGGAGCTTGATGCAAGCCATAAAGGGCTTTAACCACTTTGTAAACTTTGTCAGGATGGTCTGGGTCTATGAAACCTGGAGGTTGAGAAACATAGACCTCCTCATCAATAGTACCATACAGAAAGGCACTCTTCACATCCATTTGATAGACCATAAAACCCATAAAGGAAGCATAAGCAAGAAATTGCCTTATTGCTTCAATCCTAGAAACAGGAGCAAAAACCTCCTCATAATCAATCCCTTCTTCCTGAGTATAGCCTTGAGCAACCAATCTTGCTTTGTTCTTTATCACAATACCCCTCTCATCCTTCTTGTTCTTGAATACCCGCTTAGTACCAATCACTCTCATTCCCTTTGGTAGATCAACCAGAACCCAAACTTTCTAAATTTTGAATTGAAGCAGTTCTTCTTGCATTGCCTCAACCCAACTTGATTCTTCTAAAGCCTTTAGCACATTCTTTGGTTCTATCTGAGATAGGAAACATACAAACATACACTCATGCTCATCTTCATGATATTTTTCCTCATAAACAACACTGAGAAAGCCATGATGATCTGGATCTTGAATCTGCCTTCTAGTCTTTACTCCAGATTGTACATCTCTAATGACATTGGTAAGTGGATGATTTCTGTGAACTATTGTTTGGGGAGTAGAAGGAGCCTCATAGGTGATAGGCATATTGTGCAGACCAGCTCCAAAGAAATCAAAATCATCAACTTGAGGAGCAGTATTAACTGGTGAATCAGTATTAGATTGACTTGGTCTAGCAGTATCAACATTTGGCTCAGCAGTACTAATTCCATTTGTACTGCTCTCAGGAATTTCTGCTTCTTTACCATTCTGTCCACTAGAGTCATCAACAATCTTCTCCTTAGCAGCATCACTTGATGATGGAACATCATCAATCTTTGAAGAAGAAGTATTTAATGGACTTTCTTCCATGATTGGCATCAAGACATATTCTTCATCAGAATCTTCATCACCTGCATGATCATTAGTATTTGTACCTATAACAGGCACATAATTCATAGAATCTGACAGCATATCAAGATCAAACGGCCAATCAAGACCACCACCTGCAACATTAGGAATATTCTCCTGAAATTCTATGTGCAGATTCTCCTCAACATGTTTGGTGCTTTTATTGTACACCCTAAAAGCCTTACTGTGCAGAGAATAACCAACAAAGAAACCCTCATCAGATTTCCCATCAAACTTTCCTAGTTGGTCTTTGGTATTCAAGATAGTGACATGGCAACCAAAAGGTCTCATAAAACCTAAGGCAGGGGTTCTACCTCTAAAAAGCTCATAAGGAGTCTTATTGTAAGGTTGCACTACCAGAACCCTATTCTGAACATAACAAGCAGTGCTAACTGCTTCAGCCCAAAATGAAATAGGTAACTTAGAATCTACTAAAATTGTTCTAGCAGCCTCTATTAAGGTCATATTTTTCCTTTCAGCTACTCCATTTTGCTGGGGGGGTTCTAGCCACACTAAATTCCCTTTTAATACCTTTTTCTCTGCAAAAATCATCCATAACCCTATTCTTAAATTCTGTTCCATTATCACATCTGATTATTTTGACTTTCTTATCAGCTAGGTTTTCTACCTCAACAATAAATGACTTAAGGATTTCACTAGTCTCATCCTTAGTTCTCAGAAAGAAAATCCAAGAAAACCTGGAATAATCATCAGTAATAACCAAACAATATCTTTTAAAATTCAAGCTATTCACAGAAGTAGGACCAAACAAGTCCATATGCAGCATATATAAAGCTTGAGAATTTGAGTTATGAACCTTGGGCTTACAAGAGGCTCTGTGTTGTTTACCCTTAAGGCAAGAAACACAGGTTTGGTCATTTTGAAAAATCTTATTTTGTAATCCTCTTACCAATCCATTTTTAGCAATTTTGTTACTGGTTTTAAAATTAACATGACCTAGCCTTCTATGCCACAACATTGATTCCTCTAATGTGGCTTTTGCAACAAGGCAAGTAAGACCTTCTTTAGGAACAAGGTTGTTCATCTTAATACTGTATGTATTACCCTTTCTGGGGATTTTAAGCAAAACTTGATTTTCATCAGGCAGCTTGAAATCAGGAGAAAGAATAAGGCAGTCAGTATCAGTAAAAAGAACCTTATTCTTTTTATCACATATTTGTGACACACTAAAGAGGTTGTACTTTAACTCTGGTACAAAATACACATTCTCAAAATCAAGATTACCAGTTTTAATTACACCTTTACCAGTAATCCTTCCTCCAACACCACCTCCAAAGATAACAGGTCCTCCATCCAGAGCAATGAAGTCTGAAAGGTATGACATGTTACCAGTCATGTGCCTGGAACATCCACTATCTGAGTAGCCTCTGTCTTCTTCACCATTTGAAGGATGTTCCTGCACACAAAATAAAGGTTTTAGTGCCTTTTGGGGACCCAAACCATCACTGGTTTGGATCTGCCTTGTGCATCAATATGAGAAAATTTATTGAAAGTCATTGATGCACCATTGGGTTTGGTAGATTTTCTAACCTAATGTGCTGAGGCCTTGACAGTATTACCCCATTTACCCATAACAACATTAAAATTCCTAGCAGTAGGAACTACTGACCTAGCAGTTGGAACTGCTGACCTAGCAGTTGGAACTGCTGGTTTAACTTTAGTCACCCATTTTTGATTACTCAAAGATGTTTTCTGATAAAAGGGCCTTTTAACTGTTTGAGCATGATTTGAAAGTGGTTTTGCACTTGTAACAGTTTTTCTGTTATTGAACCATTTGTTTGGTCTAGCAGTTGGAACTGCTGGTCGAACAGTTGAAACTGCTTTGTTGCCAGACCTTAACATAGCTGCTCTGGGTGTCATTTTATGATTCACATTGGGGTCAGTCAACCTTGTTGGACTATTTTGAGTTACCCTAGCATTGTTATTGCTATTCACCCTTGAATTCCCAAAAACCCTTTTTTTCCATGGGTTTGAGTCACAATAAGCAGCTAAATGATCAAAACTTCCATAAACAAAACATACTTTTCTAATCATAACAAAACTCAACATCTAATTGCTTAGATTTTGAGTGGTTCCGGTTCCTCTGACTACCCTCAGAAACTGGTGATCTGTTCTTAGTTCTATACATCTCAGCATATTTGACATTTTTCCTAACTGGTTTTATGTTTTCAGTTTTAACCACCTTAGGAGCATGTTTAATTTCTACCTTAACAACATCAGGTTTAACCTTAACCTGATCATCCTCATCATCAGATGTCCAATCTTCTATGGTTGGTGCATCTGAGTTCCTACCAGAAGACATCTTTTCCTCAGAGAGAGATTTATCACTTGCACTAACATAAGAATCCTCAGCCTTAACAAATTTAACAGGATTCTCACTAATTTTAGTGCCATATACAGGAAAATTCATATCCTTAAACTCTTCTAATCCTGTATGAGCCAAATCAATTCTTGGAGGGACAAACATTCCTCTATTTGGGGGTGCAACAGACTTGTAACCTAAACCAGATTTAGCCTTATTAAGTATTTGACTCTCTACAATTTTCTATACTCCTTTTGATGTGTACTCTAGAGTGTCAACACTTAACTTTATATTTTCTTTTTCTTTCTTAAGTGTCTCTAGTTCATATACAAGTCCACTCATCTTGTCATCTTTCAGTTGCAAATCTCTCTTTAACACAGCTATATCATCATTAAAGTTAGACTCATTCTTTCTATAAAAATCAAGTTGTTCTTCCAAAATAGCTAGTCCTCTTTTATGATTAGACAGACTAAAATTCACTTGATTAAATTCTACTCTAAGATCATCATACTATTTCTTAAGAGTTTCATAATCTTTTAAAGCATGACAAGTGTTTGAGCATTTTTGAACTATATGTACCTCAGAGTCTGAAAAGGCCATCAATGCAATGTTGGCTGGTTCTACTTCCTCTTCCATAAAGCTCCAATCAAAACCAGCTCCATCCACAGCAATCATTGCCTTTGAGGAAGAATTTTCTTACACATTCACTGTCCTCCTATTCTGACTCTTGTTTCCATTCCCATTGCTCTGTTGTCTGGGACTTCTACATTCCCTGGCAAAGTGCCCCATCTTATGACAATTATAGCACTCCACCTTGGACTTATCATACCCAGCTACATCTCTTCCATTGAAGGTAATCTTGTTACCAGTTCTTTGATAATACTTCTTAGCCCTAATACTTATCAAGGCCAACTGCCACTTTAAATCCATAGCTTCCAAATCATCTTCAGCAATCTGAAGAAGGTCTTCATTGAAGATTTGAGACCCACCAGATTGTTCTGACACAAATGCATATATGGTTTCTTCAGTCAAGCCAGCAGTACTAGTTTTTACACTAGCAGTGCTAACTTTAGGGCTAGCAGTATCAACTGCTTCAAAATCATCAGAACTGTTATTGTTGGAAGATGATAAGAATGCTGTGTTTCCAGAACTAGAACTAGTGCTTCCACTCTTCTCCACCTTCTGCTCAACAATCTTGAGTTGTTGCAGAGTTCATTCAATGTCATCTTCTCCAGCTCTGGTTTATTACTCCAAACCACAACATAAGTGTTCCATTCAGCAGGTAGGCTATTAAGAAACTTCATGTTAAGATCTTCCTGTGGAATCACAATTTTTAACACAGTAAGTTGACTAATGATCCTTTGAAGCCTATTAAAGATATGATCCAAAGTTTTATTGCTTGAGGCACTGAAGTTCTCATAACTCTGTTTAAGTAGAGTTCTTTGAGCCTTCTTGGTAGCTTCGTTGCTGTAACCACTGTGAAAATCTCACTTTATAATAAACTATCTTATAGAAAAACTTATCCTTTTCTACGGGTAAATTTTTATTTTTATATTTATTTAACTGTTATCGTACGTAGTTCACATTCCTGATAAACGTGCTCGCAACTCAAACTGATTTATGTATTTAATTATATAAACATACTTGCCCTAACACTTTATGAGATTCCATTTACCACTTTATGTTATTTCGTTAACGCACATTTAAAACTAAACATTTTCTATCTGATAAGAGTTTTATGAAACTGTTGGGAATTAAACTTAAGCAGTTAGTACGGTTGAAGTATACAAGAAAAGTTAAGACTGTTGATACAAGGACAGTTAAGACTGCTGATGGAAGAGCAGTTAGGATTGCTGAAGGAAGAACAGTTAGGACTGCTTAAGAGATTAAGGTGAAACCGTGTGAAGATAATTATAGAAAAGATATGGTAAATATCTTATTAGTATAGAATGATATGGTTAGATGTTTAACGTGTACAGGACTCTTTACATTATAAAAGGAGATCCTTAGATTAGGGTTTTATACATCAATCAGAGATATACACATATCATTCATATCGAATACATCTAATATCCTTCACGTTCATAATTGTAATCATTCGATATATTGAAGTGATAAGTTTGGTTGATATCATTGTTCTTATTGTTTTACTC
Organism: Artemisia tridentata subsp. tridentata; assembly: GCA_021014915.2. Taxonomy (NCBI): domain Eukaryota; kingdom Viridiplantae; phylum Streptophyta; class Magnoliopsida; order Asterales; family Asteraceae; genus Artemisia; species Artemisia tridentata. The sequence goes on from CP139509.1 coordinate 377,676,614, forward strand.
AATCAATAACCAAACTCAAACTCATATTCTTCTAAGTACTTGGTAGTAAATTCCGCGTGCTATCAAGTATATACTCAAAGTATCCCCAACACAACGTGTGTGTTTAGATCCGGTCAAGTGGTATCAGAGACCAAGGTTTTTGATACGTTGAGTTTAGAAGAATCAGAAGCATTTACTCACTAGCAATTTAAGAAGATGGACATGGAGACACCTCAAACCTCAATCCTTGCTAAACTCCCCATGCTGAAGCAGAATGAATGCGATTTATGGCGGCTCAGAATAGAGCAATACTTCATGGTTCAAGACTATGCATTATGGGATATTATTATCAATGGTGATTCCTTCAAACCAGTTGCTGTTGAAGAAACACGTGCTGATGGTTCCAAGGTCACAAAGCTTAACACTGAGCCAGTTACAAACGAAGAGAGAATCAAGAAGAAGAATGATCAGAAGGCTAGGAAATTGTTACTTATGGCAATTCCTAATGATCAAGTGCTGAACTTTAGCCATTACGAATCGGCTAAAACTCTTTTTGAAGCAGTGGTGGAAAGATTTGGTGGCAATGAAGCTACCAAGAAGGCACAGAAAACCCTACTCAAGCAAAGCTATGAGAATTTCACTGCATCAAGCAATGAAACTTTGGATCATATCTTTAATAGGCTTCAAAAGATCATCAGTCAACTTACTGTGTTGAAGATTGTGATACCTCAAGAAGACCTCAACATGAAGTTTCTAAATAGTTTACCTGCTGAATGGAACACTTATGTTGTGGTTTGGAGCAATAAACCAGAGCTGGAGAATATGACAATGAATGAGCTTTACAATAATCTCAAGATTGTTGAGCAAAAGGTCAAGAAGAGTGGTAGCACCAGTTCCAGTTCAGGGAATATGGCTTTTGTATCTTCTTCAAACAGTTCTAAACATAAAGATGAAGAAGCAGTTGGTACTGCTATACCAACAGTTAGCACTGCTAGTGTAAAAACTAGTACTGCTGGGTTGACTGATGAGACTGATCGGTTAAAATCAAGTCATTATTTTTCCTAGGAAACACAAGTGAAGTATGTGTAACCCGGGTCGTTATCCCCGATGAGAGTTGAATGGAATTTGTGAGATCGGGTTTGTGAATCGTGTTTGAGATATAAAAATTTGAGAGATTTTGAATTTGGATTACAACTACGTAAAACAATAAGTAGGCTAGGAAATAAAATACAACTAAAAACAATTAACGTAATTAAAAACGTAAACGTTACAAACTAAAACATGAAATCTACGAAATTTAAATCCTACGGGCATCAAAATAATTTTCCTACGTTCTAAATGGCAAAGGAAAAATTTAGAAAAAAATTTGCATTTTTTTTTTTTTACTTTTAAATAATTAATTATGGATTAAAATTGATTAAACTAAATTAAATTAGGAAAAATATTAAATGCACTCTAAAAATTATGAAAATTTTCCAGAAAACAGATTACACTAGAATTAAGCTAGGAAAAATAAGACTACTGAAAAACTATTGCAATAAGTTGACAAATAAGCTTAACAGATTAATAAGCTAGAAATAAATAAATAAAAACAAGATTTATAAGAAAAACACCACAGCCCTTGGACAGAAAAGTCCCAAGGGCAGAGTGGTAGTGTGGTTTTGTTGTTAGCTAAATGACTGGGGTTCGAGTCCCCAGTTTTGCAAAATTTTTAAACTATTTTTTTTTTCAAATTTCTTTTTGCAAAACTGAATATAAGCTAATTTAAAACAATTTTTATAAAGAGACTTCTAATGAAAGGCTTATTATGAGCTTAAACAAGCAAAACAAATTGATGTGCAGTAAATAAACTAGACAAAACTGATCAAACATCAAATGAAGCAATACAGCAAAGGGTCTAACTAATTAAGGCAACTAACACTAACGTCAACTAACACTAATCATCAACTAACACTAACTAACATAGGCAATAAACTAAGACAACTAAAACCAAGGCGAAATCAAAGTTCACACAAGCTCAATGCTACACAAACAAGCTCAGTCAACAATCAATCAAACTAGAACAAGCTAAAAGAAAACAATCCAACTGCTACTACTGATAACCACAAACTCTGCTATTTGATTTTTTTTAAATAAATTCAATATATATATTCACTGAGTTATCTAACCATATCAGTACACAAACACAAACGCTAAACACAAATCTATCCAAATCCAACTCAAACTATAAGCACTAAATAACTAAAAATACGCAGTAACAAGAACTAACTAAGCAGATTTGAAGCAGTGAATAAGCTAAACAATAAACTTGACTTATATTAAAATAAAGAGTACAATTACAACCGAATCGAAAATTACAAATTACATTAAACTACTAGATGAAATTAACCTACTGCTTAATGAAAAATAAGAACATACCTAATTTTAAAGCTAAAATTAATCCTGCCTGAAAAGGCTTACATGATTCCTATTTATACTACTTCTAAAAGACTAACACTTGTGCTAGTTTTGTGAGACAAAACAGCCTTGGCTTGCTTCTGTGCTTCTTGGACTCAATTTCCAACCGTAGGATTAAAAAGAAATGATCTCAGCTCTTGATTTTGGTCTTGGCGCCCACTAACTCACACGGATTGATGAGGTGGATGATGGGAAGGTATAAGGGGAAGGGTTTCAGTGTTGGGAGAAGAGAGGGAGGTAAAAGGATGAAAGTTTTGGGGAGTAGAGTGGATAGTGATGGGTTTTTTTGGCTGTGTTAGCTTGTTTGGCGGGATCAGGGAAAGCATGTGAGGGGAAGAAGACAAAGGTGTTAGGGATTTTGACTATAAAGGATTGGGGGTTTGACCGAGTGGGATATTTCATCCGGTATTAGTTATTAGTGGTGTGGGTCGGTTTTGATGTTAAGGGTGTGGGCTTTCTTTGGGTTAAATGGGTTTAGTTTAGTTAGTTATGGGCTGTTGGGGTGTTAAATGGTTGGGCGGGGTGGATTGGGTTGATGGTAGTTAGATCCGGTTGAGGTATAGGAAAATAGGGTAGATTCAAGTTTAGTTTTAGGGACCAAAAGTAATAATCTTGAAACTCCAAGGACCATAATTGCCGAATCTCCAAAGCTAATCCAGGGACCAAAATTGCCAAGCTTATTATTCCAAGGACCAAAAATTTATTTTTTTTATTATTTTTTTTATTTTTTAAAGCTTGAGGGACTAGACTTGCCATTTATGCAAATTTGTTTGTTTTTCAATCGTTTTCAATCATTTTGCATATGGAATACACAAAAACACATCTCAAAGATATTTTTAACATTATTTGATCGTTTTAAAGTGTTTTTGGTTGTTTTGACTCGAAAATTGGACGAAAAGATATGTGTAAAACGACACATATCAAATCCCCCACACTGAGCAATTGCTAGTCCCTAGCAATTTTTTATGAAAAGTTGATGGATGTATCTCTTTACCAGAAGCCATCACCTCTGGAGTAGCCAAATGTTTCAGTTCAAGTAAGAACTATGGTACACTGATAACCATATGATTTGAGCAAATCACCAGCTGCCAACAGATTTGGTTTGTCTTTACCAGAAGCCGTTTGCTTCTGGACTAGCCAACTCTTAGATAAAACCACTTATTATCTTTGGTGAGCTGATGACCAATTATGGTTTTCCAACTGCCTTTACCACAAGCCATAATCTTGCGGGCTAGCCAACTCTTCATCTTTTTAGGATATGGTGAGTCGAATACCATACAATTTTTGGCAAATTGTAAGCCGTAAACGGATTTGATATATCTTTACCAAGAACCGTTTGCTCTTGGATTAGCCAATCCTTTTGTGTGTTAGACATGGTGGACTGATAACCATTTGTTGTGTAAGTGCAAAACACTTACACCAAAAAAAAAAAAAAATTTTGGCCAAAAACGGGGGGATTAGATGGTATATATACGTGATTAAATTCGTGAGAATTCCCCCCACACTAGAAATGAATATTGTCCTCAATATTCAAAGTACCGGCTGTTATGCCGAAACTGAGAACGTAAAAGGGAAATATTACGGGCCATTTATTTTATTTTTGTGTTTGCAATTTTTTTTTTTTTTTTTTTTTTTTTTTTTTTTTTTTTTTAATATATATTTTTTTTTTTTTTTTTTTTTTTTTTTTTTAATATTTATGTACAACAGCGGGGGGCATCTCCCCTCACACTAGGGTGGTAGAAAGTAGAAAGAAGTCAGAAATATGGGTGAAAACCCATATGGTGTGCTACTGTTTTTGTTAACCGAGTCGCTAGCTTGACTCGACCCCGAATTCATTTGTCCATGGGGAAGCAAGTGGAAACCAATCTCAATCGGACTTTCATTCAAATTGTTTGGATAAACACTTGAACATGAGAAAGTTCCACACCGATGAGATAAAACCCGTGGTATTTCAATAGAAGAAACTATTAAGGGCGATACCGGGGTCAAATATGGTGTCCTCATTCCCGTAGGAGAAAAGGGAAAGAGCAATCACACCATATGTGATGAAGAGAAGCAAGATTTTTATTATTATCATGTAAAACTCTTCATCATCAGAAGCATCATCGGCTTCAACGGGAGGGAGGGTTGGGATAAAATCTTCAAGAAGTAGAATCTTTGAACACACCTCCCCCCACACTAGAATCATCCCCAGATCGAAGTAGAAATGATCATATTCAGGAGGAGATATCATATGAGGGAGTTCAACCGAGAACTCCTCATGATATCGATCATTTTCATCAAAATGAAATACATCATACTCGGGACGAGACATATAAGAATGGGAAGTGGTATTTACACTTCCCGTCTCTTCCAAATGATCGATATCAAAACGAAAGGCTTCATAAACCGAGAGTGAATAATCTGGATGAGGAGTGGGATTGCCACTTCTCTCCTCTTGATCATTAAACACAAAACTCTCTAATTCGGGAAAAGCATCCTCGAGCTCGAGCTCGGAAGGATAAGACGGCTTTTCCACAACAACATCATCCTTTGGGGGGAGAGCAAACAATGGTTCATCAAAAATCATTTTTTCTAAAATCGGGCCATCTCCCCCCGGATCAACATCGGGCTCAACAATTTGAGCATCAAACAAGAAGACCTCGAACTCTTCTTTAGAAATATCACTTTCCTCAAACGGAGGAGAAGAGTCGGAAATGAGTGATGTGGAAGTAAGAGTGGGATTTTTGGCAATATCAATACGACAAACCGATTCTGAAGGTGGGGCAAGTGGTGTGCTCTTAGAGCTAGCAGTTTTTACCACTTCCGTTGTATCTTCCGATTCGTGTTCATCGTAATCAAAAATACTCTTAATGTCCGTATTACAACTTTTGAACCATTCACTTGAACCAGGGGCTATGTTCATTGCTTTGAGCTCAGAACGTTTTTGTGCAACACTTTTGACCATGAATCTTGAAAGTTTTGAATCAATTTTTTCAGATTTTTTATCAATAGTAGCAACGTTGCAATTTGACCCCTGATTAATGTTGAACGTGATCTCTTCATTTTCAACACGAATGGTTAATTCTTCGGCGTACACATCAATAAGAGCACGACTCGTTCTTAGAAAAGCTCTACCCAAAATGAGTGGAACTCGTGGATCGGCATCAAAGTCTACAACAACAAAATCTGTGGGAAATTGGAACTTTCCCACTTTCACGACAACATCCTCGGCTATTCCAAGCGGATAAGTAGTGGTACGATCCGCTAGCTCGAGTGTCATGCACGTGGATGTAAGCTTTGGAAGAGATAGTTTTTCCCATATCGAGAGCGGCATGAGGTTAATACTTGCGCCAAGATCGGCCAAGGCGGAGCATTTCACCATCCCCGAGAAATCACACGGGATTAAGAACTTGCCGGGGTCTCCAAGCTTTTCGGGAAGCTTCTTGAGGATGACCGCCGAGCATTGCTCGTTTAATGGGGTTTTTGCCATATCGACTAACTTATCCTTGTTGCTTAACAACCCTTTGAGTGTAGTTGCAAACTTTGGCATGAGAACGAGAGCATCAGCAAAGCTTATTCGAAGTGCATCTCATTGAAGATTTGGAAGAACTTTTCCATTTGCACATTGTTTTTCTCTTTAAGCTTTTGATCATTAAGCCTTGAAGGATATGGTATTGAAGGCTTTGGATTTGTCTTCGGAACATCGGGTTCCGGAATTGGAGTTTGGACTTTTTGAGGTTGGGTGACCGAAGGTTGGACGTGTGCGGTACTTCGTGAGCTTGTGGAATGCACCTTGTCCGTTGTCTCCTCGGTCTCAATTTCAACTACCTTTGGAGGAAGAGAAGAAGAGGTAGTTGGAATTTTGGGTCCATTATATTGGACACCACTCCTTGTTGTGATCGCCTTCACATCGCCCCTCGGGTTAGCGATCGTGGTGCTAGGAAGAGTTCCTGAGCCCGAGGGTCGATCATTTAAAGACTTTCTGATTTCATTTATTTGAGTGGCCATCAACCGATTGGTTTCATTTTGGGATATCATGAATTGTTTCAATAATTCCTCCGTGGACGTTTGATTTTGGTTTAAAACTTGGTCTTGATTAAAATTTTGTCCACGGTTTTGAACATTTCCCAAATTTTGATTGAAATTTTGACCACGGTTTTGATTTCTTGAAAACCTTGGTGATTACCTTGGTTTTGAAAACCTTGGTTTTGGAAACCTTGGTTTTGGAAATTTTGGTTCACCCGACCTTGGTTTTGGTTAAATTGGGCATTTCGGTTTTGCCCATTTGGATTTTGGGGGTTGAAACCAGGTGGTCCAAGATAATTGTTGGAGCGATAGCTTAGAAGATTACGGTCTCCTTAGGGTTGGTAAGAATTACCTCCCGAATTGTAGGATCCCGAAGCAGCATAAACGCTCTCTTGAGTGTTGCCATTGGTGGCTGGACACTCGAAATGTGGGTGTGGACCACCACATGTTACACAGCTTTGATTCACCACATTTGCTTGTTGAGTTTGGTTTTGAAGATTATTTTGATGTAGCCTCAAAACAGCAGTGGATAAATCATCCATTCTTTTAGTGAGTGAAGCTATCTCGGATGAAGAGTCCGTAGTGATAGATTTAGATGACTCACTCCTCTCGGCGGAGGAATCCCAATAATTGTGGTGGGCGGTCATATTTTCAATTAAATCATAGCACTCTTCGGGTCGCCTTTTCATAAAGGTACCACCGGCCGCAGCATTGATCGTTTCACGATGTCGTAATGTTAAACCATTATAGAATGTGTCTATTATGGTAACAAGCAACATATTATGATTAGGACATCGATCAATAGATAGCTTATAACGTTCCCAAGCTTCGAATAAAGATTCATCGGGAAGCTGGCGAAAGTTGCTTATATCATTCCTTAATTTCGTCACCATCGATGGTGGGAAATATTTTGCCAAGAATTTTGAAGTCATTTCATCGAAACTATGAATTGAATTCTTGGGAAGACGATCAAACCAAGCGGTGGCATGATGCGTCAATGAATAAGGAAAAAGATACAAGCGAAGGGCGTCATCGGTGACCCCTTGTTGTTTCATACTTTGGGTTACCGTGATGAATTTATCGAGATGCTTGTTTGCATCTTCACCCGGTAAACCGTGAAATTGGCACGAAGTTTGGACTTGTTGGATCATATGATGTTTAAGTCCAAAATCCGCGGCTTGGATATTGACGGGAGCAATAGGTCCGCCCCGTCCTTGCATGGTCGGTTGGCACAACTCCTCCATCGTTCGGAGATCGGGAGCTGGCCCATTATTACCCGCGTTATTATCAGCAGCCATATTCTCAACGTCTTGAAAATCAAGACGTCGATTTCGGCGAATAATTCTTTCGGGATTTGAAACGGGTGAACAAAGATTGGGTGTGGAAGAACGGGTGCTCATGCACCAATAAAACAACAAAAGTTTAAAAACAAATTTTTGAAAATGAAAATCTTTTTTGTATTTTAAGGATAATTACACAATATATATTTTTTGTGATCGATTCGTTAATCGAAACTCGTTTCTCACAAAATTACTCGCAGAGTGGCGGAGAAGCAAAGGTGGGCAATAAATGCTCCTTAAAAACCCGCCTCTTTCGGTTTGTCAATTTAATGTCAAACCATCCTTAAACCACTTGATTAGGTTGTAATTTCACGATAATCCGAAAATAACTAACTCACGATTTGTTTTGTTGGAACTTATTATGGTTTACAACACTTTCAAAGAAGTGAGGATGTTTATTTTATTTTCTTTTGTTTTTGTAAAACACCTTAGACAAAGTGTTTTGTTTTGGCTTTTTTTTTTTTTTTTTTTTTTAGAAAATATACACAAATATACTATAAACCTTCACAAAGAAAGTTTATAAAACACGATTTGACAAACGAGATTTTAAAAATTCGCTACAGCCCTCCCCGGCAGCGGCGCCAAAATTTGATCGGTTAAAATCAAGTCATTATTTTTCCTAGGAAACACAAGTGAAGTATGTGTAACCCGGGTCGTTATCCCCGATGAGAGTTGAATGGAATTTGTGAGATCGGGTTTGTGAATCGTGTTTGAGATATAAAAATTTGAGAGATTTTGAATTTGGATTACAACTACGTAAAACAATAAGTAGGCTAGGAAATAAAATACAACTAAAAACAATTAACGTAATTAAAAACGTAAACGTTACAAACTAAAACATGAAATCTACGAAATTTAAATCCTACGGGCATCAAAATAATTTTCCTACGTTCTAAATGGCAAAGGAAAAATTTAGAAAAAAGATTTGCATTTTTTTTTTTTTTTTTACTTTTGAATAATTAATTATGGATTAAAATTGATTAAACTAAATTAAATTAGGAAAAATATTAAATGCACTCTAAAAATTATGAAAATTTTCCAGAAAACAGATTACACTAGAATTAAGCTAGGAAAAATAAGACTACTGAAAAACTATTGCAATAAGTTGACAAATAAGCTTAACAGATTAATAAGCTAGAAATAAATAAATAAAAACAAGATTTATAAGAAAAACACCACAGCCCTTGGACAGAAAAGTCCCAAGGGCAGAGTGGTAGTGTGGTTTTGTTGTTAGCTAAATGACTGGGGTTCGAGTCCCCAGTTTTGCAAAATTTTTAAACTATTTTTTTTTTCAAATTTCTTTTTGCAAAACTGAATATAAGCTAATTTAAAACAATTTTTATAAAGAGACTTCTAATGAAAGGCTTATTATGAGCTTAAACAAGCAAAACAAATTGATGTGCAGTAAATAAACTAGACAAAACTGATCAAACATCAAATGAAGCAATACAGCAAAGGGTCTAACTAATTAAGGCAACTAACACTAACGTCAACTAACACTAATCATCAACTAACACTAACTAACATAGGCAATAAACTAAGACAACTAAAACCAAGGCGAAATCAAAGTTCACACAAGCTCAATGCTACACAAACAAGCTCAGTCAACAATCAATCAAACTAGAACAAGCTAAAAGAAAACAATCCAACTGCTACTACTGATAACCACAAACTCTGCTATTTGATTTTTTTTAAATAAATTCAATATATATATTCACTGAGTTATCTAACCATATCAGTACACAAACACAAACGCTAAACACAAATCTATCCAAATCCAACTCAAACTATAAGCACTAAATAACTAAAAATACGCAGTAACAAGAACTAACTAAGCAGATTTGAAGCAGTGAATAAGCTAAACAATAAACTTGACTTATATTAAAATAAAGAGTACAATTACAACCGAATCGAAAATTACAAATTACATTAACTACTAGATGAAATTAACCTACTGCTTAATGAAAAATAAGAACTACCTAATTTTAAAGCTAAAATTAATCCTGCCTGAAAAGGCTTACATGATTCCTATTTATACTACTTCTAAAAGACTAACACTTGTGCTAGTTTTGTGAGACAAAACAGCCTTGGCTTGCTTCTGTGCTTCTTGGACTCAATTTCCAACCGTAGGATTAAAAAGAAATGATCTCAGCTCTTGATTTTGGTCTTGGCGCCCACTAACTCACACGGATTGATGAGGTGGATGATGGGGAGGTATAAGGGGAAGGGTTTCAGTGTTGGGGAGAAGAGAGGGAGGTAAAAGGATGAAAGTTTTGGGGAGTAGAGTGGATAGTGATGGGTTTTTTTGGCTGTGTTAGCTTGTTTGGCGGGATCAGGGAAAGCATGTGAGGGGAAGAAGACAAAGGTGTTAGGGATTTTGACTATAAAGGATTGGGGGTTTGACCGAGTGGGATATTTCATCCGGTATTAGTTATTAGTGGTGTGGGTCGGTTTTGATGTTAAGGGTGTGGGCTTTCTTTGGGTTAAATGGGTTTAGTTTAGTTAGTTATGGGCTGTTGGGGTGTTAAATGGTTGGGCGGGGTGGATTGGGTTGATGGTAGTTAGATCCGGTTGAGGTATAGGAAAATAGGGTAGATTCAAGTTTAGTTTTAGGGACCAAAAGTAATAATCTTGAAACTCCAAGGACCATAATTGCCGAATCTCCAAAGCTAATCCAGGGACCAAAATTGCCAAGCTTATTATTCCAAGGACCAAAAATTTATTTTTTTTATTATTTTTTTTTATTTTTTAAAGCTTGAGGGACTAGACTTGCCATTTATGCAAATTTGTTTGTTTTTCAATCGTTTTCAATCATTTTGCATATGGAATACACAAAAACACATCTCAAAGATATTTTTAACATTATTTGATCGTTTTAAAGTGTTTTTGGTTGTTTTGACTCGAAAATTGGACGAAAAGATATGTGTAAAACGACACATATCAGAGACCATATATGCTTTTGTGTCAGAACAGTCTGGTGGGTCAAAGATCTTTAATGAAGATCTTCTTCAAATTGCTGAAGATGATTTGGAAGCTATGGATTTAAAGTGGCAGTTGGCTTTGATAAGCATCAGGGCTAAGAAGTATTACCAAAGGACTGGAAATAAGATTACTTTCAATGGAAGAGATGTTGCTGGGTATGATAAGTCTAAGGTGGAATGCTTTAATTGTCACAAGATGGGACACTTTGCCAGGGAATGTAGAGGTCCAAGACAACAAAGCAACCAGGGTCAAGGATTTAAGAATCAGCAAGGGTCAAGGAGAACAGTTAATGTTGAAGAGCCTTCTTCCAAGGCTATGGTAGCTGTAGATGGAGCTGGATTTGATTGGAGCTTCATGGAGGAAGAAGAGGAACCAGCTAACTTGGGTTTAATGGCTTTCTCAGACACTGAGGTATATAAACCTGAAAAATGTTCTAACTCTTGTCATGCTTTAAAAGATTATGAAAATATTAAGAAACAGTATGATGAACTTAGAGTTGAGTTTAATCAAATAAGTTTTAGTCTGTCAAATCATAAAAGAGGATTAGCTGTTTTGGAAGAACAAATTGTGTTTTATAAACAGAATGAGTCAAACTTTACTGATGAGATAGGTCTTTTAAAGAGGGAATTGGAAATAAAAGATAATAAAATGAGTGGACTTGTATATGAACTAGAGAAGCTTAAAAAGGAGAAAGAAAACATCCAGTTAAGTGTAGACACTCTTGAATATACTTCGGATGGAGTTAAGAAGATAGTAGAGAATCAAATACTTAAAAAAGCTAAATCTGGTTTAGGTTATAAGTCAGTTGCACCCCCCTTTAGAGGAATGTTTGCTCCACCAGGAATCAATTTAGCTCACACAGGTTTAGAAGAGTTTAAGGATATGGATTTTCCTGGATATGGTGTAAAGATTAGTGAAAATCCTGTTAAATTTGTTAAGGCAGAAGATGCTTTTGTGAGTGCTATTGATAAATCTCTTTCTGAGGAAAAGATGTCCTCTGATAGGAACTCAGATGCTCCAACTATTGAGGAGTGGACATCTGATGATGAGAATGTAGAGGTTAAGGAAAAACCTAATGCTGTTAAGGTAGAAGTTAAACATGCTCCTAAAGTGGTTAAGACTGAAAACATAAAACCAGTTAGGAAAAATGTTAGATATGCTGAGATGTATAGGACTCAGAACAGATCATCAAGTTCTGAGAGAAGTTATAGGAATTGGAATCATTCAAAATCTAAGAAAATGGATGATAAGTTTGCTATGATTAGAAAAGTATGTTTTGTTTGTGGAAGTTTTGAGCATATGGCTGCTTATTGTGATTCTAAACCATGGAAAAAGAGGGTTACTGGGAATGCAAGGGTGAACAGGAACAACAATGCTAGGGTAACTCAAAATGGTCTAACTAGATTGACTAACCCTAATGCAAATCATAAGATGTCACCTAAAGCTGTTATGTTAAAGACTGGCATCAAAACAGTTTCAACTGCTAGTCAAAATAAGTGGTTTAATAACAAGCAAACTGTTTCTAGTGCAAAACAATTTTCAAACCATGCACAAACAGTTAAAAGTCATTTTTATCAGAAAATAGCAATGACTAATCAGAAGTGGGTGCCTAAGATTAAACAAGCAGTTCCAACTACTAGGTCAGCAGTTCCAACTGCTAGACCAACAAATCCAACTGCTAGGCACTTAAATGTTAAGGGAAAATGGGGCAATGCTGTCAAGGCCTCAGCACATTGGGATAAACATCTTACCAGACCCAATGGTGCATCAAAGACCTCAAACAAGTTTTCTCATCTTGATGCACAAGGCAGATCCAAACCAGTGATGGTTTGGATCCCCAAAAGAAACTAACACCTTTATTTTGTGTGCAGGAACATCCCTCAAATGGCAAAGAAGATAGAGGATATTCAGACAGTGGATGTTCAAGGCACATGACAGGCAACATGTCATATCTTTCAGACTTTATTGCTCTGGATGGAGGACCAGTTGTCTTTGGTGGTGGTGTTGGAGGAAGAATTACTGGTAAAGGGGTAATTAAAACTGGTAACCTTGATTTTGAGAATGTGTATTATGTACCAGAACTTAAGTACAATCTTTTCAGTGTATCACAAATTTGTGATAAACAGAACAAAGTTCTATTTACTGATACTGATTGTCTTATACTTTCTCCTGATTTCAAGCTACCTGATGAAAGTCAAGTATTGCTTAAAATCCCTAGAAAGGATAATACATACAGTGTTGAGATGAATAAACTAGTTCCTAAGGTTGGACTTACTTATCTTGTTGCAAAAGCCACATTGGAAGAATCAATGTTGTGGCACAGGAGGCTTGGTCATGTTAATTTTAAAACCATTAACAATATTGCTAAACATGGATTGGTAAGAGGTTTACCAAACAAAATTTTTCTCAATGACCAAACTTGTGTTTCTTGCCTTAAGGGTAAGCAACACAGAGCCTCATGTAAGCCAAAGACCCAGAACTCTATTTCTCAAGCTTTATATATGTTGCATATGGACTTGTTTGGTCCTACCTCTGTGAATAGCTTGAATTTTAAGAGATATTGCCTTGTTGTCACTGATGATTATAGTAGGTTTTCTTGGGTATTCTTCATGAAAACTAAGGATGAGACAAGTGAAATGCTTAAGACCCTTATTGTTGAAGTAGAAAACCTAGTTGATAAGAAGGTTAAAATAATCAGATGTGACAATGGGACTGAATTTAAGAATAGAGTGATGGATGACTTTTGTAGAGAAAAAGGTATTAAAAGGGAGTTTAGTGTAGCTAGAACCCCACCGCAAAAAGGTGTAGTTGAGAGGAAGAATAGGACTCTTATAGAGGCTACTAGGACAATGTTAGCTGACTCTAAGCTACCAGTTTCATTTTGGGCTGAAGCAGTTAGCACTGCTTGTTATGTGTTGAATAGGGTTTTAGTTGTACAACCTCACAATAAGACTGCTTATGAGCTTCTTAGAGGTAGAACCCCTGCTTTAAGCTTCATGAGACCTTTTGGTTGTCATGTTACTATCCTTAATACCAAAGACCAACTAGGAAAGTTTGATGGGAAATCTGAGGAAGGTTTCTTTGTTGGTTATTCTCTGCACAGTAAGGCTTTTAGGGTGTACAATACAAGCACCAAGTAAGTAGAAGAAAATCTGCACATAGAATTTTTGGAGAATAAACCAAATGTTGCAGGTGTAGGTCCAGATTGGATCTTTGATATTGACAGTCTTTCAGATTCCATGAATTATGTGCCTGTTACAGGTACAAATACTAACAATGATGTAGGTTCAGAGGAGGAAGATGATGATTTCATTTTCATACCTGTCATGGAAGAAAGTCATGTGAATGAGTCTTCTACAAAGAAAGATGATATTCCTTCATCAAGTGGTGTAGACAAAGAGAAAGATGCTGCTGAAACAAGTGGTCAGAATGGTAAAGAAGCTGAAATTCCAACGAGTAGTTCCAATGGAGTTAGTACTGCTCAACCTCAAGTTCCAACTGCTGAGCAAAATATTGAGACTGCTGGACCAAGTCAACCTCATTCACCAGTTGATACTGCTTCTCAAGCTGATGAGTTTGATTTCTTTGGAGATGGTCTGCAAAACATGCCTACTAGCTATGCAGTTCCTTCTACTCCCCATACTATTGTACATAGGAATCATCCACTTACCAATATCATAGGAGATGTACAATCTGGAGTCAAGACCAGAAGGCAAATTCAAGACCCAGATCATCATGGATTTCTCAGTGTGGTTTATGAAGAGAAACATCATGAAGATGAGAATGAGTGTATGTTTGTATGTTTTCTATCTCAGATTGAACCCAAGAATGTGTTAAAGGCTTTAGAATCATCAAGTTGGGTTGAAGCTATACAAGAAGAGCTACTTCAATTCAAGATTCAAAATGTTTGGGTTCTGGTTGATCTACCAAAGGGAATGAGAGTGATTGGTACAAAGTGGGTATTCAGGAACAAGAAGGATGAGAGGGGCATTGTTATAAAGAACAAAGCAAGATTGGTTGCTCAAGGCTATACTCAGGAGGAGGGTATAGATTATGAGGAAGTTTTTGCTCCAGTTGCCAGGATTGAAGCAATAAGATTATTTCTTGCTTATGCTTCATATATGGGGTTTATGGTCTATCAAATGGATGTGAAAAGTGCATTTCTGTATGGTACTATTGATGAAGAGGTCTATGTTTCACAACCTCCAGGTTTTATACACCAAGAGCATCCTGACAAGGTTTATAAGGTGGTGAAAGCTCTATATGGATTGCATCAGGCTCCAAGAGCTTGGTATGAAACTCTTGCTAAATATCTTCTGAAGAATGGGTTTCATAGAGGGAAAATTGATCAAACTCTTTTTATTAAAAAGGACAAAGGTGATATTCTACTGGTTCATGTTTATGTGGATGACATCATTTTTGGTTCTACAAAGAAACAGATGTGTAAGGAGTTTGAAAAGCTGATGAAAGACCAATTTCAGATGAGTTCTATGGGAGAGCTTACCTTCTTTCTAGGTCTTCAAGTACAGCAAAAGTCAGATGGTATATTTATCTCTCAGGATAAATATGTTGGTGAAATTTTGAGGAAATTTCAATTCACAGATGCCAAGGTTGCTAGCACACCAATTGACAAGGAGACACATTTGTTATTAAAGGATCACAGTGGTGAAGATGTGGATGTGCACATGTATAGATCTATGATTGGGTCTCTGATGTATCTTACATCATCTAGGCCTGATATTATGTTTGCTGTGTGTGCCTGTGCAAGATTCCAAGTAAATCCTAAGGTGTCTCATCTCACAGTAGTAAAAAGGATCTTCAGATACCTTAAAGGACAGCCTAACTTGGGGCTATGGTATCCTAAAGAGTCTGCATTTGATCTTGTTGCATTCTCTGATTCTGATTATGCTGGTGCTAGCATGGAAAGAAAGTCTACAACAGGTGGTTGTCAATTCTTAGGTCGAAGATTAATCTCTTAGCAGTGTAAGAAGCAGACTATGGTGGCTATATCTACTACTGAAAAAGAATATGTAGCAGCTGCAAGTTGTTGTGCTCAAGTTCTATGGATTCAAAGCCAGATGCTTGATTATGGGTACAATTTCTTAAATACAATTATACATATAGACAATAACAGTACAATGTGTATCATTAAGAATCCAGTTCAACATTCAAAAACTAAACATATTGAAATTAGACATCATTTTATAAGAGACTGTGCTGAAAAGAAGTTAATACAAGTTGTTAAAATACACACTGATAACAACTTTGCTGATCTCTTAACAAAAGGTTTTGATGTAAGTAGATTTCAGTACTTGGTAACAGGTATTGGAATGCTTAATCCTTCAAAAGATTAATGTGTAAATGTTTTTGGATTGTGTACTGTTAGTTGTGCTATTTGTATAGTTGAGACTGCTTGAATGTTTTTAAGACTGCTTGTAAATTTGTTAGTCAAATGGAATAACTGTTAAAAGAGAATATTATGTATTGTGTTTTCTTTGGTTTTGGACTAACATTTTAGGTTAAGAAAAGCTTTTTTGCTTTGGATTGTGTTTTACAAAGTATGGTGGTTTGGATTGTCAAGTGTGAATGCTTGTCACACAAAAAATGGTAATTGATTCACCATGTCTAATCACCATAAGAATCAACTAGTCCAGATCAAATGGTTTCTGGTAAAGACTACTCAAATCCGTTTATGGTTGACAGTTTACCAAAAACTGGTTGGTTATCAACTCACCAAATCTATGTGTGAAGAGTTGGCTAGTCCATAGCAAACGGCTATTGGTAAAGACAAATCAAATCCGTTCATAGCTGATAGTTTGCTAAAAACTATAAGTGGACAAAACTGTTTTCGAATCCACAAATTAAAATTCAAAATTTTGATTTTATCTCTGAAAACTTTTTGCTAAACAGTCTGAACTGGTGGCTTCACCAGTTTGTACTGATTGTTAAAAACTTAGTTCCTACTGAGTTTATGCTCTGTGATACACCTCTCTCAGAAGGTAATACATCTGGAAGTGTTGAGAGCAGTTTGAAACTACAACAACTGAATTGATGGTAACTTGTACAAATGGTCTTATTTGATGCTGAGCTTGGATAACATATGTTCTAGTTCTTCTGATGGTGAGGATTCTTCCAAACAGGGGAGGAATTAAAGTTTGTTCTAGTTGCTGTTAAAGATGATTGATGATTATGAAATTCAGGGGAGGAATTAAAAAGTCAGAGACGAATTATAAAGCAAGTACTTAAAGTCTATTCATTATAAAGGTGGATTCATTACAAAGCTTCACACAGGAAAAACCAACAAAAACTATCAACAAAAGATACCAATCAAAACAACCTACACACAACACAAAAGTCAACACAACTACTCAAGCTTTCCTTTTCCTTTTCCAGTGATATCCGGCATGGTTTTGCTGCGGGCTCCTCTGCTACCCATGAGTTCAGACACCTTCTTGCAAGGAAGTGCTAGTATTACTGATCTCGGAGATGGAACTTGCTTCTTCTCAGGCTTATTCTTCTCAGGCTTCTTCTTTGGAACAGAGATCTTCTTCTTTGGAACATGGATCTTCACTGATGATGCTGCTTTCTTAAATTCTTTTGTGAGTAAGTCTGATAGTTTTTGAAGTTCATCATCGTCAGACGAGTCAGACGAAGAGGAGGATGAATCATCCACATAAGGAGGAAGTTCATCGGAGGAAGTTTCTTCAGATGAGGATATTTTAGTCTTTTTCTTTGAAAGATTAATTCTTGAAGTTGAAGAATAGTTTGGAGGAAAATAGTTGTTCCATCCTGAATTTTCAGAATCTGAAGAAGAGTCAGATGAAATTTCTATGATGTTTGGTGGAGAAGAGTTCATTGTGGTTGAAGAGTTAAAGATGTGTGTTGAAAAAGATTTTGTGTAGATATGAGTTTTATAGAGTTAATGAAGGTTTAATGACATTCAATGCGTGGTTGATATAAGAATTAACTCTTGGGTTGGTATAAGGAATTAATTCCTTGATGGAATTAAATTAATTTTGGTAATTTTTGAAGAGTTGACCAAAAGAGTATGATACGTGCAGAGAAATTCCCTAAGTGTTTTGTGTTTATAGTCAAATGTTTGAAAGAATCCACCCCATCAACGTAATCAGATGTTTAATTCAAGAAACTTATTGATTTGCATTGAAATCATAAGTTTAGGGGAGGATTGCTGGGAATTAAACTTAAGTAGTTAGTACGGTTGAAGTATACAAGAACAGTTAAGACTGTTGATACAAGGACAGTTAAGACTGCTGATGGAAGAGCAGTTAGGACTGCTGAAGGAAGAACAGTTAGGACTGCTTAAGAGATCAAGGTGAAACCGTGTGAAGATAATTATAGAAAAGATATGGTAAATATCTTATTAGTATAGAATGATATGGTTAGATGTTTAACGGGTACATGACTCTTTACATTATAAAAGGAGATCCTTAGATTAAGGTTTTATACATCAATCAGAGATATACACATATCATTCATATCGAATACATCTAATATCCTTCACGTTCATAATTGTAATCATTCGATATATTGAAGTGATAAGTTTGGTTGATATCGTTGTTCTTATTGTTTTGCTCAATCAATAACCAAACTCAAACTCATATTCTTCTAAGTACTTGGTAGTAAATTCCGCGTGCTATCAAGTATATACTCAAAGTATCCCCAACACAACATGTGTGTTTAGATCCGGTCAGAAACCCTAAACTACTATAACAACATTTAAAAATAACGAAACCCTAAAAATACTAAAATATAATTTATTTAGCTAATGTACAAGTCACTAAAGCACAGAAACCTTAATTCCACTATAACTCCCGATAAAACCCTAATTTCACAAAAACTGTTATTATATGTAATAAAAACACAAACTCTAATTAATATTTTTTTATAAAATATGCAAGTACAAGTTTTCTAAACTAAGTTACAAGTCTTTAAAGCATAAAAACTAATTTAAAATAAAAACCTTATAAAAACCTTAAAAATAATTATTTAAAAGACATACTTTGTAATATTTCTACACATTAATTTCTAAAAATAATTTAATAATTTATTTAACAAATGTACAAACCCATAAACCCATGGTACAACACTCTAATGCACAAAAACATAAAAGTCCATTTAATTACCTTAAAACATTAACAAAAATTATATAAAAATTATATAAATTAAGAAATTATTAAAATTATATATTTCCTATTTTCTAAACTATAGTACAGTCCTCTTAAGCCTAAAGTACAACTAACCAATGCACAAAAATATTTTTCCACAACATATATACAAATCGATACATGTAATTTTTATTTCACAAAACCCTAAAAATCCATTTCTAAAAATCCCACAACCCTAGAAACCCTAACTAAACCTTAAACCCTAAAGTACTATAACCTTAAGCATGATGTACAATTCCCTTAAGCTCTAAACGAACCAAACTCTTCCAAAAACCCTAGCTTAGTTCGAATCCTATAAGCCACAAACTAAAAACATATTTTGCTTAAACTTTAAGTCATCAAATGAAAGAACATGACTCCTCTACATCCCCCCTCCTCTAGAAGATAGGTTACATGTATGGTTATAGAAAAAACACATTACCTCCACCTCACCCAAGCCACGACCACCCCCCTCCTTCCATATACTTGCATCCATTAGAAATTTGACACATCTCCATATCTCCTCCTCACCCTAAATGTCACTCTTACAAACCCTAGCCATCTTCTCTATAAATAAACAAACCTAACACCTTAATAATCACACAAACCATTCGAACCAAACTCCCACAGCCCCATACTCTCCAATTTCTGTCACCACAACCCTTAATCAAGTCCAAGAACAACTTTAAGAAGCCAAGGAGAAAGGTGTATAGCTCTAGTAATCATCTCAAAAACCTTAAAGTCCCAAATTGCTCTACTCGACCCATATACTTCTAGGTAAGTCCTTAATTCTTTTTCTTTTGTTCTATATACTCTAAATGATCTTAATAACATAAATAAACAAGTCTTAATATAGATAAAACCCAAAAACCAAGTTTTACATTTTTTCTTCTTTCTTTTTGTTTTGGCCGAATAAACCCCAAATGCACCCTTAATAATATTTATGTATTTCATTAGATGTTAAAGTATGTTAAGAAACGGTTTAAATAAACTTAAAATACTCCCAATATACTCTAAAACTTAAATTAGAAACCCTAAGATCTAAAACCTAAAATTTCTTTTTCTTTTTCCTTTTCAGTCGAGCAAAACCAACACCCCTTTTGATTTATTTCAAGAGTCTAAAATACCTAGGATTAATTAGAAACCTTCTAAACATGTTAAGAATACTAATTATAATCAAAGATCCCTAGTTCCTAAGTGTTAAAATCGAAAACGAAACCCTTTTGTGTATATAAAAGCTGTCGAAGACAGCAGCAGACATGGAGTTTGCAAATCAAGTTTCGACCGCTAAACGGACTTTAAAAATTCTAGATTTTTATACAAACATAGTTCTTTTAGCTATCTAACTATAGGAAAAAGAATGAAGTCATTTTGTTAAATATTGAGTGAGATATGGTCTTTCTTTGTCGGGTGTTTTCTGCCTCGACCAACTGTCCAAACGCACCCTTTTAAAATTTTTACGAGCTCGTGAGGTCGAAACACGTGCTAGGTTTTTGCAAAAATTGAGTTTAAGAACTGATAAAAGAGTTTACAAAAGAGTCGTAACAAGGTTGGTCCATTTTCGTAAGAAATAACGAATTTAAATGAACTAGGGATGTCGCGTGTAACGCAATAGGAGTCACAAGGGTATTTCTTGACAAAACTCTAACTAGATTTTAAAATGCAGTCGACCTAAACCCTAGGGGTGGAAAGTGTCATTTTTGAAACTATAGGGGTAAAAGTTGTCATTTAATCAAAGTGAGGGATAAAACTTATCATTTTATAAAAGTTCAAGGGTAAAACTTGTCAACATATGAAACTATAGGGGCTAAAGTGAAACTTTTTCTATAATAATAATTATTATTAAATAATTAATATTAATATAAATATTAAAAGTATTATTCTTATTAGTATTTTTATTAATAAGGTTTTAAAATACGTTTTAATCGATAACGAACGAACGAAGGATCTATTTAACAAATAAACGAAATATCTATTTAACGAACGAACGAAACGAACATTTGAAATATATATATATAATATATATATATATATATATATATATATATATATATATATATATATATTCAGAAACAGTCACTGAAACTTGACATAACCAACCCAGGTTGCGAGCCGGAGACGTTTATCAACTTTTTTTAAACTTTGTTTTCCATCCAGACGTTCAGGTGAGCTTATAGTCCCACTTTTCTTATTTATACGTTTTTCCAAATATGTGGGGAGATACATGCTATCAAACCGAACACAAGAATTTTCCTGATTGTTATTGCACTAGGCTAACTGTCCCTTATTATTGTGATTGTATTTATTAAAAGACCCTCATATCATGCACCATTAGTCACCCGCAGGGTGAGCGCGAATATAGTGAATAGATCTATTGGCCTGACGACCCATTTGTATTAGCCGGATGGATATCCTTAGGGGTAGCCGGTTATGCAGATGCATTATATTTGATTTCTTAAACTCGGGGGCAAGACCACTCTCATTTAATTATGTTTGTGGAACCTGAAAACTGTCAACGCATTGCGTGTCATGAGGTTTAGTGCAATATTTCGGATTATGATTGAACTGATTTCTTTACTATTAACCTTGTGTTCAAAACTGATTGTTACATTAAACACTATAGATTCACTCAACCTTTGTGTTGACTTTTTAAGCATGTTTATCTCAGGTAACTAGGAGTATGGCTATTGGCACGGAGTGGCTATGGACTTTCTTTAAGTGTGTCCACTTTGTTATCATTCAATGAATAATGTAACTTTTATAACATATTTTCCGAACCTCCCTCTGGGACCTATATTATGTACTTTGATTTAATAAATGAATGATAACAATCTTATTTAAAATGTCTCTTTTTGAGTCGTTTTCTATTCTCATGACTGTGAACCATGAAGTAACACCCCAAACTTATATTCCGCTGCGTATTTCAAAAATGGGGGTGTTACAGAGTGGTATCAGAGCTCATGGTTATAGAGAACCAAATGTTTTCAAACATTGGACTATAACCGTTTTTCATAAAAACTTAACCAAAGTCCTTCGTGCCACGCCGATGTTAAAACGATATTGGTATGTAATTTATGGTTAATTGTTTAAACTGCGTAAATGGAATATTTATAACTATAGAGTGGTTACAGAATCCTGATTTTCCCTGTCCAATCTATCCCTCTCATGTCCAGACTCAAATATCAAAATAGAACCATACTTAGTGCCTTAGGATCATTCTCGTTATATTTCGCCTTTATTTTTCCTACTGTTATTAATTTCTTATAATAATTTATTATTATTATTATTTGCAAATTATTACAGTACCATGTCTCCCTAAACCCCTAATGTTAACAAAACCACCCCAAACCCCACTTTAGATAACAGTTCCTTCCCACAACCTCCAACCATAGACAACCTCCAACCCAACCGGTAACATATTGAGTGACGGAAATTAGGACCACTATTGACAACAAGGAACCCAAGTATCCATACTAGAGACACAAAATCCTTAACCTACCACATGGAATATTAATATAAGACCTTGTATTAATTGTTTAGTGTAAAAACAATTAATCAAGTTATTAATATCATGCTATAACCCAACATACCAAGACCCACCTAGACTAGGCTATAACCAATAGAAACCCTAGGAAAAATTTCGGAAGAGAACTTGATGAATGAAGAGAAAGTTGCTGAATCACAGCTTTTATTAGTTTGTTCCTTAGCAAGAGTAAATATACATCCCCATCAGCATGATCGTCAAACTGAAAAGTTGACTCGAAAGAGTTTCTGGTAACCACTAAATCAGATTTATACCTATCAGCTTTTGTACTATATCTTAGCCACAGGATATGTAGCATAAATATGACGCTTGTACTAATTTTTTTATATATAACAAATTAGCAAGTTGTTTATGACTATATGTAGTTTTGATTTTGTTGTATTTTGCTGTGTATGGTATCGGTTGATGTGGGCCAGTGATGATCATCTTACATATGCGTATGATAGTATTTGGACATGTTGTGACCTTATGATTATCATAAGTTTTACCTTGATAATCTAACATGGACAAAATATAAACGTATGTCTTATTGTGGTAATAATAAAAATCTAGGAAGAATAACCAAACCTACTATTACCTGTACCCTAGGAATTAAGCAAAATAACCAAAAGTGAAAACTCAATGATAGAAAGACCATCATCTTAACTTAAGGATTTCCCGACCTAGAAATTAAGCAAGGTATTACTCCTAAGAAAAGAACTTTAAGAGAAAACTTGATGATAAGAAAACCCTAATACCAATAGGAAAACTAAGACTGGTGTAAAGAAAAAACTAGAACTCATTA
Source organism: Artemisia tridentata subsp. tridentata (assembly GCA_021014915.2). Classification (NCBI taxonomy): domain Eukaryota; kingdom Viridiplantae; phylum Streptophyta; class Magnoliopsida; order Asterales; family Asteraceae; genus Artemisia; species Artemisia tridentata. The sequence continues at coordinate 377,699,873 of CP139509.1, forward strand.
GGATCCCAACCATACTCTAGGATGACCCTTAAGTTTGAGTAGAAGATAAATCTCTGTAATAAATGAATAAATTGAGGTTTAGAAACCCACTAAGTTGTATTTCCTTTCCAATCTCTACCTTAGTTACGATGGATGTAATCTAAGTGTAATAAATTACCTTTCTACCATATGAAATATCTATCTTGTTCCATAAAAATCCCAATCTGCGTTTAGCTTCATTATCTACTCCTCCTTTACCCTATTCACAGTTAGTACATAAGCAAAACCCTAGTATATCATTAGGAAATTTGGCAAATATTATTTCTGACGGAACCATAGACTACCGCTACCTTGTAGGACCCTTAGATGAACTCTAAGATTTATTTTGAGGATATCCCATTAGTACCTTAGGAAAACCCTAACCCATCACTGTAGTGTGGACTAAAAATTTTATTATTCGTTTGAAAAATAAATTATGATGTTATTTTCCAAAAATTACGCGTTGAACACCATCTAAAACTTTTTAAAAAACATAAATACCACCGTAACTGAGCCAAACATCACATCATTTGGTCCTCAATTATACATAGCCTGATCAACAATGAATAATTTAGGAAGAATCATGTAGTAAATTGGACAGTTATCTTTTCAGATTTTCTAATAACAATTTTCATTCAAAAGCAAAATATTGAAACAAAAGAAAATGTTTATAAACTATCACTTTTGATTTAATACAATAGAAGTCTACATCTACTACCTAAGATAGGAATTCGACAATATTATGGATAGAAAAACCCTAATTAAGAAATCCACAAGGACTTATAGTACAAATTTTATTTAGAACCCGTGGAAATTCATACATAACGAGATCACTAGCATCGGAAATACTAGGATTACAATGACTCCAAGGTAAGGAATAGAATCACTGAACGGTTGACCGGCCATCACCACTAAGACCCCCATCAACACCATGATAGCTAGTGTAATCACTGGATGGATCCTTTTGATTACCCTGGGTAATGGGAACCAACAAAAACAATAGGTATAAGACCAAACCTAGACCGTAAACACATAGGCGAATAAGATTTATTGAGGATTATATAGAATTGAGAAAAGATCATTACCTCCATAACTTGTCAACTCCGATAGCTAGGAACCCGAATGGCATTAGAGCCGCCACAACATAGACCATGAACTCATAGTCTTCCTTAGGAACATACTTCAAAAAGAAAACCCCGAGAACGATATGAAAGATTGCTAGGAAAGTAAAGAGGTGCGGCATTTTGAGGTTTTTAGGAAAGAATTTAGTAGTAAAAGAATGAGGATTAAAAATGAGGTATTTATAGGAGAAATATAGCCGTTATTCGACCGTTGCAAATTACTATTCATGGACGTTAGAATCTGACCGTTGGAGTTACTATTCACATCCCCTAGATTTATTAGGTGGCAAAACATTCAAATTTAGTTCATCTATTAGGAATAAAACTGACCAAGATACGTTCCCTTAGGTATCGAATGGAAATTCCTAGGCGACTCTTTTAGGTTAAAACTATAATTGAGGAACTAGTAGTAAGATGATATTATTGGAGACATAGGACATAAGAATAAGAAAACATTATATTATTTTTAACTTGAGGCATTTTAAGCATATCAAACTCCTATCGCAACCTATTCTCATATTCCCTATCTAGGTTAGAAATCTAGGCCTGACTATTCCTATACTTCACTTTTCCCAATTCCTCAACCAACGTAGACTGAATCTCGGGACGAGATTCCCTCAACGAAGGGTAACTGTAACCACTGTGAAAATCTCACTTTATAATAAACTATCTTATAGAAAAACTTATCCTTTTCTACGGGTAAATTTTTTTTATTTAACTGTTATCGTACGTAGTTCACATTCCCGATAAACGTGCTCGCAACTCAAACTGATTTATGTATTTAATTATATAAACATACTTGCCCTAACACTTTATGAGATTCCATTTACCACTTTACGTTATTTCGTTAACGCACATTTAAAACTAAACATTTTCTATCTGATAAGAGTTTTATGAAACCCTAAACTACTATAACAACATTTAAAAATAACTAAACCCTAAAAATACTAAAATATAATTTATTTAGCTAATGTACAAGTCACTAAAGCACAGAAACCTTAATTCCACTATAACTCCCTATAAAACCCTAATTTCACAAAAACTGTTATTATATGTAATAAAATCACAAACTCTAATTAATATTTTTTTATAAAATATGCAAGTACAAGTTTTCTAAACTAAGGTACAAGTCTTTAAAAAAAACTAATTTAAAATAAAAACCTTATAAAAACCTTAAAAATAATTATTTAAAAGACATACTTTGTAATATTTCTACACATTAATATCTAAAAATAATTTAATAATTTATTTAACAAATGTACAAACCCATAAACCCATGGTACAACCCTCTAATGCACAAAAACATAAAAGTCCATTTAATTACCTTAAAACATTAACAAAATTATATAAAAATTATATAAATTAAGAAATTATTAAAATTATATTTTTCTTATTTTCTAAACTATAGTACAGTCCTCCTAAGCCTAAAGTACAACTAACAAATGCACAAAAATATTTTTCCACAACGTATATACAAATCGATACATGTAATTTTTATTTCACAAAACCCTAAAAATCCATTTCTAAAAATCCCACAACCCTAGAAACCCTAACTAAACCTTAAACCCCAAAGTACTATAACCTTAAGCATGATGATTCCCTTAAGCTCTAAACGAACCAAACTCTTCCAAAAACCCTAGCTTAGTTCGAATCCTATAAGACACAAACTAAAAACATATTTTACTTAAACTTTAAGTCATCAAATGAAAGAACATGACTCCTCCACATCCCCCCTCCTCTAGAAGATAGGTTACATGTATGGTTATAGAACAAACACATCACCTCCACCTCACCCAAGCCACGACCACCCCCTCCTTCCATATACTTGCATCCATTAGAAATTTGACACATCTCCATGTCCCCTCCTCACCCTAAATGTCACTCTCACAAACCCTAGCCATCTTCTCTATAAATAAACAAACCGAACACCCTAATAATCACACAAACCATTTGAACCAAACTCCCACAGCCCCATACTCTCCAATTTCTGTCACCACAACCCTTAATCAAGTCCAAAAACAACTTTAAGAAGCCAAGGAGAAAGGTGTATAGCTCTAGTAATCATCTCAAAAACCTTAAAGTTCCTAATTGCTCTACTCGACCCATATACTTCTAGGTAAGTCCTTAAGTCTTTTTCTTTTGTTCTATATACTCTAAATGATCTTAATAACATAAATAAACAAGTCTTAATATAGATAAAACCCAAAAACCAAGTTTTACATTTTTTCTTCTTTCTTTTTGTTTTGGCCGAATAAACCCCAAACGCACCCTTAATAATATTTATGTATTTCATTAGATGTTAAAGTATGTTAAGAAATGGTTTAAATAAACTTAAAATACTCCCAATATACTCTAAAACTTAAATTAGAAACCCTGAGATCTAAAACCTAAAATTTCTTTTTCTTTTTCCTTTTCAGTCGAGCAAAACCAACACCCCTTTTGATTTATTTCATGAGTCTAAAATACCTAGGATTAATTAGAAACCTTCTAAACATGTTAAGAATACTAATTATAATCAAAGATCCCTAGTTCCTAAGTGTTAAAATCGAAAACGAAACCCTTTTGTGTATATAAAAGCTGTCGAAGACAGCAGCAGATCTGGAGTTTGCAAATCAAGTTTCGACCACTAAACGGACTTTAAAAATTCTAGATTTTTGTACAAACATAGTTCTTTTAGCTATCTAACTATAGGAAAAAGAATGAAGTCATTTCGTTAAATATTGAGTGAGATATGGTCTTTCTTTGTCGGGTGTTTTCTGCCTCGACCAACTGTCCAAACGCACCCTTTTAAAATTTTTACTAGCTCGTGAGGTCGAAACACGAGCTAGGTTTTTGCAAAAATTGAGTTTAAGAACTGATAAAAGAGTTTACAAAAGAGTCGTAACAAGGTTGGTCCATTTTCGTAAGAAATAACGAATTTAAATGAACTAGGGATGTCGCGTGTAACGCAATAGGAGTCACAAGGGTATTTCTTGACAAAACTCTAACTAGTTTTTAAAATGCAGTCGACCTAAACCCTAGGGGTGGAAAGTGTCATTTTTAAAACTATAGGGGTAAAAGTTGTCATTTAATCAAAGTGAGGGATAAAACTTGTCATTTTATAAAAGTTCAAGGGTAAAACTTGTCAACATATGAAACTATAGGGGCTAAAGTGAAACTTTTTCTATAATAATAATTATTATTAAATAATTAATATTAATATAAATATTAAAAGTATTATTCTTATTAGTATTTTTATTAATAAGATTTTAAAATACGTTTTAATCGATAACGAACGAACGAAGGATCTATTTAACAAACAAACGAAATATCTATTTAACGAACGAACGAAATGAACATTTGAAATATATATATATATATTTATATATATTTTCAGAAACAGTTACTGAAACTTGACATAACCAACCCAGGTTGCGAGCCGAAGACGTTTATCAACTTTGTTTTCCATCCAGATGTTCAGGTGAGTTTATAGTCTCACTTTTCTTATTTATACGTTTTTCCAAATATGTGGGGAGATACATGCTATCAAACCGAACACAAGAATTTTCCTGATTGTTATTGCACTAGGCTAACTGTCCCTTATTATTGTGATTGTATTTATTAAAAGACCCTCATATCATGCACCATTAGTCACCCGCAGGGTGAGCGAGAATATAGTGAATAGATCTATTGGCCTGACGACCCATTTGTATTAGCCGGATGGATATCCTTAGGGGTAGCCGGTTATGCAGATGCATTATATTTGATTTCTTAAACTCGGGGGCAAGACCACTCTCATTTAATTATGTTTGTGGAACTTGGAAACTGTCAACGCATTGCGTGTCATGAGGTTTAATGCAATATTTCGGATTATGATTGAACTGATTTCTTTACTATTAACCTTGTGTTCAAAACTGATTGTTACTTTAAACACTATAGATTCACTCAACCTTTGTGTTGACTTTTTAAGCATGTTTATCTAACGTAACTAGGAGTATGGCTATTGGCACGGAGTAACTGTGGACTTTCTTTAAGTGTGTCCACTTTGTTATCATTCAATGAATAATGTAACTTTTATAACATATTTTCCGAACCTCCCTCTGGGACCTATATTATGTACTCTGATTTAATAAATGAATGATAACAATCTTATTTAAAATGTCTCTTTTTGAGTCGTTTTCTATTCTCATGACTATGAACCATGGAGTAATACCCCAAACTTATATTCCGCTGCGTATTTCAAAAATGGGGGTGTTACAGTTGCCACCAAAACTTTCCACCACTGCTTCAAAAAGGGTCTTAGCAGTCTCATAGTGGCTAAAGTTTAACACTTGATCATTAGGGATTGCCATGAGTAACAAATTCCTAGCCTTTTGATCATTCTTATTCTTAATTTTCTCATCATTAGTCACTAGTTCAGTATTGAGCTTTGTGTTCTTGGTACCATCAGCATGTGTTTCCTCAAAAGTAGTCGGTTTGAAGGAATCACCATTGATAATGATATCCCATAGTGCATAGTCTTGCACCATGAAATATTGCTCAATTCTGAGCCGCCATAGATCGTATTCATTCTGTTTCAGCATGGGGAGTTTGGCAAGAATTGAGGTTTGGGGTGTTTCCATGTCCATCTTCTTGGTAAGAACTTCTAGATCTTCTAATTCTCAAAGTATCAGAAACCTGGCTCTGATACCACTTGACCGGATCTAAACACACGAATTGTGTTGGAGATACTTTGAGTATATACTTAGTAGCACACGGAATTTACTACCAAGTACTTAGAAGATTTAGTGTTTGGTGATTGTATGTGATTGTATGAATGTAATAGTAAGTATACTAACACACAGTTTAACCAAACGATTAGCTTCAATATATTACAAGTGATCTTGGAATATCACAAGAATTAAAATGAAATCAAGAAGCTCTATCAATAATGCATGTCCCTAAAACTTAACCTAGGATCTCCTTTTATATGACAAGGAGTCCTTTACAAGTAAACTTTTATACGTAACAATCTATACAAATAAGATATACATCATATCTTTTCTATATTTATCCATGCATGATTTTGTCTTTATCTAATAAACAGTACTAACTCTTCTACCAGCAGTACTAACTGACTTAGTACTGATAGTGTATTCTTGAACGATCTTCAGCAGTACTAATTTATGCATGAGCAGTATCAACTGTTAGTTTAGTTCCCAACATGTATACTTAACGTGATTTCAAAGTAAAGCAAAGAATCAAGCAATATATAAAGCAAGTAAGGAAAGAAATGATCAAACCACACAACACGGATGTTTATAGTGGTTCGGCTACAAGGACTCTCTTCCTTGCCCTACTCCACTCCTCGAGCCTCTAACTCGAGAGTTTTTCTTCACTAAGAAACAAGCTCCCTTCTAGGCGGAGAAAACCTTTACACGTCGCTTACTCTTTATCCGGTACTAAGCTAAACACCGCGTTCTTTATAAGGGTACAACTACTCCCGTTGGTTCTTTAACAAGGGTACAACCACTCCCGTTGGTTCTTTAACAAGGGTACAACCACTCCCGACACTCTATGTGTTTTGAGGACTAAAACACTAACCGAACTCTACTAAATAAAAGGTATAACAATGATGTGTGAACACTAACAAATCACACAGTATCTAACTAATAAAACTTGCAACAGTAAGTATGTTGAAGCTTGTATGCTTGATCTTCTTTGCTACAAAAGTGAGATCAATAAGAATGAAATGAATGAATGATATGGGTTAGTGATGTACAGATGAATGAATATATAATTTAGGCTATATGAGTGATGAGAGTGCTTGAATGATCAGCTTGCTATTTATAGGCAAAAATGATCAAACAGGCGGTGGATTTGGCGGATCCAAAATATGGGATCCGCCCATATACTGGTTTGGTTCCGCCGGGACATTTCAGCTAAGATTTTCACAAATCTTTCCATATCTTGCCATATCTTTTCATATCTACCAAAGTCAACTCCTTTGCTTCAAGATCTCTATAAGATATCTTACAAATCCTCAAGATATCCTAAAGATATCAAAATGAGGTATGCCATGATGTTATGTTAAAATTCTATTTTAAGAAATAAAGTTAAACATGTAAAAATATATATGTATGCAATGTAATTCCTAGTGATCATGTAAGTAAGTGTGTTTTAAAAGACTTGTTACTATAAATGTAAAAGACTTTAACTTATATCTATGCTTTGCTAAAGATAAACCTTATAATTGTCATTAACAAAATAAAGCAAATATCGTAAAATATAAATAACGTTTTTAGGACGATATTTGTATTAACACAACCATATTATCTCGACTCATTCGTTTAACATCTCATGTATAACCATATCATCTCGGCTCATTCGTTTAACATCTCGTGTATAACCATATCATCTCGACTAATTTGTTTAACATCTCATGTACAACCATATCATCTCGGCTCATTCGTTTAACATCTCGTCCATATCATCTCGACTCATTCGTTTAACATCTTGTGTACAATCATATCATCTCGACTCATTCGTTTAACATCTTGTGTACAACCATATCATATCGACTCATTTGTTTAACATCTCATGTACAACCATATCATCTCGGCTCATTCGTTTAACATCTCGTGTACAACCATATCATCTCGACTCATTCGTTTAACATCTCGTGTACAACCATATCATCTCGACTCATTCGTTTAATATCTTGTGTACAACCATATCATATCGACTCATTTGTTTAACTTAGTTAAAAATGATGGAAATTAAGTATAAATGACTTAACTTAGTTAAAAATGATGTAAATAATTTTAAAAAGTTTTAAATCAATTAAAGATGATTTACAAAATATTTAAATGATTTAATAGTGATTTAACTTAATTAAAATGTTTTAAAAATAATTTTAAATGATTTAAATTAAGTATAAATGATTTAACTTTATTAGGTAAAAGTGATGTAAATAATTTTAAAAAGTTTTAAATTAATTAAAGATGATTTAAATTTTTTTTAATTAAATTTAAAAGATTTAATATTGATTTGAGTTAATTAAAATGATATAAAAGAGTTTTTTTTTTTTTTTTTTTTTTTTTTTTTTTTTTTTTTTTTTTTTTTTTAAACTGCTTTCGGCGGGGACATGTACCCGCTAAAAGATTTTACAAGAAAAATTTGTTTTTCCCTCTTCGCATTTACTTTATCCCTCGAAAGTTTTTGGTGATTAGTAAAAACTTTTAGCGGGGACATGTCCCCGCCCAAAGACTGGCTAAAAGACATATTAACCTTTCAGCGAGGACATGTACCCACCAAATGTAATCGCCAAAACCTAACCTCAATTATCAACAGATCTGCTTTACACTTAGTAAAAAAAACAAAAAACCAAAAAAAAAACAAAACTTATCTTGTAGTTTCCATCGTCTTCCTCTCGATCTACAACACCACCATCTCCACCAACACCACTAATCACCACCACAGCACCACCATCTCCACCACAATACACCCACACTCGCACCACTGTGCACGATGTATCTTTTTCTCCCCTCTCATTGTTTGATTCTTTCCTAAACCCTCCTCATTCTTTGATTCTCTCTATTCTCTTCTCCTATCTTACTCTCGACAGTGTTACCAAAAAAACCCAGGTTAATCTTTGTTAATTTTTTTCAATTTTTATTAGTTGTTGTTAATTTGTGTTAATTGTTAATTTTTGTTATTAGTTTTGTGTTAATTGTTTTTAGTTTTTGATTTTTATTAATTTTATTGATTTTTATCCTTTCGAGACCACATTACAGCCGAGACCAATCGAGACCAAGCTGAGACCACAGACGAGAGCCCACTGTTGAGACCAAGAGGTATTATTATTATTATTATTATTATTATTATTATTATTATTATTATTATTATTATTATTATTATTATTATTATTATTATTATTATTATTATTATTAATTATTATTATTATTATTATTATTATTATTATTATTATTATTATTATTATTATTATTATTATTTTGTGTTTATGTGTTAGTGGGGACATGTCGCCGCCAAAAGTTTATAGTGATTAATTTGTGTTTATGTACTTTTTTAGCTAGCTCCCTGCTGAGACCGAGACCGAGACCACTTGCTGTCGAGATACCTTATTGTTGTGTTTAGTGTTAGCAACTTAAGCTTAGCATAATGTTGTCTATTAGACTAATTAGGAACCCAACACAGTGGAGCTCTTGGCTCTTTTGAACTTATGTCTAATTATGTTTTATATGCAAGCTGTTATGTGGATTAGGATAAGCTTTTGATTATTTCAAGTAGTCTATATAATACAACTTACGTTATGTCTTAGTGGTAATGTTAGTTTGAAGTTTTGAAAAATACTTGTACTAAAATCACGTTATGTGAACATGTAGGAGTGATTCGAGAATAGTTTAAAAATACTTACATGAATACTAGTTTGCGAATAATGTACTTAACAAGAACGGTTTTACTGTCCAAACAGGGGTGCTTGGTTTATGCTGTCGAAAAGGGTGTGTTTGGTTAACAGCAGCCCAAACAGGGGTGTTTGGGTTTACTGTCCAAACAGGGGTGTTTGGTTTATGCTGTCCAAACAGGGGTGTTTGGGTTTGCTTATCTGCCTTCAACTTTCTGGCTTATTTGGAGACTTGTGGGCTTATATATGTATATTATGATATAATAAACTTATATAAGCTCACAAGTCTCCAAATAAGCCGGAAAATTGAGTCTTATGATATATAAGCCGAAAAACAAATAAGATCATGAGCTACAAATAAGATTAAACAAACACCCCCTTAATTTGTTATATACTAATAACCATTTATATATGTGTGTTTGATGAATTGTCTAAGTAATTTCATATATGGGTCATTATGTTACCTACGAATATTGACAATGCGATTATGTTAGTATTGTATGGTATGTGATTGTGTTAGACTATTGTCAATGATTTTAGGACTTTAGTGATTAATTTCGGAAAGTCCCCGTCCGAAGTTAATCATCCCATAGAAAACCCGTCCGAAATTAATTTATTAGAAATTAATTTCGGAAAGTCCCCTGTTTGGGACTGCTTTTTGAATGTTTTGTCTCATTTAGGATATGAATGCGTATAATTGATTTACTGTTTGTGAAAATTTTGACAGTGTTTCCTCTTTACTCCTACGAATATGTCTTTAATGCACATATTTGGGGAGTTGAGGGGAAATGTTGCCGAAATTTTCTCAAATAGTAAATTCAGTTATACGCATTCATATATGAGACGAAACATTCAAAGAGTGGGTTAGGATTGCCTTCCATAGTTGGATTAGGTGAACAAAACGCACAACTCGTAATTCCACCTTTATGTGTTTACGTGTAGATTTTTGTTAACATTTTTAATTCTATATAATTATTTGTTGCATCATTAAAATGCAGTTATGCCAATTGATAAGAGTTGGGTCTCATTATCTCGTGCTAGCATCGAATTTTTAAAAGGTCTTAAAGCTTTTTGCGAGTATTGCAAGTCCTTTGAGAATATTGATGGGAATGTAAAATTTCCATGTGCTTCTTGTTATAACGTTGGTTGGATAAAGCACGAAGATTTGTTTGATCACATATACACAAATGGTTGGGACCAAAGTTATACGAAATGGTATAATTACGGTGAACCGGATGCCCAGACAATAGTACCCAACACAAATCATCCTGGGATGAGTGACATGGCTGAGTTCCTTCATGATATTTGTCCGAATATCGAACAAAATGAGCCAACTGAAGGAAATATTGGCGTGACAAGTAACGAGCCAACTCAAGCAACGACACTTCCTCAACGTAATGAGTTTGAAGAGTTACTTGCCACTGCCAAACACCCACTATACCCGGGCTGTAATTGGATATCTTATTGGACTTTATGGCAGAGTTTACGAACATCAAGGTCAAATGTAAAATGAGTGACACCACATTTAACGAAACCATAAAATTTCTCAAGGAATGTTTCACGCCCGTTCTGGGATACAAAATCCCATCGTCAGAATACGAAATAAAGAAGACATATAAAACGATCGGTTTAGGATATGAATCCATACAAGCTTGTGTAAATGATTGTTTTTTATATCAGGGGGTGGGTAACGAAGATTTGCAGAATTATCCCATCTGCGAAGCTAGTAGATGGAAAGACAAGAACACATTGGGGAAGAAAGTTCCTAACAAGGTGTAGTGTTATTTTCATATCATTCCTAGACTACAACGTTTGTACAAGTCTAAACACACTGCAAAACATATGACTTGGCAGCTTCTGGGCAGTCTACGGAGAACGGTAAGATGCAACACCCGGTTGATGGTCAAGCATGGAAGAAATTTGACATGAAGTATTCGAAAGAATTTTCCTATGAAAAAAAAAATGTCCGATTAGGGTTGGCTGCCGATGGTTTCAATCCGTACGGCAACCTTAGTCAGTCTTATAGCATGTGGCCGGTCATATTAACAACATACAATACGCCTCCCTGGATATGTATGAGAGAGACTTCTCTTATGTTGACGTTGTTAATTCCAGACCCTAAATCACCCGGGAAGGACATAGATATTTACTTGAGGCCTTTGATTGAAGACCTAAAGACTTTATGGAAAGATGGAGTCATGACTATGGATGCTATTACTGGCACTGAATTCTGTATGAGAGCAGCGCTTTTATGGACTATCAATGACTTTCCCGCTCGAAGTAGTTTGTCAGGGTGGAGTGAGCAAGGTTACAAGGCATGTCCGACCTGTAATATAGACACTCCAGCTATTCGCGTGTTAAGCAAAACCGCTTATGTTGGTCACAGAAGATTCTTAAACGTGACCAATAAATGCCGGAAAAATAGTAGGGCATTCTATACTCCGGTCGATGATAGACCACCTCCTAAAAAATTTACCAGTGATTTCATCTGGACTCAACTTAGGAGATTGCCTAAACGTATCCCGGGGAAACATCCAAGTTTTGGGGGTGCGAAGAAAAAACGTGATCCTGATCGCGAATTGAATTGGACCAAAGTATCCATTTTCTACGAGCTAAAGTATTGGTCTTTTCTTACACTAAAACACAATTTAGATGTCATGCATATCGAAAAAAAATGTGTGTGACAGTGTGTTGGGTACTTTGTTAATGAATGAAAAATCAAAAGACACCAACAAGGTAAGACAAGACTTACAAAATTTGCAAATTCGTGATGAGTTGTGGCTCGTCAACAAAGGAAACGGGAAGTGCTCTAAGCCTCATCCCACGTACTCTTTCACAACTGAAGAAAGAAAACTTTTTTGTCAATTCATCAAAGGTACGCGTTTTATTTCAAAATTTATTTGTTCGAATTCAATTCGCGTATTCATTTCGACGACTTATTCTAATATCATGATTTTTTTTGTCAATTCACCAAAGGTGTTAAACTATCTGATGGGTTCGGATCTAACTTCAAGCATAAAGTGACCGACAATGATAGCAACATAACAGGCTTGAAGGCTCATAACTGTCATATAATGATGCAGCGGTTACTTCCTGCTGGACTTCGAAATTACTTGAAGGAACAAACCACCGCAACACCAATAATCGAGCTTTTTTAATTCTTCAAACAAATATGTGCTCGAACTTTGATGGTGGATGACATGTTGAAAGCTAAAGAACAACTGATCAATATTTTGTGCAGTTTCGAGCAAATATATCCTCCTGCTTTTTTTGAGATTATGATTCACTTGGTTATTCATCTACCCGAAGAGGCTATTGAAGGCGGGCCTGTTTACATGAGATGGATGTATCCATTTGAAAGATACATGAAAAAGCTCAAAAATTATGTCAGAAATAAAGCAAAGCCTGAAGGTTCAATAGCGGAGGGTTATATTGCTGATGAAGCATTAACTTTCTGTTTGCATTATTTTCGGGGTGTTGAGACGAGATTTAATCGTCCTGACCCGAATGAGGATGGTCCAAGCCTAACAAGTCGATTTCAGGTGTTTCGATCAATCTGTAAAATGAATGGTAGACAACCATTAATTCGGCTTCAACCAGACACAATGCAGAAAGTAGTATGGTATGTACTACACAACAGTCATGAAATCGACCCGTACATGAACGAGTACAAGAGGTACGCGTTTTATTTCAATATTTGTTTTACGTAAGTTATTATTCGACGACTTATTCTAATATCATGAACATTTACAGGGCATTTCCTGGCAATGACATACAAGAAGGATTTCCTCGCTGGTTTGGAAACAAGGTAGACTTATTGTATGTATTACCGTGTGAAAATAATGACTATTACTTATCTATATCTATTCTTAACTTTTTAATAGATTCGTGAATTAAAAGTAAAGAATGACCCAAGTTATACTTCCGAGTTATTCGCTTTGGCTTGTGGACCATCATGTACTGCAGTCTCAGTCGACTCTTGCGTAGTCAACGGTGTGAAGTTTATCGTACACGATCGTGATTTACGTCGTTCAACTCAAAACAACGTAATTTCAACTCCTAATCCTAGCGGAGGAATGTATTATGGCCAGCTTGAAGAAATTCTCGAGTTTTTGTATATTCCGTTCAAGGTTGTGTTGTTCAAAGTCAAATGGTTCGACACTAATAACGAGGGTCGCATAAAACGTTGTACCTATAGAAATAACATTACACAAATTATGACAGATCGTGTATCGTTTCAAAATGAACCATACATTCTTGCAACACAAGCAACACAAGTCTTTTACCTTGATTTCCCGGGTAAACGTGGTAATTGCAAGGCCGTCCAAGATTCTTATCATCAAAAGATTTGGAACCCGGATATCATCGTGCTAGAAGACAATCAAGATGTTGTACATGACAACAACTCATATAGATGTCCTGCTAGCGAAAGTTGAGGCACCACCACCACCAATTATCACTGATGTCGACGACGACGATGATATTGATTATGATGACCACGTTCCTCATGATTTAGCATCTGATGGTGAAGACCACGTCGATCGTGAAGATGAAGCTGACACTAATAATGAGGATTTTTATCTTAGTGATGTGGGAGATTGATCTCAAATTGTAATTTGTTAAACGACACTTATTTGAATGAAATTGTTATCGAGTGGTTAAATGTGTTTATTTATTTATTTATTTATTTATTATTATCTTTTTTGGTATATATTTTTATTTATTTGAATGTGTGTGTAATAATATATATATATATATATATATAATATATATATATATATATTATTATGTGTGTATGTGTATATGTGTTTCTTCACTAATTTCTATGTTCTTATACTAGTACGTTTACAGATGGCAGATGTTGTGGCTAGGAGCCACGGTGGCGATGGAGGTAATTAGCCACCCCGTGGTCCCTCGAGGAGGATAGGCACTAATTGGCAGCGTAAGAATTTCTCGATTATTTTAATTAAACTTGATCATTATTTGAAATTGATAACTTGTTATTTTATGTCATCATCACTTGAATTTGATTACTTGTAGGGTCTATATCCATACCTCCCAAGCCCAATGCCAAAATTAGAAAAGGCGGGAAGGTGGTGCGTGGTCCCACAAAGAACACGAAACTCTACCAAATGAGGACTGAGACAGGTCGGCCAGTATCGATCAAATTCCGGAAGAACGACAAAGGGATGAGGGAGCATGTGGGCAATCACTCTTCGTGGTTCTCCAACATGGTCGGGATGTTTTTACGGGAATCAATTCCCATGCATTACGATTCGTGGGATGAGGTTCCCAAGACCACCAAGGCCCACATCGATGACCAGCTACACGTAAGTTTTTTTTATCTTTTATTTTTTTTAATTCTTGTGTTTATTTATTTTAAATGTGTTTATTTATTTAAATTTGTCTTCTTATTTAAATTTGTATATTTATTTTAATTATATTTTATTGCAGCATTTTTTTGATCTCGGCGAACACCTTGCCGGTCCGGATGGAGATGATATTGTCAGAAGTATCGAAGCTTATCTCAGAAAGCGATACGATGACAACAAATACAAATTGCAGAATTTTACACGGCAAGGTGGGGTTGAGAAAGTTGAAGAGATCAAGAATAAGCGTCCAGCGAACTAGACGCCTGAGGATTGGGAAAAACAGGTAAATTACTAGATCGACACGTTATAATAATAATAATAATAATAATAATAATAATAATAATAATAATAGATCGACACGTTATAATAATAATAATAATAATAATAATAATAATAATAATAATAATAATAATAATAAGCCTCTACTGTGGGCGATTGGAGACTGTGGAGATCGGCCCAATCTCCTTCTTCTTCCCGCTCAACATTCTTGCAATCCTTTTCAACACTCTCAGTTGATTCACGGTGGTGTATATACTCTCCTCTCCTTCGTTACTGTTTTCCTTTATTTTTTTTAGGGTTTCTTTTTTGCATGATCTCTTAATTAAGGTTTTCATTCTTTTTCCCTACCCGGTTTTTCATTGGTTGTTATTTGGACTCGTGGTATATCTGTTTTGTGACATCTGTGGTATACGCATATTGGTGCTGGGCGTTTGATTCTGTGGTATCTTGGCTTGGTATCTTTGTGGCATCACTCATCAGTTTGTGTGGTTACTGTGGGGTATGTCAACATAGTTTGCTGCACACCTGGGCATTCTATTATCTATTTTGCCTTGGGCCTGGACTCTGTGGTACTGTGATCTGTGATATCCTGTGGTATTTTGGCTCGGTATCTCTGTGGCATCAGTCTCTGGGTTTTTCAGTGGTGCGTTAATATAGTTGCTGCACGTCTGGTTTTTTTGCTATCTGTTTTGTCGTGGCCTGGTTTCTGTGGTACTATGGTATTAAGGTTCTGAGGTACTAATGTGGTATGTTATGGTAACACGATTCTGATGTACTAGGGTTTTGGGTTTCGTTTGCTGCTGTACTTTTGCTTTTGTTACTAGCTGTTGGGGTGTTTCTTTCTTCTGGAACAGTTCTTTGCGCTGTTTATGTGTTGGATATCCTTCCTATGCCTATTGTGAGATTCCATTGTCCCTTCGTGGGGTTAAGTGGATGTCACGATGGTAGTGGAAATGGAGTTACCAAGACTTCATTGATCATATATCTTCGCGATAGACATTGTAATGGTGAGGCTCAAGCTATCACTAAGCACTCTCTTGTTTCTGATTTGGTTGTTTTTGAGAGTGCTGATGTTACTCTTAAGCGTATGGGACTTTGGTTATGCGGTGTTTGTTTTAAAATGCATACTCTCTGGGCTAAGTGTCGTCATGGTTTTAAATTTGTGCCACCCCCGGATTGTGGTGATGGTTTTGTTAGGTTCGTGTTGTATGGCCTCAACAAACCACATATACCTTCTTCTGTCCATGTTGAAGATTTGGTTCTGGACGAGCATGTTGGTTTTGATTTGCCTCTTCTTGACACTTTGTTGTCTAAGGGTTTGCGCACCGTTAAATCCATCCCCCCAAGTGTCGCTTAGGGTTTTCTCGGGTATTGAAAGGGGCTCTTGATAAGGTGATTCGCACGCCTGATGACATTTCTTGCTGGGTTAGTTTATTGGTCTTGCCTACTTGTATCCATAAAACCTTCTGCCCGAGGAGTAATCAAGAGGGTAGGTCTGCTATTAAACGTCAACGCCAGGAAGAGTATATCGTTAATGCCATTCGATCTTGGGACATGTCGGGTGGTAGTTTGCAGCTCGTGAGGGAGGCTTTAGCCGAACCCTCCCCATCATGGTCTAATATTGATGAGGATAACTTGGACTTGGGTGAGCGTAATGTCAAGCAGTGTAAGAGGAAGATTTGCGATGGCCATTATACTGCTGCGGTCAGTGTTTTTTCTTCTTCTGGTGTTGCACCTTATAATGATGCAACTCTTGAGGACTTAAAGTTTAAGCACCCTTTTAAAGCTGCTCCTTATTTGCCTCTTTTACCTATTGATCATCATCTCCTCATTGCATCTTCTACTGTGGTTCTTGATATGATTAAGAGTTTCCCTCGTAGTACTTCTTGTGGTCGGGATGGTTTGCGTGCCCAACACCTTTTGGATTGTGTTAGTGGCGCTGTTGTGGCTATTTCTGATGAGTTGATCGCTTCTATCACCCAAGTGGTGAACCTTTTTCTTGATGGTAAATGCCCCAGGGCGTTGGGTGAGTATATTGCTAGTGCTCCTCTCACGCCGCTGGTCAAGCCGGGTGGTGGTATTCGCCCTATTGCTGTGGGGACCATTTGGAAGCGCTTAGTTTCCAAACTTAGTGCCGCTATGATTGGCCATTCCTTAGATGGTTATCTAAATGATCTACAGTTTGTTGTTGGGGTATCTGGAGGGGGAGAGGCTATTCTTCATGCCGTGAATCGAGTGATTGAAGAGTGTGGAGATGATGTGGGTCTTTTGATGTTGTTGGTAGATTTCAAAAATGCCTTCAACTTGGTGGATCGTGAAGTTATGCTTCATGAGGTTCGTCTTCGTTGTCCTGCTATTTCACGTTGGGTGGAGTTTTGTTACTCTATCCTAGCTAGATTATATTATGGGGAACACTCGTTATGGTCACATCAAGGCGTACAACAAGGTGATCCACTTGGGCCTTTGCTTTTTTCTTTAGTGTTACATCCTTTGGTATGTAAGATTAGAGACTCTTTTAGCCTTTCCCTTCGTGCTTGGTACCTGGATGATGGCACTATTATTGGAGATACTTTGGTTGTGGGGGAGGTTTTAGAGCTTATCATGGTGGATGGACCTCGTTGTGGTTTGCACCTCAATGTTGATAAAACTGAGGTTTTTTGGCCTAAGGAAGATCCCAGAAGTAGGCTTGTAGGTGTTTTCCCACCTAATATTGCCCGACCTTTGGATGGTGTTGAATTACTGGGTGGCCCAGCTGGTGTGGACTTTGATTTTAGTAGTGAGCTTGTTATGAAAAGAGTTGCAAAAACCATTGAGCTTATGGATGCTACTGCTAAGATTAATGATCCTTAGTGTGAGTTATTGTAGGATCGAGTACTTCGAGCTTGATTGAGCTTGGTATAACCAAGAACCTCTGCAATACAAGTGTTTATGCGGAAACTAAACAACAAGTATTATAAAGAAGAAAAACTCTAAAGGACAATGATCCTCTATGGATCAAAACTAATAAACTATGAATCGTTTATTGAATGTTAATAGATGTTCAAGGCGCGTATAAACTCATAGACGGGTTTATCTTTTATACTAACAAGATCTCCTAACCCTAACCCGTTCTACAAGAAAACGTGTAAAGAGATTAACAACAATCTCTTCTAAAAATAAATCATAACAAACATTCTAAATATACGGATAACAATTAATACTATCCGCAGCAACAATACTATCGGCAGGAACAAAATAACACTGTCGGCAGCAATGAGCTTTCAGCAGGAACCAAAGCTTTCGGCAGGAACCAACTTTACACTATCGGCAGCAACAATGAATTCTTATTTCCCAGAGATCCTAACAGTTATTACTCCTTCGTGCTTGTGCTGGTATTTCCAAATTATATTTTGCTATGTGCACTTGCTCTCCCCGGGTCTTTGAACGTGCTCAGATTTCTTTTGATGGGGTTCTTCGCTCTACTCTAGAGCGTATTGTTACTGCTTCTAGGCATGGCTTTGGTGATTGGCAATGGAGACTTGCTACATTACCCTTTGCGTTCGGGGGGCTTGGTGTATATTCTGCAGGTGATGTCTTGAACTATGCATTTCTTGCGTCTAGACTTCAATCTGCTAGCCTGCAGACTAGGTTGCTTCGACATTCTGGTATCGTAACCCCTGGGCCTTCCTTTGATGATGCCTTGTGTGCTTTTAATGTGAAAATGGAGATTGACCTTTTGAGTAATCCGTATGAGATCGCTGCCCCCAAACTCATGAAGAAACTGGCAGATATATATTTCACACGTGTTACCCGAACTGCCGAATCTACATTTTTTTTATCTACTAGACAGATGGCGTTATGGAAATCGCAAATGGAGGACTACACTTCGGACTGGCTTAGGGTAGTTCTGATATCTGGGTTGGGACAAACTATGAACGCCAGGACCTATCGTTGCGTGTTATGTTATCGGCTTGGTGTCCCCTTATTTTCTGTTCAGATGCCGTGCTCAGCCTATTCCAGGGTCTTTGCTGGTGATATTTATGGGGACCATGCTGTATCTTGTGCTGGTATTAAACATCGGCATAACGTGGTACGTGATGTTCTTGTTGACATATGTTCTCGATCTGGGGTTTCGGCTCGTAAAGAGGTTGACATTGGACTTTGTTGTGAAAGGGACAAATCTTTACGCCCTGCTGATGTGTTGCTCTTCTTTTGGGATGGAGGACTTGATGTATGTGTTGATTTGACTGGATCATCGCCCTTGACGCAAACTGGTATGGTTGATTTAGTGCCGGGTCATGTGGTGATTGAGGCTGCACAACGTAAACGCGTCAAGTATGAGGCTAAGTGCGCAGGCCGCAGGTATGAGATATGGGTTCCTCCCCTTCTCTTTCTCTTCTTTTGGGGAACTTGAAAAGGACGCTGTGACTTTATTGAAGCGTATTCGAAAGTTTTCGACGACTCAAGACATTGGAGCACGTGCTGCTGCTCATATTTTTAGTAGGATTAGCTTTTCTATAGCTAGAGGAGTGGGAGCCCAATTAGTATCTCGGCTCCCTACTAGCTTCTTGTAAATCCTATATGTTTCTAAAAAAATAAAAAAAATAAATAAAAATAAAATAAAATAATAATAATAATAATAATAATAATAATAATAATAATAATAATAATAATAATAAATAATAATTCAAATGAAAATTTTGTAACTCAAGACATCGGATCGCGAACCGCTGCTCATATCTTTAATAGGATTAACTTTGCGATAGCTAAAGGAGTGGGAGCCCAGTTAGTATCTCGGCTCCCCTCTAATTTCTTGTAAATCCTATTTGATTCTAATGAAGTGATGTTTATAATAAAAAAAAAAAAAAAATAAAAAAAAAAAAAAAAAAAATAAAAAAAATAATAATAATAATAATAATAATAATAATAATAATAATAATAATAATAGTTCAGTTCATTTATATAATAGTTTTTATTATTTATAATAAGCAGGTGAAGCACTGGTCAGACCCAAAGAAGTTGAGAATCGGGGTGATCAACAGGCAAAACTGTGAAAACCCGTAAATTTCCAGATACATTTCTATACGAGACTTTCCCTGTTTCTCATAAACGGATCCTTTCTGAACTCTTTTGATTTTAAAACAAGAAGTTATCTCGCGAAACGTGAAATTTGTACACAACACGTACTGGCACAACCGACGAATTGATTTGATTATTTTATTATTCGTGAGGAACGAGGCGTATGAATAGTCGTTCTTAATGGAAAATCGATTTTAAAATTTATGGAATAACTTTCGGATGCTCGGGAAATATTTACGACACGATTTATTGGCCTCGTTGGCGTTTCGTTAAAAATATGAAGAGATTTACATATTCAGTCCCTGAGGGCGCGCTAGGGTTTGCCACAAGTCCCAAGAGAAGCCCTATATATATCCTATTATAACTCTTTTAGGGTTAATATTCAATTGCCTCATTCCTCCCTCTCTCCTCTCAGCCGACAAACACCCTCTTTCTCTCTCATTTTCTGGCCAAAAAAAAATTCGGCCACCGGAGCCACACCGCCGCGCGTCACATCACACCTCCACAACCATCATTCACCAAATCCTATCCTCTTTCGATTGAGCTATCGCACGCGCTACCAAACCCACCCTAACATCACTTTCATTCGAGTCTCACTCTCGAATCACCACCTCCATCACTCCAAACCTTCACCACTGTGTCAAGATCGAAGGTTGTTTTGGTTTATTTTGGTTCGAGTATCACCACTGCTATCACCACTTTGCGCCGCCAGACCACCACAGCCACCATGGTTGTCAACACGCGCCACCACAGCTACGCCGTCTCCACCATTTTGCTCTCCTTTCTTTCTCGTCATGGTAAAACCGAGAAAATCCCGTTTCTATACCTTATATTTTTTTATATATACAACCGGTTATAATCATATTGGTTCTATACGTTTTTCGTGGATAAGAAATTTATTAAAAACATTTTCGGAAAAAGGTTGTGTAATCGAAATGTAATTAAAAACGTTTTTAAAACTTTTCGTGTGGTAAGGAACTGCTTATGGTGTTATTTGTCTATTCTTGAAGTCTCGACTTATATTTGTTGCGGACTGTTCTCAGATCGGGTCAAACCCGAGGGTCCATTTTTGGTTGTGGATGTTGTGCTATTGTTGTTTCGGTCTAACAGTGAACCCAAGAGGGTGCGTTATTCTTGTTGGTTTCGGTTCTCGTCTTGGTTCGAAGTCGAGACCTCGTGGTCTCGGCGAAGTGGGTAATAATGGCTCGAATGGTAGATGTTAGCAGTGACTGATTTGATTTTATTTAGAGTGTGTGCTCGCTGGATTTGTTTCGGTTTATTTTACTGGTTGTTTTACAGCTTATTTGACTTAAGAATAAATTATTTTGACATTAGATTTTAAGGTTTAGTCTAAAAAGAATGGTCATAAGTGGTGTTATGATTTTGAGAAACAAATAACTTAGGGTGTGTTTGACTTTCACAGTTAGGGTGCGTTTGTAGGTTGGGCTTCAAAGCCCAAGGATGGGTACATTTGTGTTGTCATAAACGGGCTCCCAAGCCCATTGAAAGTAAGAGTTGCGTTTGGTTTAAATGGGCTCACAAGCCCACAAGTATAAAATAGAAAGGGTGTGTTAGCTTAAGAGTTTAATTAACGTGTGTTATATTTTTGAAAAGTTAATCATGTGTCGAATGATGACGAGGCATAAAACTTGTAGGATATTGTATTTACAAACTTGGTTAATTTAAGTCACGACGACTTGAGAAAAACCGATTTTTACTAGCTAAACTCATTTCTATTATAAAACGGTTATGTTTTTATACAAATTATTTGGGAATAACGGGGTAAATGTCAAAACGTACAAACTGAGTTATTTTATTTGAGATGGTTGTTTGTCGTTAACTCCTAGAGTTGTCTTCCTTGGTTTGAGTTCTCGTCATATTCTCTCGACTATGTCGTTGTCTATTTCTCTTTGGCATGAGTTGTATGTCGAGTTTATGTCTTCTTACCACACCACACGAAACGTTGAAACTAAACTTTTAATAAGTTTTGAAAACTGAGTAATCCACGAAAACTACGACGCTTTGTCTTTTATAGACTTTATTATTTTGTGAGACGTGTTTTTGTGATAATCGTATACGTATTAGATTGTGCCGATCCTAGACCGTTTTGTACCGCTGTGCTTGCACCTCCGTGTTCCCTCGTGCCGTATGTTTTGAGAACGTTGTGATAAGCTCTAGATGTCAGTCGTGTCAGTGTGATCTTTGCTTTGCTGTGGCTAAGGTGAGTTCATGGCCCCTACTTTTACCGGTTTTGTAACTATTTTGGGGGAGAATACATGCTCATTTCTACTTAAACTCAATACTTGTTTTTACTTGAAACGTGATTTGTTTGCTCCAACGTACTGTTTGGTTGATATATCTGACGTGGTTACTTGAATGCGTTATGTGCTTACCTGTTATTTGATGTGGCCTGAAACTGTTATGATACTGTTACGCGAGCTGGCTAAGGTTATTATTTTATGTCTGCTATTGTGCGGAGTTATCGTTATGAGCTGCATTAGTGCAGGACTATTATACACAAGGGCTCTTTGTGCCTAATTATCAACAAGGGCTCTTTGTGCCTAATTATCAACAAGGGCTCCTGTGCCTATTGACTACTATAGTGTGCACCTATAGGGAACTACTATCGTGATTTAACTTTTGCGACCTAGCCAGCGTAACAGTTAAACTTACGCGACTCTATATGAGTATAGTATTTGTATGTTTGATTATGATTCGAGATGCTTTGACTATGTTATTATTTGCGGATTTGGTTCTGGAATTGTGACTTAGGCAGTGTTAGCCTACGTTGGACTTGACTTGTTTGTAAACGATGATTTGAACTTGAAAACCTTTTGGTTTAACCACACTGTTTTAAACTAAAACCTATGAACTCACCAGCGTAAGCTGACCCTTTTAGCATGTATTTTCAGGTTTAATGCTATAGCTTATCTCTGGAGGCGCTTGGCAAGGGGCATGGTCATAGACGACTCTGATATATTTATTTAGGAACGCTTTAATCGTTTTGGGCCTTACTTCCGCACTATTTTCAAATGATGTAAACGTATTACTTTTGATAATGAATTTTATTCAAAACGGTTAAGGTAAAACCGTTCTTTGTACCTTGTGTTGTGATACCAATTGCGTAGCACCCCAGTGACATGTATGCTTCCGCTGGACTCGATTTTCGGGGTGTTACAGATTGGTATCAGAGCCTAGGTTATAGAGAACTGGGTTTATTTTCAAAAACCTGGACTATAACCACTTTTGGCGAAAACTTAACCCTATGACCGACACGTGCCTGCCTGCCAAGCCGATGCCTCGCGTATGAATTTGTTTGAGGATATGATTGATATGACGAGATAATTGATTATATATTTGATGAGATGCGTGCTTGACTCCTGGATATTTTATATCCACTCGTTTTAGCTGTTCACTATAAGCATTTCCATATGCTTATGCACGCACTACACCTGTCACAGAGTTACGCTATTTCCTTGCGTAATCTCACTACTGAATGTCGTGTTTGTACAATTGTCGTGGTTTTGGGAATGATTTTGGATGTAACGAACATACTACTAGTATAACTAGGCTTAGTATTCCAAAATTCATTGAACCTCGGGTGAATATAGACTGATCACCTATATTCAACCAGGGACAGTGGGACATAGCCTGATCACCTAAGTCCGACTCAGAGGTGAATTTTGCAATACTCAGAGTAGTTATAATGGAATTATTTCCGGGTTGGTCATTGATTTTTGGATGGTACCGTTTCGCGTGGGTACACAGACATTGGAATTTTACTTCCACACACACTACGCACTGGCATCACAACACCGCATGAACCGTAATGCCCTTGGCATCGCTATACGTCTCCATTATATGGAAATCCTGTTTGCCGTCGTCTGGCCATATTTTTGCATCGGGTCGAGTTAGACCTGATTGGCACCGTTTGAATCCGAGTTACTTATTTGTAACCTCTTAAGAGCGCTATAAGCCATCCGAGCTTACTGGAACATTTAGATTCGATTTCGACCATGTTTGGTTTTGAATTTTGGCTACGTTTGGAATTGATTTTGGCCACGTTTGGATTTGATTTTATCTACGCTTATGTTTGATTTTGGCTACGTCTGGATTTAATTTTTGCCTCGTTTGGATTTGATTCTTGCTACGTTTGGATTCGATTTTGACTACATTTGGATTCGATATCGACTATGTTTGGATTGGTTTTGATTCTGATTTAGTTCGAGTTGTTTGATTTTATGATTTTGGACGTCATCCTGGATTTGGATTTATTATTCGGCCTCGTTTTGTTGTGGCCTTGTTACAGTCGCCTCTACTCTAAGCCTTGTGCTCAATCGATGATGTCAATCTTTTCGATCGGGATTGTTTAATCGAAACTGTTCAATCAATGTTGTATCTCCCGCTTTAAGTACCTTGTACATTACCGATTCAACCAACTGATTGCTTGTGGCAATCAACTTCTTTTCTCAGAATTACACTCTGAACTCGCTAAACTCTCTATTTGGCAGAAATTCCACGCCCCCAACAGAAATCTTGAGACTCTAAGGAGTAACTGAAATCGCGATTCCTTGGGACAACCACCAGACTTCTCACTTGTCCCTTGGAAATATCAGTGATCCTTGATACTTTCTTACCAGATAATTAATTTTATCACAAACGAAACCTTTGAAGTAAATCCCTCGCCGCTACCAGAGTGATTGTTGATAATCCTACCTAATCTACTCACCTTCTTTAATCAATGAAACGACAGTATGGGCAAACTTGCTCGTCCATACTCATTTGAAATCATTACCCGGTGTAGAGTGTTAACTCTTACCATTCTCTGATCGGGATAGTTGTTTCACATCAAATTCCCGGAAATCACTCCAAAGAGCCATGAGAACAGATTTGGAGATGAATACTGTGTATCACCTCCAGACTGATGGCCGAAGTGGAAAAATCATTCGAGTATTAAGGGACATGTTGTGTTCCTGCGTAATTTGGCAATAGTTGGTATCGACACTTCCTGTTGGCCAAATTCTCTTGTAACGATATATACGACTCCGGTATTTCAACGACACCATATGAGCCACCTTATAGCCGCAAGTGCCGACCGCCGACTTGATGGGTAGAATTTGGGAACACCCAACTTATTGACCCCGAACTTGTTCACGAGACTACGAGAAGATCATTCAGATCAGAACCGAGTTGCAAGCTGCTCACGAACCGTCAGAACAGTTATCCTGACTAATGACGTAAGTCTCTTGAATTCCCAGTTAAAACCTAGATTATGCTTAAAGATTCACCCTGAGAAGGTGTGATACGTTTAGTAAACGCGGAAAGCTTAATCTCGCTGTATTGATCCTTTTGAAATCCTTGCTAGAGTTGAACCGGTAGCACTCAGGCTCGAGCTACCATCAGGACTCAACAGTGTTCGCAACATTTAACGTTTTTATGTGCAACGTGAAGTAATGACTTGCCGATGAGGCAACCACTATTCCTTCGGGAGAGATCTAGATTGATGAATATTTGAACCTTGTTGAGAAACCTATCTAAATCGTGAACCGTGAAATCGAACGACTTTAGTAAAGTCGCACTTCTATCAACAAAGCTTTTCGAAGCTCCCGAAAAGGTCCTAAATCCACGTGAGAACGCGACGATAAATCCTCGTGTGTATGTACTCATCTCTTTTCAACCGTAGCGAGTAACTTGAATTGAATCGCGAGGTCGCGATTCCGTTAAGGAGGTGAGGCTGTGACAACCTGTAAATTTCCAGATATATTTCTATATGAGACTTTCCCTGTTTCTCATAAACGAATCCTTTCTGAACTCTTTTGATTTTAAAACAAGAAGTTATCTCGCGAAACGTGAAATTTGTACATAACGCGTACTGGCACAACCGACGAATTGATTTGATTATTTTATTATTCGTGAGGAACGAGGCGTATGAATAGTCGTTCTTAATGGAAAATCGATTTTAAAATTTATGGAATAACTTTCGGATGCTCGGGAAATATTTACGACACGATTTATTGGCCTCGTTGGCGTTTCGTTAAAAATATGAAGAGATTTACATATTCAGTCCCTGAGGGCGCGCTAGGGTTTGCCACAAGTCCCAAGAGAAGCCCTATATATATCCTATTATAACTCTTTTAGGGTTAATATTCAATTGCCTCCTTCCTCCCTCTCTCCTCTCAGCCGACAAATACCCTCTTTCTCTCTCATTTTCCGGCCAAAAAAAATCCGGCCACCGGAGCCACACCACCGCGCGTCACATCACACCTCCACCACCATCATTCACCAAATCCTATCCTCTTTCGATTGAGCTATCGCACGTGCTACCAAACCCACCCTAACATCACTTTCATTCGAGTCTCACTCTCGAATCACCACCTCCATCACTCCAAACCTTCACCACTGTGTCAAGATCGAAGGTTGTTTTGGTTTATTTTGGTTCGAGTATCACCACTGCTATCACCACTTTGCGCCGCTGAGACCACCACAGCCACCATGGTTGTCAACACGCGCCACCACAGCTACGCCGTCTCCACCATTTTGCTCTCCTTTCTTTCCCGTCATGGTAAAGCCGAGAAAATCCTGTTTCTATACCTTATATTTTTTTTATATATACAACCGGTTATAATCATATTGGTTCTATACGTTTTTCGTGGATAAGAAATTTATTAAAAACATTTTCGGAAAAAGGTTGTGTGATCGAAATGTAATTAAAAACGTTTTTAAAACTTTTCGTGTGGTAAGGAACTGCTTATGGTGTTATTTGTCTATTCTTGAAGTCTCGACTTATATTTGTTGCGGACTGTTCTCAGATCGGGTCAAACCCGAGGGTCCATTTTTGGTTGCGGATGTTGTGCTATTGTTGTTTCGGTCTAACAGTGAACCCAAGAGGGTGCGTTATTCTTGTTGGTTTCGGTTCTCGTCTTGGTTCGAAGCCGAGACCTCGTGGTCTCGGCGAAGTGGGTAATAATGGCTCGAATGGTAGATGTTAGCAGTGACTGATTTGATTTTATTTAGAGTGTGTGCTCGCTGGATTTGTTTCGGTTTATTTTACTGGTTGTTTTACAGCTTATTTGAATTAAGAATAAATTATTTTGACATTAGATTTTAAGGTTTAGTCTAAAAAGAATGGTCATAAGTGGTGTTATGATTTTGAGAAACAAATAACTTAGGGTGTGTTTGACTTTCACAGTTAGGGTGCGTTTGTAGGTTGGGCTTCAAAGCCCAAGGATGGGTACATTTGTGTTGTCATAAACGGGCTCCCAAGCCCATTGAAAGTAAGAGTTGCGTTTGGTTTAAATGGGCTCACAAGCCCACAAGTATAAAATAGAAAGGGTGTGTTAGCTTAAGAGTTTAATTAACGTGTGTTATATTTTTGAAAAGTTAATCATGTGTCGAATGATGACGAGACATAAAACTTGTAAGATATTGTATTTACAAACTTGGTTAATTTAAGTCACGACGACTTGAGAAAAACCGATTTTTACTAGCTAAACTCATTTCTATTATAAAACGGTTATGTTTTTATACAAATTATTTGGGAATAACGGGGTAAATGTCGAAACGTACAAACTGAGTTATTTTATTTGAGATGGTTGTTTGTCGTTAACTCCTAGAGTTGTCTTCCTTGGTTTGAGTTCTCGTCATATTCTCTCGACTATGTCGTTGTCTATTTCTCTTTGGCGTGAGTTGTATGTCCAGTCTATGTCTTCTTACCACACCACACGAAACGTTGAAACTAAACTTTTAATAAGTGTAACACCCCCTAATTTATTTTATGGCAGCGGAAAGGTTTTTAGGGTGCTACGGTGAGGATCGAAATCATAGTTATAGAAAATGACTCGAAAGAGACGTTTTGAAAGTTAAATGTCATTCAAAATAATAATTTTTGACACAAAAGTGGAATATTTGATCTGAAAACCTCCTGAAAGGATGTAATAATTTGGAAAGAATGACATATCAAATTTTTACACCATGTGTTTTATCAGAGTATAAGATGCCCGCTCCGTGCCTCATCTTGCTCCATTATTTACCTGAGATAACATGCTTAAAACGTCAACACAATGGTTGGTGAGTTCGTAGAGTTTAATGGGAAAACAATTTGTATATAACCAGGAGTTTCTTGTAGTATTTGATAACCTTGTATAAATATAAGTGATAAGTGATAGTTCCGTAATAATGTAAGGTCTGAAGCAAACGCTTCTAGTGATGTATCAATTAACGGGATAAAATCCACAAGTATGTCACATATAATAGCAGTTAAGTAACAAGTATGGTAATCATGATTCTAGCACATAATGCTTTTCATGTTATTAAAATACTGAGGTCTGGGGAATGGTAAAATACCAAACACAGCTGTATTCAAATACATATGAAAACGTATATATTCATAAAGTTATATTGTCTTAAGCCTCATGATACGCAAACGTTAACAATGTATCGCACAAACGACATGTATTATAACGCACAAACGATATGAATATATCGCACAAACGACATGTATTATACCGCACAAACGACATGTATTATACTGCACAAACAACATGAACTATACCGCACAAAGCAGTATGAAATGTATCGCACAAATAACATGTATTCAATGAAAATCAGTGTCATGTTATGACAAGTAGTTTAGAGTGCTTTTATCCAAGTTCAGCATGTAAGGTACGCAAGTAAATTGCAAGTAAAATGAGCATATAACTCTACTAGGG
This sequence comes from Artemisia tridentata subsp. tridentata, assembly GCA_021014915.2. Lineage (NCBI taxonomy): Eukaryota > Viridiplantae > Streptophyta > Magnoliopsida > Asterales > Asteraceae > Artemisia > Artemisia tridentata. The sequence continues at coordinate 377,728,812 of CP139509.1, forward strand.
AGTATATCGTAACATGTAACCAGGAGTAGTAATTCATAGAAATCTTCCAAGTATAAAGTAATTGAAAATCATTTGAGCATGTATCTCCCCCAAAAACACATAACTTGTAAATAAATAAAAGTGGGGCTACGACTCACGGTAAAACGTGAAAGTTTCTTAAAGTGTTTGTTCAAGTAATTAAATATAGTTTGAAGCATGTATCTCCCCCAAAGAGTTATTAAAAAAAACATTAAAAGAGTAGGGGCCACGACTCACCTGAAGTAACTGGAAATGAGAAATATGAAATCGAGTAAGTTACGGGAACAATTACGAAAACGTCTTCAACACGAGACCTGAATATAAGGGAAGTCTAAGCATTCTGACTTACTACTAAGAACGAGTGTGAAAATAGGAAATCGTATTGATCGGTGATATGAGTGTGATATGCTTAAAATGCCTAAAGTTCAAAAATAATGTTTTCAACAAAATGTATTTGTAAGTATTGGCTCAAATGTTGGCTTTAGTATTGTCGAATGATTAATAAATACAAGTCGACAAATATGTATTAAATTTGATGGATCTCAAGACCTAAATATATATTTATTGAAATTGTGGGTAAAATGATATATTTGGGCAAACATATTATTTATAGTTTACATCAATGTGGTCGTTAATTAAAATATGCGTTAAATATATTTATTTAGACGAACGCGGTAAAAATGTATAAGTTATTATTTCTATAAATTTTTATGAGTAAAATGCGAACTTGGTCCAGGTCGAGGGACTAAAACGGTAAAGATATTATAAGTATTTAAGAAAGGTGCTAGTTGTTCAAAGTTAAGGGATTGTTGTTGTAAAAATCACAAAATATCAAAAATAAGAAAAATTCGCAAAACTGCCTTTGCCAAGGTTCGAACTCGGTTCAGTTGGTTAAATGCCAAGTGACGCACCCATTGAGCTAATGGCTCTTTGTGGTTTATGTAAAACCCGAAAATCGAAAACATGCTAAAATTACCAAAATGCCCCTGAAACTTTAAAATTTAATTAAAGCTTAGTTAAAGTTCCGAATCGATCCCAAACTTCTGGAAACGAACAAGATATGATACAAAATAATTTTGATGACTTCGATTAATATTTATACAAGTTGTGGAATGACCAAAATACCCTTGTGTGCGCCGAAAATTTAAATACACAATTATTATTAATTAAAAAAGCATTTAAATCACAATTAAATTAGAAAATACACAAAATAAAGGGTAAATTAATTTGGGCCTTGTGAAGGCCGGTTATTTGGCCTAACCCTCCCCCAAAATACTCGGTCTAACCAAGTTATACCAAATCCCTAATTTATTTCACCTCTAAACCCTAAAAACTAAAGTGCCGCCACTCCCAAAAATCCCTCACACCTCAATCCGATTTTTCTGCATCAAGGAGATAATTTTCTGGAGTTCTTCATAGTGCCAAGAAGGTGGGAAAAATAGCCACAAGGTTCTAGGGTCGATCGTGTGTTCGTGGTGATTTATTTGGGTCGAATTAGTGCAACCGAGCATCAATAATCCACAACATGTAATCCTTTGATCTATAAACTTCCTGGTAATTTTCTAGCACTCCTTTAATCACATATATCATGGGAAAAATAATGAAATCGACCCATGCATTGTTTTATGATCGAACGAAAAATAATGGATCTATAAACCCTAAAATCGAAAACAAATCCTTATTAAATCATGCGATTTTTCTGAGCTTGTGGAATAATTTTCGTGGGTTCTTTATACTTCTTATAACATGGGAAAAATGGTCATTTGAATTGTTTGTGTCGAAATCATGATTTTTGGAATTTATGTTATAATCGGATTTTTAGAACAAAAGAAGGAATTGTGGAAAAATTATGAAACCAATCGAATTAGGGTTTTGAAATTATGAAATCTGGTAATAATTGATGTATAATGATGATACAATGATGGCCTAATGATTTGGATGACTAGGGTTTGATTTTGAAAATGTTTTGTTATTACCGATTGAATAATTAAATATTAAGGGGCTGTTTTGTAATTTTTAAAACTTGTGGGATATTTTTGTAATGTTTTATAGATCAGGGGGAAGATATAAAAATTATAATATAAGGGCTTTATATGTAAATTGAGCGAAGTGTGGATTTAATTTGTAAATTATATGGCGTTTTGAAGATAAAATATTTAGGGTGTATTTTGTAACTTTTAAAACTCAAGGGCTATTTTTATAACTTTATTTGGACTGTTTATAATTCGTATAAAATATAACTTAAAGGTGTCATGTGTAATTTTTGAAATTAAAAGGATTAAAATGTGTAATTACATAAATTATAAGTCGAATTGAAAATAAATAAAAATGAGGGACTAAATATGTAATTTTTGGAAAGTTGGTGCTGTTTTGAGTAATAAATTATATTCAGGGGGTTATGTGTAATTTTGGTAATTTAATGGCTTGATATGTAATTATTAATAATTAAAGATTGAAAATGTAACTTTAAGGGTTAAATATGTAATTTTGATATCTAGAGGGACTTGATGTGTAAATTGTGAATGTTCAAGGGTGTGTTCGTATAACATGTTAAAATAAGTGTTCATTGTGTAAAATTGGTAAATTTAGGGTTAATATGTAATTATAGTAAATTATATAATTCGAAATTGTAATTTAAAAAGTATAAGGACCAAATGTGTAAATTACCGAAACATTGAGGGCTGTTTGTAACATAATTAAATTGAAGGTTAATCTCTGTAATTTGAAGAATAAAAAGGACTTGGTGTGTAATATGAATATTGTAAAGGTTAAATTTGTAAATTTTGTAAGTATAAGATTAATTTGTAAATTAATAAAGTAAAGGGGTGTAATCCGTAAATATTGGAAACGTGAAGACTAAATGTGTAATTCTGGAAATGAAAGTATTCAAATGGTAAATTATGAGATTCCTAATTTAAACCTTAAACTTTGGTAAAGTTACGTTTATAACCCTGAAATATGAAAACTTGTCATATTTAACCCTACATTTTTTGTGACTTGTTTAAATGCACCCTAAAGCCATATTATGATTCAATAATAACTTAACCTAAATGAGAATATGGAAATCTTACTAATTATGGAAACTTACTAAATATGGAAACCTGCTAAAAATGGAAAGTTACTTAAAATGGAAAGGTTTGTAATTCTTTTCTACCCCTCTAGGTGTGAAGAAGGAGAGGACATGATCCTTTGCATCTTATTCTTTTGGTTTGTGCTTTGCTTTGGAATAAGGTACAGATATTCTGCCCTTCTTAATAAGGTGCCTTCGACCTCTTGATTTCTGATTTGAACCTATGATATGAACCTTTGGCATTTGAACCTTTGGCATTTGAACCTTTGACATATGAACCTTTGATATGAACTTTGAGATTCGGACTATGACTATATGAACCTTTGCTTTGATATGAACCTTTGACCTTTGACCCCAGTTTGATACCCGAGCCAAATATGTTTCCTAGCCATGAAGGTAACATGGCCATGTCATTGATGCACCAGTGGCATGACTCTAGTGTACTCGAGTGATGTTGTACACCGTCCCCATTATTATATGATATGAGCTCACTATGATATGATTTGATATGGCCAATATGATTTGTTTGGGGGGCGTATGGATGCATCCTAGATATGTTCTGATATGATATGTTTTGATATGATATGATATGGTGACTGGGGCTGGGTGCAATCCACTCCTTTCACAAAATATGGGAGCTAGCTACTCCATTTGAAGAATGAGGACACCCCTCATATTATCTGATTATCTGAGAGGTCTCCCCTCTATATGATTATGAAGATATGATATGATATGATATGTGATATGTTATGATATGGGCTCGTGGTGGATTACTGTCCTAAATCTTACTCTTTATTTCCTTTTCCTATATCTCATTCATTATGATATGTCTGTTCATTTCCATTTGACTTTGGTTTCCGTTTATTATATATCTGTTCACTGGGCTTTTTAAGCTCAGCCGCATTTCTTTTCCTGCGGCAGGTTTTAGTAGGAAGCCAGGAGCTTGGGTTTGCTTTGGGATGAGAGATTAGCTTTTGAAGACGATACCTTAGTTTAGTATTCATTTATGTATGACTACGTAGATTTGGTATATTTTCCTTTGTAATATTGTAAACCATTTGTATTATGTAAGTCGTATGTTATGCTTGCCATTGATATGTCACCATTTTCGTGACACTTCTACCCTTGCCGGGTTGGGGTGTTACAATTATGGTATCAAAGCCAGGTTTACGACTTGTAGTACATCTACCCTTGGCCTGTGTAAGTTAGGACCCCTAAGTTTCCACTGTAGGCGCTCGTAGGATAACCTTTGCGAAGTTGCGTAGAATTTTCCCATAGGAATATAAGTCATAACCGGTGAGGAATGGGTAGTCTAGGACATCCATGTGAGTAGTAATTGCTTCCGCATCACTCTGAATCTTGCCTTTGCCTTTAGTCATGCCTTATAAGGACATTTGTCGCAGAAGACGAGGAAGTCTTACCTTCCGTCATTTGAATGATGAACGTTGTATGTTAACCAACATTCCCTTTAGAAGGATTTGATGTTGATATTTGTCTAGTACGGAATTGTTATCTAAGCATGCTGATGCTAATAACTGATATTCCATACATCTCAACTCTGACAGTTAAACGATGTTCGTATTACTATCGGTGCACACCCTACCATTCCTATGTTATAAGCTAAACAAGATTCCAATCCTTTGAACTGTTCACTATTCTAACCTTCAATTTGATATATTTGACTTTGATATATTCTAATACTCTCCCATTCCACATTTTGATGAACCATGTACCTAAATTTGATATGTGAATTATCCGTATGTTGTGACAACCACATTCGCTCTGAGAATCCGTTTCCCTTTGGATGTATTTGACTTTGAGGTCTCTTGACTATGGAGTGGTGGTTTTTGTAAAGCTATCATGGACTGCAATATTTGCGACCTTTAACAATCTGCTCCACCATATTTTGATATGATATTCTCAGTCATTTGAATCTGTTAAAATTATTGTTGCTATGAAGCACATACTCCGATCTCTTTGATCCCCAATTTTCTCCTAACGCCTGTTAGTATCCACTCTTAGAAAGCTCCGGCATTTGAAAGTTTGTTGTACGAATTTCTGGTGCTTCTGATGAACCTTTTGAGATTCGTTTGGGAAGTAAAGTTTGCATTGAACTAATCTGAATTGGCGAAACCATGATATTGAAGAAGTTAAGAGATTGTAGGAACTGATGGGATATGAGTTTGTTCACTTCAGTGATCTCTTGAATGCTCCTGTTGGGTTATGAAGAAGAAAGAGAGAAGTGTGCGGCGGCGCACTGACCATCGTGAATTTAACCGTAATCATTATTCCATTTCCGCGTATCAATATTTGATTCATTATATCTTTGAAACTCCGTAGCAGACGACCTTATTTGAGTTTGAAAGACGGAAGAAGCAACCACAAGAACATCTGAGAAGGAAGTTGACTAGTTGAATTAAGTTTCGCGAAGCATTACAATTTGATTTGTGAAGAGAAAGATTTGTGATATGAAGTTTCTCCCTAAGAAGATTTCCTGAAGTTGCTTTAGTACCCGTGTGACCACTGTGAGTTTTGAATGATGTCAATTGTATTGACTGGAAGATTCATGTTTTCGCAAGTATTCGGACAATTGTCATAGCATGACAGTATGTTTGTGCTCAGAGACGAACGAGGAGCACGTTGACCATTTTAGTATGAAGTGAACCGACCCCTTTGTTCTAGAAGAATAGATTTACTTGACGATCAGAGATTGTAGCAGACAACACCACCAGGTATCCGAGGACTAAAGAGCTTTCACTAAAAGGACCAGGACTGAAGACCATTGTCAGAGTTAGAAACCTTGTAGAAGATGTGCAGAAGAGGTTCGTGACAGGCGTTACCAAGAGAGAAGCATGTGAGGAGAAGACAGACTGAGATGAGATTCGATTATACCTCAAAGCAGCACGTGGAGATTTCAGTTGGGCATCAAGACGACCAGACTGTAGAAGATGAGCTTTCGGCACATAAACCAGGAAGTCCACAGCAGTTGAGTTGGTGAATTTCGAATCATGCTAGAAGACCTGTAGGAGACACGCAGCCTTGTTTCTCTAGTCATTTAGTTGTACTAAGATGAATTGAGAACTGAAGCAGACTCGCAAATGGAGGAATGCACGGTGATCACGTCGGAGATTCACGCTACCACACCGAAGTGTCCAGAAGAAGTGTCGAAGACTTGAAGAACCAGACTCAAGTTTATGATTTTCTTTTCACCCTATGATCGTATGATTAGACAAGAGAGCGACTACTTGGAAGTTGAAAAGATTCGAGATCATGAAATTGAATGGATGGAATTTTGCAGTAAACGTTTGGATTTGGAAAATTTGATTGTTGTAAAGGATGAAGATATTGAAGACGTAATTCAAATTCTCTTAGACCACTTAAGTTTCCGTTACCTTTCGATAGGATCTTTTGAATGAGCTCTACCCTATTAGAAATTCCGTTCTGTATTCGTTATGCATTTGTTGGATGATGGTTTCGTTCTGAGAAGGATGATGAATTGTGGAAGACCTAACGTTTCGACGACGAGTTTCGTTTTGAGGTGTACACATTCCGTTACGCTATTTGTACGTTCAAATTCCTCCGATTTAGAATCCGTAGTGATGTTTGTTTTGGACCAACCTTAAGAGGTAGAAAGACTAATAGGTGGTTAAGATAAGTAGTTCTGTTCGCGACTTGAGATAAAGTATGACCATCATGATGGTATACTCATATGAGGCTGGTATTATGACGGTTCGCGAACGTGATAATACTTACGTCATATGACGTACCCTCATTGTGTTCATAGGATATTTCGAGGAGTACTTTAGAAACCTTAGAATTTTGATTAGAGATGTGAGAAATTTCGCATTTGTAAGATTTAGGTTCGTTCCACCTATACGCTTAATCTGGTTCGCCGTTATACGATTTGATACGTTTGGATTCTCGGTACGCGGTTGTTGACCCTTGTAATTCCGATAAAAATCTTAAGTTCTGCTATAAGTTTCTTCCATTTGATATCACCTACAATTTATTTTCTGTACGATCTCATCTGAATTGCCTAATGGAATGCTATGGACAGCATATCCGTCACAATCTTGCGTATCCTTGTATCTCTTCTGAGAGAATATGATAAGCATTCATCATGTTTGAATATGATCCTTGCAATCTGAATTCCGTATGATATGTCATTTCTGGGAACTGAAGTTACTTTTGGATCGGCAATGAAGAGTCATGAGAAACAAGTCTTTTTACATTTCCGTTCGCTGTCCGTTGTGTCTTCTGTTTTGTTTCATCTCCATTCGTAAAGATTCTTTGGAAGAACCACCCAGAGCGGGAAGCTACCTGGGAAACCGAGGAATCGATATAAGCTAATTATCCGCATTTTTGTATTCTGATCTAGTACGTCCCTATTTTGTTTTCGATCCTTTCACTTCTGATTCTTTGCAAATTTCGAGGACGAAATTTTTCTGTTAGAGGGGAAGAGTTGTAAAACCCGAAAATCTAAAACATGAAAAAATTACCAAAATGCCCCTGAAACTTTAAAATTTAATTAAAGCTTAGTTAAAGTTCCGAATCGATCCCAAACTTCTGGAAACGAACAAGATATGATACAAAATAATTTTGATGACTTCGATTAATATTTATACAAGTTGTGGAATGACCAAAATACCCTTGTGTGCGCCGAAAATTTAAATACACAATTATTATTAATTAAAAAAGCATTTAAATCACAATTAAATTAGAAAATACACAAAATAAAGGGTAAATTAATTTGGGCCTTGTGAAGGCCGGTTATTTGGCCTAACCCTCCCCCAAAATACTCGGTCTAACCAAGTTATACCAAATCCCTAATTTATTTCACCTCTAAACCCTAAAAACTAAAGTGCCGCCACACCCAAAAATCCCTCACACCTCAATCCAATTTTTCTGCATCAAGGAGATAATTTTATAGAGTTCTTCATAGTGCCAAGAAGGTGGGAAAAATAGCCACAAGGTTCTAGGGTCGATCGTGTGTTCGTGGTGATTTATTTGGGTCGAATTAGTGCAACCGAGCATCAATAATCCACAACGTGTAATCCTTTGATCTATAAACTTCCTGGTAATTTTCTAGCACTCCTTTAATCACATATATCACGGGAAAAATAATGAAATCGACCCATGCATTGTTTTATGATCGAACGAAAAATAATGGATCTATAAACCCTAAAATTGAAAACAAATCCTTATTAAATCATGCAATTTTTCTGATCTTGTGGAATAATTTTCGTGGGTTCTTTATACTTCTTATAACATGGGAAAAATGGTCATTTGAATTTTTTGTGTCGAAATCATGATTTTTGGAATTTATGTTATAATCGGATTTTTAGAACAAAAGAAGGAATTGTGGAAAAATTATGAAACCAATCGAATTAGGGTTTTGAAATTATGAAATCTGGTAATAATTTATGTATAATGATGATACAATGATGGCCTAATGATTTGGATGACTAGGGTTTGATTTTGAAAATGTTTTGTTATTACCGATTGAATAATTAAATGTTAAGGGGCTGTTTTGTAATTTTTAAAACTTGTGGGATATTTTTGTAATGTTTTATAGATTAGGGGGAAGATATAAAAATTATAATATAAGGGCTTTATATGTAAATTGAGCGAAGTGTGGATTTAATTTGTAAATTATATGGCGTTTTGAAGATAAAATATTTAGGGTGTATTTTGTAACTTTTAAAACTCAAGGGCTATTTTTATAACTTTATTTGGACTATTTATAATTCGTATAAAATATAACTTAAAGGTGTCATGTGTAATTTTTGAAATTAAAAGGATTAAAATGTGTAATTACATAAATTATAAGTCGAATTGAAAATAAATAAAAATGAGGGACTAAATATGTAATTTTTGGAAAGTTGGTGCTGTTTTGAGTAATAAATTATATTCAGGGGGTTATGTGTAATTTTGGTAATTTAATGGCTTGATATGTAATTATTAATAATTAAAGATTGAAAATGTAACTTTAAGGGTTAAATATGTAATTTTGATATCTAGAGGGACTTGATGTGTAAATTGTGAATGTTCAAGGGTGTGTTCGTATAACATGTTAAAATAAGTGTTCATTGTGTAAAATTGGTAAATTTAGGGTTAATATGTAATTATAGTAAATTATATAATTCGAAATTGTAATTTAAAAAGTATAAGGACCAAATGTGTAAATTACCGAAACATTGAGGGCTGTTTGTAACATAATTAAATTGAAGGTTAATCTCTGTAATTTGAAGAATAAAAAGGACTTGGTGTGTAATATGAATATTGTAAAGGTTAAATTTGTAAATTTTGTAAGTATAAGATTAATTTGTAAATTAATAAAGTAAAGGGGTGTAATCCGTAAATATTGGAAACGTGAAGACTAAATGTGTAATTCTGGAAATGAAAGTATTCAAATGGTAAATTATGAGATTCCTAATTTAAACCTTGAACTTTGGTAAAGTTACGTTTATAACCCTGAAATATGAAAACTTGTCATATTTAACCCTACATTTTTTGTGACTTGTTTAAATGCACCCTAAAGCCATATTATGATTCAATAATAACTTAACCTAAATGAGAATATGGAAATCTTACTAATTATGGAAACTTACTAAATATGGAAACCTGCTAAAAATGGAAAGTTACTTAAAATGGAAAGGTTTGTAATTCTTTTCTACCCCTCTAGGTGTGAAGAAGGAGAGGACATGATCCTTTGCATCTTATTCTTTTGGTTTGTGCTTTGCTTTGGAATAAGGTACAGATATTCTGCCCTTCTTAATAAGGTGCCTTCGACCTCTTGATTTCTGATTTGAACCTATGATATGAACCTGTGGCATTTGAACCTTTGGCATTTGAACCTTTGACATATGAACCTTTGACATATGAACCTTTGATATGAACTTTGAGATTCGGACTATGACTATATGAACCTTTGCTTTGATATGAACCTTTGACCTTTGACCCCAGTTTGATACCCGAGCCAAATATGTTTCCTAGCCATGAAGGTAACATGGCCATGTCATTGATGCACCAGTGGCATGACTCTAGTGTACTCGAGTGATGTTGTACACCGTCCCCATTATTATATGATATGAGCTCACTATGATATGATTTGATATGGCCAATATGATTTGTTTGGGGGGCGTATGGATGCATCCTAGATATGTTCTGATATGATATGTTTTGATATGATATGATATGGTGACTGGGGCTGGGTGCAATCCACTCCTTTCACACAATATGGGAGCTAGCTACTCCATTTGAAGAATGAGGACACCCCTCATATTATCTGATTATCTGAGAGGTCTCCCCTCTATATGATTATGAAGATATGATATGATATGATATGTGATATGTTATGATATGGGCTCGTGGTGGATTACTGTCCTAAACCTTACTCTTTATTTCCTTTTCCTATATCTCATTCATTATGATATGTCTGTTCATTTCCATTTGACTTTGGTTTCCGTTTATTATATATCTGTTCACTGGGCTTTTTAAGCTCAGCCGCATTTCTTTTCCTGCGGCAGGTTTTAGTAGGAAGCCAGGAGCTTGGGTTTGCTTTGGGATGAGAGATTAGCTTTTGAAGACGATACCTTAGTTTAGTATTCATTTATGTATGACTACGTAGATTTGGTATATTTTCCTTTGTAATATTGTAAACCATTTGTATTATGTAAGTCGTATGTTATGCTTGCCATTGATATGTCACCATTTTCGTGACACTTCTACCCTTGCCGGGTTGGGGTGTTACAGTTTATGTTTCGTAGTTTAACATACTTTAAGGGGTTTACAACTGTTTTATATTTGCTACATATTTCCCTTGAAAGCATACTGAGGTCGTGGGTGTTATTTTATAGAAGTGTTTGTGTTCCATTTTTACTATGTTCGTTCAATGATAACTCATTATATAACACTTATAGTTTCCATTACAAAACACCATTTAATAGGATTAAAGCATCCAAAAATGAGTTTATACTTTATATTCATCAACTTGTTTCCATTCAATTTTTAATCCGCGGGTTTTGAGCTAGTTGGGTATATCAAAAAGGTCATTTTTAACATCTTATTTTCATATATTAAAGTGCCAAAAAGTCATCTCATTTCTATAGTGTAAAAATCGACCTACTGGACTTAACAATCCAAGTCACTGTTTCTAGTTACTTTTAGAAATGGTTTTTGCGCTTTGCTTTGACAGTTTTTAGGGGTCAAGACGTGCATATTTTTACATGGTGGTTATACGAAAAATGTAGCTAGTCATGTGGTCTAACAGATCGTATAATGATAACGTGTAGTTGTTAGGTCGAATGTCGAGTTATGAGGTCCTTTTTAAGGTAGCGCGGGACTGTTTCATATGTACAAAACACTTAGATTAATTCTAAGTGTTTTCAACTTATGTTTTTACGTGTGATGTAAAGTTTTTATGCGTTCGAGCCATGCATGAAATGAAGTATTAAACGTGAAAGTGATGTGAGTTGTGACTATTAAACCTTCCACAGTGGAGGTTCGACACATGTTGAGTTACACGTAAAACATACCAATGAATATATATACGTTCGAAGTGAAGAGATGATGCATGATAGTGTTGTGTACATGAGATATGGAAGTAAAGAAGTTATTAGATACTTACTACACCTCTTAAAGGTGGTGAAGGATCAACGAGGGTCGAATGATCACAAGAGAAAAACAGTTTACTCGATGGAAACCAAATAACTAGACCCGTTAGCTTTTCCAAAATATTAAACCCGATATTTTCAAAGTGTGAAAAACCCTTTTGCCTTAGCTTCTTCTTGTTTGTTTCGAAAGGCAGTGACACAAGGGAAAGAGTGGAAGACAGTTTGTTTGTGAATGCATGTACATGTATGTGAATATGTGTATATATATCAGATGGATATGATATTTGAGCAAGTTTTAAGATAGAGATAAGATTGCATGTGATGTTAGAAGGCATGGCCGAATGCAAGTGGTAGGAAATATTCAAATGTCAGAACTTAGATAAGGTGAGGTATATACACACATTTTTATTGCCTTTGAAGACTTTTAAAGTCTATGATTGGTTGTTACTGTACATCGTCAGTGATCGAGTGGTCCTTAGAGGTGCCTTTCTGTCATGATAAAATGATTGTGTGAGAGTTGGTAGACTTACTTTTTGTTTTTGTAATATATACATATTCGGTTTGTAATTTAAAAGGGTACAAAGTGAATGTTGCGAGCCACATACTCTCACTGCAGTCCTAAGGGTCTTCTTATCATCATAATATGCTAATAATATTATTAGGAAGGCGTAGGAAAAAGCGCGGGTTAAAACGGTTAAGTTTCGAGATTTTTATATATATCGAGTTGGGTAAAACGGGATAAACACTTTGGCCTTCAAAACCTTATTAAAACTCGACACCTAGTACTGAGATTCGACACTATATTAGCCTAGTGGGTGGTGAATGAGGCGGTGAAAAAATATTGGTATGTTGTGTTTAAGAATCGAGAGAACAAGGGCTGTTTTGGAGGGGGTTTATGATCGGTTTCTACATAAAATCACAAAAATAGAATCTGGTCTTAGGTGGTGGGCTTGGAATAGCGTGTGATGGGCTGGAAAATCTGGTACGTTTGGTTTGTAGATAATTAGTGAGAAAAGAAAATGTGATTGGTTATGTATTTATTAGTGTTAATAATAATTAGGGAAATATAAAATTTGTGTAAATGGCTATTTGTGAAATAGTTATGTCTCGAAATACATGTCGTGAACTAGTGTCGTTATTCGGTAATTATTGTGTCGACATGACTTTGTGATAATAATATAACAAGAAAAAGTTTAAATTTCCCCGTAAAAATAGTGATTAAAATAATGACAGAGATTATTATATAATTAAGGGTCGTAGATTATAGTAAATTTTTACAGTTTGCTACAGTACCCACTCCTTATTTTTGAATCTCGTCCCGAGATTCAGTCTGCGTTATCCCTTAAAAGATGCTAACGGATAGTCGATGTGTGAGGCTTAAAGAAATTAGGCAAAAACTTAGGCATTTAGGGTAGAATACTACTTGTCTAGAGAAAACCTACCCATTATTTGTTTGCTGTATCCAATCTCTACTTAACGTTCTCATAAAAACCCTGCTACTAGCTGTTATCCTAAAGGGGTTAATGTCGATTAACGTACGCCTGGTTACATACGTCCACGTGAGTCATGACGCACTTATAATTATGTTGGCCATCATAATTATAATTGCCTCCTTCCACACGTGTACATATCATCAAGCACACATATCTCGATCTTACATAAAAGAGTAGGGTGATCATCTCTCAGAAAATCCTCGAGTGAACTCATCAAATTTCTACAGCTAAGTGATAATCTTTATTTAACTTAATCTCATGTCTCATCAAACAAGAACTGTCATCTAGTCGGATTTCCTTCATTTGGATGTTGGGAAAAAGGTGTCGGTGCTTATAGAATGTTGGCTACAGGGGTAGTTTATCTTGTCATAAAACTCGCTTTTGAATGAAGATCGTTATTAGAAATTTTGAAAAGATGACCGTTTCTTTCATGACATGATTCTTCCCGAATTTGACATAGGTAGCTAGGCTATGTAAAATTGAGGACCAATGATGTGATGCTTGGCTCAGTCAAAGTAGTGTTATGTTTTTCAAGAGGTTTTAGATGGTGTTTAACGTGTTGTTTTTGTAAAATGGCAGTCTAAATAATTTTCCAAGGTAACAAGAAAAATCGGTTCACATAATGGTGATGGATTAGAAATTTCTGAGATGGTAATAGGATAGCTTTGAAATGGATCCTAGTGTTCATGTGAGAGTTCTTACAAAATGGTAGTGGTCTACTTGTTGGGTCAGAAATGGTATTAACCAGATTTCTAAGGTCCTATATTTTTAGTAACGACTATGAATAGGGCGAATGGAATAGAAATTGAAAATAAACGTCGATTATGATTATTATGGAGATATTACAAGGTAGAGTTTTCATACGGTAGAAGGATAATTGTTACACTTAGGTTACATCCATCATACATAAGGTGAATACAAACGGAGATACAACTTAGATGGTTTTAGACTAGAGTTTATTTATCCATGACAGGAATTTATTCTCTGCTTAACATTGGTGTCATCCTTCGGCGTTGTTAAGTTCCTAAAGAGTTTCCATTCTCTTCCACGGGTCTTGTCGTTCTAATTGGTATTTCGTTTTGGGCATCGGTTCTTGTAGTGCCCCTGCTCGCCACAGCCGTAGCACACTATTTCTATTGGCTGCAAGTTTGCATCCGTGGCTCTGCAGTCCTTAGTTTTATGGCCCATTTTTCGGCACTTTCCGCATCGGTCAGGACAAGGTCCATTGTGATACATCCGACATTGGTCACACTGGGGTAGTGTCCCGGCATAGCCCTTTCCTTTAGTGGGCACAGCCACATAAGCCCTGGCGGTTTCCTGACGGCAGTTTTTGTAAAACCCCAAAATTACCACAATCTGAGATGACCAAAATACCCTCTAATTTTTGAAATTTTAAGAACTTATAAAATACACTATAAACTAAAACTTGAGTTATATAACATGTTATGACTCGAAACCATACGATATGAACATATAACCTAAAGTAAAATACGAAATGATACGAGAACCTTATAATATAGATATGACACGTTTAATATGTCACATTATAAAATAACTAACCATGGTTTCTGACGACTTAATAACTAAAATTATTTTGGGTTTCATAAGATATCATATTAATAATTATTTTGGGTTAGACTTAATAAGTTCACTAGTTGAAAATAACTAACCATGGTTTTCAAAATAATTGCATAGTATCCCTTGTCCACACACGTATAAATTTCTTTTGGATATAAGATTTCATCATATCAATATTTACCGATTTCCTTACTTCCAATATTTCCCACATGTCCTTCCTTCCTTAGTGAAGATATGATTTAACTATTTGAAAATTTTGGAAGAGATTTAGTCTTCACTATCTCCTATGAAATAGGTACAAATTGCAGCCCATATCTCCTTAAAACTCGGCATTGATTACATACCATATTCTATATTCAATTTCCATTTACCAACCGATTATCTCATATCTCTCTTTCTTCTCAATCACATTTAATATTGGTGCAATCACAATCCAAATTAGTCCCCATCAAAGGCGACATTTCCTTATTTTGAACCCTACTCGTCCTATTAGATGATTCCCACACAATCTCCATTTTTTTTTCATACGAGCCTTTAGAGCAGCCCACACACCTCTTCCAATTTTACCACATGCGTGAAAGTGAAATAACAACCATTTTCTCCCTTTACATGAAAGTTGCAAGACATACACACATCAACCACAAACCAAACCGCCCCTGATAAATTTTTACACGAGTTACATCACAGTGTTCATGACTCGAATTGGTATATCATCAAACACTAAACAAGTTCTTTCATGAGCCTACCCACACTCACCCATTTCACACAACGACATCGAATACGGCCCGATTCTTATTCTTTGACGACAAGAGGCTGTTCGAAGTGAAGAGAATTTCATTCATGGTTCGAAAGGGTGATCGCGGGGCAGATATGATAGTTCGAGGGACTGTGGTTTCGAGGGGGTTTTTGACACGCCTCTTGTTGCGTATTTCCTTCTTTCAAACCCACGCTAGGTATCACCAAATTGTTTTGATATTCTTCTTAATTACCTCGTACGTATTTATATATCTATCACCACCTGTTTGTTTCATTATGAAAATATACCAAACCCATGTCACGCTGAATGAAGGATTGATGTGAACCTATGCCACGTTAAATATATCACGACTTATAAGGAGCGTTTAAAGTTCGGTTGTGTCGTTAAAATAAGGAATACAAGAAGAGATTTTGTTTGATTACATAAAATGATGAAATATGTAAGTCAATGTATAGCTTATTGGCTAGTTGAATCGGAAATAAAAACGCTTGTTTTGGTAACTTAAATACGATCTGAAAATCTGGATAAATAGTGCATGAATAATGAACTTGATTTCATGAAATAGTGTATATACATGTGTCTAGTGAAGATCTTAATGTTCTATAAACTCAGAATATATAGATAAACCTTGAATCTGGTTTTGGTTCACTCTTTGGATCACTGACATTCGACCTAAAAATAATACATATAGAAGGATTATTGATTTTATGAAAGGAATACATGTCGCTTAAGAGAATGCATAAATACATGTCGATTTATATAATTAATTGTTGCTGTTCGAAATCAGTATTTAGAGCATATGGATCTGGTTTATTAACCTTAAATTCGATCACCTTTGCAACTCTTAAAAACCTGGAAAAGTTCATACATGACATAATAGAACTTATACATGTGTTGACTAGGATGTTATATGGACTTTTAAAATCAGTTACTTCATGAAGTTTGGGTCTCTTTTGTACATAAAATAACGATCAGTTCACATGCTCTTATTTAAAGGCGTGTTATCTGGAAACTTATACGTGTAAAGTGTGATGACATGTTGAATTAAAAGATTGTATATTTTGAGTCTTGTGCGGCTAAGGAATCAGATAATAAGAGCATGTCATTAAATCTATTTTATGCTTGAAACTAGAACATATATATATGCGTATAAATGGGAGTATTCTTGCATGTTATATAGTAGTAGTTCGAATATAGGGACTGTGTGCACGTGTATTTTGGAACTGATCACGTTTGCAAACATGGAACCTATGCGAATAAAATAATAAAAGGATGGGATATGCATGTTGGGTTAGGTGGATAAGGTTGAATTGATCATGCAAAATTTTGGTCCTCATTTGTTGATGTCGATTAAAAATAGAATACCAAGAGTTGTTGCTTGTTGTTTCACGTGAGGTTTAAACAAGTTAAAGAGTGTAATGTGTTTCCAATATAAAAGAATAATTAGAACCAAGTTAAATGTTGTGTGTATGAAATTAAAGTCCACTTTAAAAACCATAATTTTAGATTATTTACACTTTAAAACCCTAAAGTATGATATTGGTAATATTAATCCTCTAAGTTTACTTAATTATTATTTGTAACCCTAACATATGAAAAGTTACTAATTCGAGAAACTTACTAAATCTGAAGAGTTGCCATATATAGCAGGAATCCCTAATGTGATTAATTATGAGTTATACCCTAAACTTACTAATTTGAAAATTTACTATTTTTGGAAAGCTGCTATAAAAGGAAAGTTAATAAAAATGGAAAGCCGACTAAAATGAGTAATCAGATTTAAAATGAGTTATTATTAAGACAATCATGAATTCGTGTAGATCCGCTGAAGAAGGAGGTCGCTTCCGATCTTTATGTTTCTATTGCGTTTTCAATTGCAGTCTAAGGTACAGATATTCTGCTTCTTTAATAAGAGGCCTTCATTCTCTTATTATGATTCATATTAGGGTTCCCTATACCATTGCTATGTTCCCTTCATTCATGAACTCTGATTATTGAACCATCATGATATTGAACCTTTTGTGATTATGAACCTTTCATTCATGAACCTTTGCTTATGAACCTTGCTTATGAACCTTGCTATGAACCATGATTATGAACCTATGATTATGAACTTATGAAACAAAATATTGACCTATGCAAGTAAACTAAAAACATGATTCATGATACTTGACCTTTGCCCTCAGTTTGATACTACGAGCCACTCACTAGGCATGAGGGTTTCATGTCCATGTCAGTCGATGCACCGATGGCATGACTCTAGGGCAGGAGAGTGATGACTTGTCCCGTCCCTGCATGTTATGTTTATGATTCATGTTTACGTAGAGGCAGATTATGGCCACCTGGGGCGTATGGATGCATCCTAGATTTGTTCATGTTCATGTTATGTTATGTTATTCATGGTGACTGATGGTGTGTGCGATACACGTCTTTCACACTCCGGGAGCTAGCTACTCCAACCCATGATTGAGGACACCCCTCATATTTACAGGATACCCATGATTGAGGACACCCCTCATATTCACAGGATACTAAGAGGTCTCCCCTCTGCATGTTTACGATTATGATTATGATTATGATTCATGTTATGTTATGGGCTCGTAGTGGATTACTGACTTCCTTTACCATGTACCCTTTTACCTTTCCTTATGATACCATGTACTCTTACCTTTCATCTTGATACCATGTATTCATGCTTCTACACTCTTTTACTCATGTAAATTATACATTATACTACTGCTTGTTACGTTATATCTGTTCACTGAGCTCTAGTAGCTCAGCCGCGTTTCTTTTCCCGCGGCAGGTTTTAGTTGGAAGCTGGGTAAGAGTGAAGAGACCTTGGACCTAGAAGACTTTGAGTAGAAGCCATTAGAAGAGATGTACTTATGGATTTGATAGGCAGCTTTTATTTTCCTTTGTAACCCTTTGTATTGCAAGATTTCATTTGTAACCTTTGAGAACCATTGTATTACCATGGATTGTATGCTTTGTTTGATCTGATATGGAGCCATTAGTGTGATACTTCTACCCTTGCCGGGTTGAGGTGTTACAATTTATGGTATCAGAGACAGGCTGTGACTTGTAATACATTTACCCTTGACCTGTGAAGTTTGGACCATTAGGTTTCCACTGTAGGCGCTCATAAGATAACCTGTAAGAATTTGCTTTAGGATTTCCCTATAGGAACTTAAGTTCTGTCCAGTGAGGAATGGGTCGACTATAAGTCATTTGTTTAAGTATCATTGCTTCCGCATCACTCTGATTCGTGCCTGTGCCTTTAGCTAAGCCTTATAAGAACATTTGTTTCAGAAGCTAGAAAGTTTTGCAACTTAAGCTTAGTAACCAAGTAAGTTTGGAATTCCTTGAGAACTACATGGATACCTTACACCATTTAAGTTTCACTTCCTGATTTTGATCTCCACTTCCGATCTGTTTGATAAACAGTTTGATACCTTTCCGACCATCCCGAAGGTCATTTAACTCTAATGTGTTTGACACATTCTATGAATTCATTACCCGTGCTGGATATAAATGTATCATCTGATACTACTCAGTCCTGCAAAATCCATTACTACTCCTATGAGAACCCTGGTAATTATTAACCACGGATATAGGAAGTTTTGTTCCCTCCCTTTTAATGATGAACCTTGTCTGCCAACCAGTTCTTTGGAAGGATATGATGTAAACACTATCTCAGTATGGATTTTTTAACTAAGCATAATGATGCTGACAACTGATATTCCATACGTCTCACTTTTGACGGTTATATGATATTCGTATTATTAATGATACACCCTACCTGCCCCTATGCTAAAGGATAAACAAGATTCCAAAACTGTTCGCTTATCTATCTCCACACTTTGATGAACCATACACTTGACTCTGATGTATGAACTATCCGTCTAGTTTAACGGCCATATCCGTTCTACGGATCTGTTAACTTCTGATATAATTGACTTTGAGGTCTTTTGGTTATGGATTGGATGGCTTTTCGTGAAGCTATCATAGACTACCGTATCTGAAACGTGACCTTTAACAATCTGGTTCACTCTACTTTTACTTTGATGACTCTCAACCGCTTAAATCTGTTAAGATTAATGTTTCTATGGAAACACTTACTCCAATCTCATTTGATGGTCAAATTTCTCCTGAAACCTATTAGTATCCACCTATAGAAAGCTCTGGCATTGGAAGTATTGTGTTGTACAAATTTTTCGAGGTTCTCTGATGGACCTCTTGAAATTTTCCCTCCTGCTTGAAAAGTAGAATTGACTTCGAACCGATCTCAATTAACGAAACCATGATGCCATAGAAGTTGAGAAATTGAAGGAGCTGATGAAATATGATTTTGTTCACCTCAGTGTTCTCTTTGGATGCTCCTATTTGTTTATGAAGAATAAAGAGGGAAGTATGCTGCGACGTATCGACTAGCGTGAATTTAATCGTATCACTATCCAAAAGCATTATCCATTTCCGCGTATCAATGATCGAATTGTTCTATTTTTGAAACTCCGTATCAGACGGCCTCGTTTAATGTTTGAAGGACTGAAGAAGCAACCACAAGAACTTCTAAGAATGGAGATGAATGATTGAGAGTAACCTCCGTGAAGCATTTCAGTTTTACTCGTGAAGGGGGAGATAGGTGATGTGAAGTAGATATGAAGTTTTTCTTGAGACGATTCATGAAGCTGCTTTCGTACTCGTTGTGATCATTATGAGCTATAATGATGCCAATTGTATTGGCTAATAGAATCATGTTTTTCGCGAGTATTTGGACAAATCGTCATAGTATGACAGTGTATTTGTGCTCAGAGACGAACGAGGAACACGTAGATCATCTTCATAATTAGTAGAATGGCCCTTTGTTCTGGAAGAGTAGATTTGATTGGCGTTCAGAGATTGTAGCAGACAACACTACCAGGTATCCGGTGATGATAGCAGTTGAGTTGGTGAGTTTTGAACGGTGCTAGAAGACCTGTCAAAGACACGCAGTCTTGCTTCTCTATTCTGTTTAGTTGTACTAAGATGAATTGAATGCAGAAGCAGACTCGCGAATGGAAGAATGCACAGTGATCATGTCAGAGATTCACGTTACCACACCACAGTGTCCAGAAGAGGTGCCGAAGGCTTGAGGGACCAGACTCAAGTTTATAATTTCTTTCCACCCTATAATCATATGGACAGACGTAGACAGACTACTTGGAATTGGAAGAGATTTGAAATCATGTATTTGAATAGATGAGTTTTGAAGCAAACGTTTGTGTTTGGAGGAGTTGATTCTGTGAAGGATGAAGCTATTGATGACGTAATTCACTTCTTCTCAACCTACTTAAGTTCCGTTACCTTATAATAAGGTCCTTTGAATGATTTAGGTTCCCTATTAGTAATTCCGTTTTGTGTTCATTCTGCATATGTTGGATGATGGTTTTGTTATGCGAATTTTGACGAATTGAGGAAGGAACCTTGAGATTTATGTCAAGAAATGGGCGGATTATTGGCTGAGTTGATTTTGGTGAGTGATGAAGGATTGACGCTATTAACGATGTACCTAAATTCTGATAGACATTCTGGGACTTCCGTTACTCTTACGAGTAGTTTCGTTCTTTTAGTTATGTTGTTTGATTTTGATGACCTTTAAGACTATAGAAGGATTAGGTGGATTAATATATATTATTTTGTTCATGACTTGAGATAAAGTATGACCATCATGAGGGCATATTTATATGATGCCAGTATTATGATGTCTGGCCAACGTGATAATACTTACATCATATAACGTGCACTCATTGTGATCATAGGATATTTCGAGGAGTGCTTTAGGAGCCTTAGAATTTTGATAAGCTATGTGAGGACTTTTGCGTTAGTGAGACTTTAGGTTTGTTTCACCTATACGCTTAATCTATTTTCATCATTATACGATTTGATACGTTTTGATTCTCGGCACGTGTTTTGCTGACCTCTGCACTTATAATAAGAATCTTGGACTCTGTTGTAGAGCGTTCTGCCGGTTGATGTTATCGACAATCTGTTTTCTGTACGTTCTCATCTGATTTGTCTAATCAAATTCTATGGACGGCATATCCGTCAAATCCTACGTATTTCCTGTATCTCTCTCGAGAGAATACGATTATCATCTGTTACGTTTAGAATATTATCCTTTTGATTTGGATTCAGTATGGTATGTCTGTTTTGAGGAACCGAAGCTATTTTGGATCGATAAGATCGAGTCATGAGAAACTAGTCATTTCACATTTCCGTTCACGGTCTGTTATGTTTTTCGTTTCGTTTCACTTCAATTTTCGAGGACGAAAATTTTCTTTTAGAGGGGAAGAATTGTAAAACCCCAAAATTACCACAATCTGAGATAACCAAAATACCCTCTAATTTTTGAAATTTTAAGAACTTATAAAATACACTATAAACTAAAACTTGAGTTATATAACATGTTATGACTCGAAACCATACGATATGAACATATAACCTAAAGTAAAATACGAAATGATACGAGAACCTTATAATATAGATATGACACGTTTAATATGTCACATTATAAAATAAATAACCATGGTTTCTGACGACTTAATAACTAAAATTATTTTGGGTTTCATAAGATATCATATTAATAATTATTTTGGGTTAGACTTAATAAGTTCACTAGTTGAAAATAACTAACCATGGTTTTCAAAATAATTGCATAGTATCCCTTGTCCACACACGTTTAAATTTCTTTTGGATATAAGATTTCATCATATCAATATTTAACGATTTCCTTACTTCCAATATTTCCCACACGTCCTTCCTTCCTTAGTGAAGATATGATTTAACTATTTGAAAATTTTGGAAGAGATTTAGTCTTCACTATCTCCTATGAAATAGGTACAAATTGCAGCCCATATCTCCTTAAAACTCGGCATTGATTACATACCATATTCTATATTCAATTTCCATTTACCAACCGATTATCTCATATCTCTCTTTCTTCTCAATCACATTTAATATTGGTGCAATCACAATCCAAATTAGTCCCCATCAAAGGCGACATTTCCTTATTTTGAACCCTACTCGTCCTATTAGATGATTCCCACATAATCTCCATTTTTTTTTCATACGAGCCTTTAGAGCAGCCCACACACCTCTTCCAATTTTACCACATGCGTGAAAGTGAAATAACAACCATTTTCTCCCTTTACATGAAAGTTTCAAGACATACACACATCAACCACAAACCAAACCGCCCCTGATAAATTTTTACACGAGTTACATCACAGTGTTCATGACTCGAATTGGTATATCATCAAACACTAAACAAGTTCTTTCATGAGCCTACCCACACTCACCCATTTCACACAACGACATCGAATACGGCCCGATTCTTATTCTTTGACGACAAGAGGCTGTTCGAAGTGAAGAGAATTTCATTCATGGTTCGAAAGGGTGATCGCGGTGCAGATATGATAGTTCGAGGGACTGTGGTTTCGAGGGGGTTTTTGACACGCCTCTTGTTGCGTATTTCCTTCTTTCAAACCCACGCTAGGTATCACCAAATTGTTTTGATATTCTTCTTAATTACCTCGTACGTATTTATATATCTATCACCACCTGTTTGTTTCATTATGAAAATATACCAAACCCATGTCACGCTGAATAAGGATTGATGTGAACCTATGCCACGTTAAATATATCACGACTTATAAGGAGCGTTTAAAGTTCGGTTGTGTCGTTAAAATAAGGAATACAAGAAGAGATTTTGTTTGATTACATAAAATGATGAAATATGTAAGTCAATGTATAGCTTATTGGCTAGTTGAATCGGAAATAAAAACGCTTGTTTTGGTAACTTAAATACGATCTGAAAATCTGGATAAATAGTGCATGAATAATGAACTTGATTTCATGAAATAGTGTATATACATGTGTCTAGTGAAGATCTTAATGTTCTATAAACTCAGAATATATAGATAAACCTTGAATCTGGTTTTGGTTCACTCTTTGGATCACTGACATTCGACCTAAAAATAATACATATAGAAGGATTATTGATTTTATGAAAGGAATACATGTCGCTTAAGAGAATGCATAAATACATGTCGATTTATATAATTAATTGTTGCTGTTCGAAATCAGTATTTAGAGCATATGGATCTGGTTTATTAACCTTAAATTCGATCACCTTTGCAACTCTTAAAAACCTGGAAAAGTTCATACATGACATAATAGAACTTATACATGTGTTGACTAGGATGTTATTTGGACTTTTAAAATCAGTTACTTCATGAAGTTTGGGTCTCTTTTGTACATAAAATAACGATCAGTTCACATGCTCTTATTTAAAGGCGTGTTATCTGGAAACTTATACGTGTAAAGTGTGATGACATGTTGAATTAAAAGATTGTATATTTTGAGTCTTGTGCGGCTAAGGAATCAGATAATAAGAGCATGTCATTAAATCTATTTTATGCTTGAAACTAGAACATATATATATGCGTATAAATGGGAGTATTCTTGCATGTTATATAGTAGTAGTTCGAATATAGGGACTGTGTGCACGTGTATTTTGGAACTGATCACGTTTGCAAACATGGAACCTATGCGAATAAAATAATAAAAGGATGGGATATGCATGTTGGGTTAGGTGGATAAGGTTGAATTGATCATGCAAAATTTTGGTCCTCATTTGTTGATGTCGATTAAAAATAGAATACCAAGAGTTGTTGCTTGTTGTTTCACGTGAGGTTTAAACAAGTTAAAGAGTGTAATGTGTTTCCAATATAAAAGAATAATTAGAACCAAGTTAAATGTTGTGTGTATGAAATTAAAGTCCACTTTAAAAACCATAATTTTAGATTATTTACACTTTAAAACCCTAAAGTATGATATTGGTAATATTAATCCTCTAAGTTTACTTAATTATTATTTGTAACCCTAACATATGAAAAGTTACTAATTCGAGAAACTTACTAAATCTGAAGAGTTGCCATATATAGCAGGAATCCCTAATGTGATTAATTATGAGTTATACCCTAAACTTACTAATTTGAAAATTTACTATTTTTGGAAAGCTGCTATAAAAGGAAAGTTAATAAAAATGGAAAGCCGACTAAAATGAGTAATCTGATTTAAAATGAGTTATTATTAAGACAATCATGAATTCGTGTAGATCTGCTGAAGAAGGAGGTCGCTTCCGATCTTTATGTTTCTATTGCGTTTTCAATTGCAGTCTAAGGTACAGATATTCTGCTTCTTTAATAAGAGGCCTTCATTATCTTATTATGATTCATATTAGGGTTCCCTATACCATTGCTATGTTCCCTTCATTCATGAACTCCGATTATTGAACCATCATGATATTGAACCTTTTGTGATTATGAACCTTTCATTCATGAACCTTTGCTTATGAACCTTGTTTATGAACCTTGCTTATGAACCATGATTATGAACCTATGATTATGAACTTATGAAACAAAATATTGACCTATGCAAGTAAACTAAAAACATGATTCATGATACTTGACCTTTGCCCTCAGTTTGATACTACGAGCCACTCACTAGGCATGAGGGTTTCATGTCCATGTCAGTCGATGCACCGATGGCATGACTCTAGGGCAGGAGAGTGATGACTTGTCCCGTCCCTGCATGTTATGTTTATGATTCATGTTTACGTAGAGGCAGATTATGGCCACCTGGGGCGTATGGATGCATCCTAGATTTGTTCATGTTCATGTTATGTTATGTTATTCATGGTGACTGATGGTGTGTGCGATACACGTCTTTCACACTCCGGGAGCTAGCTACTCCAACCCATGATTGAGGACACCCCTCATATTTACAGGATACCCATGATTGAGGACACCCCTCATATTCACAGGATACTAAGAGGTCTCCCCTCTGCATGTTTACGATTATGATTATGATTATGATTCATGTTATGTTATGGGCTCGTAGTGGATTACTGACTTCCTTTACCATGTACCCTTTTACCTTTCCTTATGATACCATGTACTCTTACCTTTCATCTTGATACCATGTATTCATGCTTCTACACTCTTTTACTCATGTAAATTATACATTATACTACTGCTTGTTACGTTATATCTGTTCACTGAGCTCTAGTAGCTCAGCCGCGTTTCTTTTCCCGCGGCAGGTTTTAGTTGGAAGCTGGGTAAGAGTGAAGAGACCTTGGACCTAGAAGACTTTGAGTAGAAGCCATTAGAAGAGATGTACTTATGGATTTGATAGGCAGCTTTTATTTTCCTTTGTAACCCTTTGTATTGCAAGATTTCATTTGTAACCTTTGAGAACCATTGTATTACCATGGATTGTATGCTTTGTTTGATCTGATATGGAGCCATTAGTGTGATACTTCTACCCTTGCCGGGTTGGGGTGTTACAGTTTTGCTGGTGGTGGCGGTCGTTGCGGTGTTGCTGATAGTTGTTGTGGTTGTTGTTGTTGTCGTTCTTCTTGTTGTTGTTGTTGGGAGTGGTGGTTCCATGATCATTTATCTTTCTCTTATGATCATTACCGTCGGAGGTAGAATTTCGTTTGATTTCTCGATCCAATAATCGCTGTGCAAGTGTGATTGCATCCTCAAGATTCTTCGGGTTGGATGCGGTGACGTCCCCCTCGATGCTTTGGGGTAGTCCTTCCACATAGCGTTCTAGCGTCTTTTCTATGTCTGGCACCATGGACGGGCATAGAAGAGATAATTCTTGAAATTTTCGGTTGTACGTCCTCAGGTCATTATTTCTCACCACTAGTTGATGAAATTCATTCTCTAGTTTCCTAACCTCCGTCCGAGGACAGTACTTCCCTAACATCTTATTTTTCAATTCAGTCCAGGAGATTTGGAATGCTGCATCGGCACCCATGGTTTTAACAATAGCATTCCACCAAGATAGGGCATCTCCCCTTAAAGTTCCAGTAGCAAAAGTGACTTTGTTGTTCTTTGCGCAGTTGCTTCTCATGAATACAGTTTCACTACATTCAAACCAATGAGCTAACTCTGTCACTCCTTCTATACCCTTGAAGGTGGTTGGCTGACAACTCATGAAGTCTTTGTAAGTGCTTTTACGTTGTGTAGATGCCTCACCTTCAGTCGTTGCTCCTATGTTATTGCTTGTGCGGGTGGCAGCATCGGCCTCGCGTGCTGCGGCGTTGCTGGCATCAATCATTCTTTGGACATCCTCTGGCGTTAGTGCTGCAGTAGGGTTGGTAGTTTCGTGTCCGGTACGCACCATTTTCTATTAAGGCCATAAGGAACACGGATTTAGAATTTACATAATGGTCTTGTTAGAAAGATTTGAGTAATGGGGAAGTGAGTATATGAGTTCTAACAATCTTGCCAAAACGTGAGGTTATGATTAAATTGAAGATCACAACAATTACGACATGTTTGGGTACCATCGTAAGTGAGTGATCAATTCTTGGTATAGAATTGCTAAGGAACAAACTGATTCATCTACAAAAGCTGAAGTTCAGCAAAAAAAAAATTTCCATCAAGTTTTCTTCCGAAGATTTTTCTTAGTGAATTCTATGGTTGTAGCCTAGCTATGGCAGGTATAAGGAATCTTAACACTCGTAAGTTATATTATGGTAGGTCTGGATATAATCACTGTAAACATCATAATATTAATAACTTGATCGATTGTTTTTACAAAATCAACGATACAAGGTCTTTTATTAATGTTCCATGAGGTAAGTTAAGGTGTCTCTGTCAACGACGTTCAGGAGAGTATTGATTTGTTCCTCATGATGCTCCAGTTGCGTCATGATAGTGGGAGGAGTAGGTGTGTGGGCAACTGCTGTCCTGAAGCTCTTTCCAGTCTCGAGGACTCGGGCTGGAGGAGTGGAAGCAGGTGGGATGATAGTAGTGATGAAGGAGACCTGAGAGAGTAAATTCTCTCTAGGATTCGGCTCCCGTTGGTGGGGTGTAAATGGTTAAGTCTGGACGAGTAGTTTTAACGAGTAGCCGGGTCCAACCGACGGTGGAAGGGATGATGATAGTAGTGGTGGTAAGGTATGGTGACATTATCCTGATCATGTCTAGGGGTGAAATAGGGGAGTAAAGTGGAAATGGTGGTACAATCGGTACTAAGCGTAGGTGTATCTTGTTAATAAGTCCATTGAGGTGGCTCCAAAATGGTGTCATAAAAGATTCGGGCTCATAAGGTGCTAAAATCCTGACTTTTCTGCGCCGGGCTACCGGGGCAGGTGGGAGTGGTGACGTAGGTAATGGAGAATTTGGCTCAACATCTTTCCAAATTGTTTATTGGTGCGAATTCTGTCCAACCTCGAATGTTGTCGGACAACCAATTAACTCTTCATCTGAATAAGATTCAACAGTTCTCCTAAGTTTCTGACGTGGAGGCGAGTATGTAGGTGATGATGAGAGTGGTATATGAGTGAGTTCCGTATTAGGCTGGGGTTGTGACATTAATGCATAAGGGTCTTCAGTATCTGGAGCGATCTGATAAGTAGGT
Source organism: Artemisia tridentata subsp. tridentata (assembly GCA_021014915.2). NCBI lineage: Eukaryota > Viridiplantae > Streptophyta > Magnoliopsida > Asterales > Asteraceae > Artemisia > Artemisia tridentata. The sequence continues at coordinate 377,756,820 of CP139509.1, forward strand.
GATGTACGAGTAGTACGAAGGGTAGTTTTGGTAATATCAACGGGTTTGGAAGACATGGTACTGTAGTAGACGAAAATAGTAATTATAAGTAATTCGTACGTTAAAGGTGTAACAGTGAACGTGAAATAGTAAAGTGTGTAACGTGTGGAGAGTAAATATCAAGCATATAAAGATTAGTGTAAAGGAATCTTAATAGGTAATGTATTGAGCACGGCAGTCTGCAGACACGGAGGGCGTAAAATGGTATGGTGTAAAATCATTTATTTTGAAAGTGTAGTTATAGTTTAATGTTTGAAAACATTTGGTTCTCTATAACCATAGGCTCTGATACCAATCTGTAACACCCCCTAATTTATTTTGTGGCAGCGGAAAGGTTTTTAGGGTGCTACGGTGAGGATCGAAATCATAGTTATAGAAAACGACTCGAAAGAGACGTTTTGAAAGTTAAATGTCATTCAAAATAATAATTTTTGACACAAAAGTGGAATATTTGATCTGAAAACCTCCTGAAAGGATGTAATAATTTGGAAAGAATGACATATCAAATTTTTACACCATGTGTTTTATCAGAGTATAAGATGCCCGCTCCGTGCCTCGTCTTGCTCCATTATTTACCTGAGATAACATGCTTAAAACGTCAACACAATGGTTGGTGAGTTCGTAGAGTTTAATGGGAAAACAATTTGTATATAACCAGGAGTTTCTTGTAGTATTTGATAACCTTGTATAAATATAAGTGATAAGTGATAGTTCCGTAATAATGTAAGGTCTGAAGCAAACGCTTCTAGTGATGTATCAATTAACGGGATAAAATCCACAAGTATGTCACATATAATAGCAGTCAAGTAACAAGTATGGTAATCATGATTCTAGCACATAATGCTTTTCATGTTATTAAAATACTGAGGTCTGGGGAATGGTAAAATACCAAACACAGCTGTATTCAAATACATATGAAAACGTATATATTCATAAAGTTATATTGTCCTAAGCCTCATGATACGCAAACGTTAACAATGTATCGCACAAACGACATGTGTTATACCGCACAAACGATATGAATATATCGCACAAACGACATGTATTATACCGCACAAACGACATGTATTATACTGCACAAATAGCATGAACTATACCGCACAAAGCAGTATGAAATGTATCGCACAAACGACATGTATTCAATGAAAATCAGTGTCATGTTATGACAAGTAGTTTAGAGTGCTTTTATCCAAGTTCAGCATGTAAGGTACGCAAGTAAATTGCAAGTAAAATGAGCATATAACTCTACTAGGGAGTATATCGTAACATGTAACCAGGAGTAGTAATTCATAGAAATCTTCCAAGTATAAAGTAATTGAAAATCATTTGAGCATGTATCTCCCCCAAAAACACATAACTTGTAAATAAATAAAAGTGGGGCTACGACTCACAGTAAAACGTGAAAGTTTCTTAAAGTGTTTGTTCAAGTAATTAAATATAGTTTGAAGCATGTATCTCCCCCAAAGAGTTATTAAAACAAACATTAAAAGAGTAGGGGCCACGACTCACCTGAAGTAACTGGAAATGAGAAATATGAAATTGAGTAAGTTACGGGAACAATTACGAAAACGTCTTCAACACGAGACCTGAATATAAGGGAAGTCTAAGCATTCTGACTTACTACTAAGAACGAGTGTGAAAATAGGAAATCGTATTGATCGGTGATATGAGTGTGATATGCTTAAAATGCCTAAAGTTCAAAAATAATGTTTTCAACAAAATGTATTTGTAAGTATTGGCTCAAATGTTGGCTTTAGTATTGTCGAATGATTAATAAATACAAGTCGACAAATATGTATTAAATTTGATGGATCTCAAGACCTAAATATATATTTATTGAAATTGTGGGTAAAATGATATATTTGGGCAAACATATTATTTATAGTTTACATCAATGTGGTCGTTAATTAAAATATGCGTTAAATATATTCATTTAGACGAACGTGGTAAAAATGTATAAGTTATTATTTCTATAAATTTTTATGAGTAAAATGTGAACTTGGTCCAAGTCGAGGGACTAAAATGGTAAAGATATTATAAGTATTTAAGAAAGGTGCTAGTTGTTCAAAGTTGAGGGATTGTTGTTGTAAAAATCACAAAATATCAAAAATAATAAAAATTGGCAAAACTGCCTTTGCCAAGGTTCGAACTCGGTTCAGTTGGTTAAATGCCAAGTGACGCACCCATTGAGCTAATGGCTCTTTGTGGTTTATGTTTCGTAGTTTAACATACTTTAAGGGGTTTACAACTGTTTTATATTTGCTACATATTTCCCTTGAAAGCATACTGAGGTCGTGGGTTTTATTTTATAGAAGTGTTTGTGTTCCATTTTTACTCTGTTCGTTCAACGATAACTCATTATATAACACTTATAGTTTCCATTACAAAACACCATTTAATAGGATTAAAGCATCCAAAAATGAGTTTATACTTTATATTCATCAACCTGTTTCCATTCAATTTTTAATCCGCGGGTTTTGAGCTAGTTGGGTATATCAAAAAGGTCATTTTTAACATCTTATTTTCATATTTTAAAGTGCCAAAAAGTCATCTCATTTCTATAGTGTAAAAATCGACCTACTGGACTTAACAATCCAAGTCACTGTTTCTAGTTACTTTTAGAAATGGTTTTTGCGCTTTGCTTTGACAGTTTTTAGGGGTCAAGACGTGCATATTTTTACATGGTGGTTATACGAAAAATGTAGCTAGTCATGTGGTCTAACAGCTCGTATAATGATAACGTGTAGTTGTTAGGTCGAATGTCGAGTTATGAGGTCCTTTTTAAGGTAGCGCGGGACTGTTTCATATGTACAAAACACTTAGATTAATTCTAAGTGTTTTCAACTTATGTTTTTACGTGTGATGTAAAGTTTTTATGCGTTCGAGCCATGCATGAAATGAAGTATTAAACGTGAAAGTGATGTGAGTTGTGACTATTAAACCTTCCACAGTGGAGGTTCGACACATGTTGAGTTACACGTAAAACATACCAATGAATATATATACGTTCGAAGTGAAGAGATGATGCATGATAGTGTTGTGTACATGAGATATGGAAGTAAAGAAGTTATTAGATACTTACTACACCTCTTAAAGGTGGTGAAGGATCAACGAGGGTCGAATGATCACAAGAGAAAAACAGTTTACTCGATGGAAACCAAATAACTAGACCCGTTAGCGTTTCCAAAATATTAAACCCGATATCTTCAAAGTGTGAAAAACCCTTTTGCCTTAGCTTCTTCTTGTTTGTTTCGAAAGGCAGTGACACAAGGGAAAGAGAGGAAGACAGTTTGTTTGTGAACGCATGTACATGTATGTGAATATGTGTATATATATCAGATGGATATGATATTTGAGCAAGTTGTAAGATAGAGATAAGATTGCATGTGATGTTAGAAGGCATGGCCGAATGCAAGTGGTAGGAAATATTCAAATGTCAGAACTTAGATAAGGTGAGGTATATACACACGTTTTTATTGCCTTTGAAGACTTTTAAAGTCTATGATTGGTTGTTACTGTACATGGTCAGTGATCGAGTGGTCCTTAGAGGTGCCTTTCTGTCATGATAAAATGATTGTGTGAGAGTTGGTAGACTTACTTTTTGTTTTTGTAATATATACATATTCGGTTTCTAATTTAAAAGGGTACAAAGTGAATGTTGCGAGCCACATACTCTCACTGCAGTCCTAAGGGTCTTCTTATCATCATAATATGCTAATAATATTATTAGGAAGGCGTAGGAAAAAGCGCGGGTCAAAACGGTTAAGTTTCGAGATTTTTATATATATCGAGTTGGGTAAAACGGGACAAACACTTTGGCCTTCAAAACCTTATTAAAACTCGACACCTAGTACTGAGATTTGACACTATATTAGCCTAGTGGGTGGTGAATGAGGCGGTGCAAAAATATTGGTATGTTGTGTTTAAGAATCGAGAGAACAAGGGCTGTTTTGGAGGGGGTTTATGATCGGTTTCTACATAAAATCACAAAAATAGAATCTGGTCTTAGGTGGTGGGCTTGGAATAGCATGTGATGGGCTGGAAAATCTGGTACGTTTGGTTTGTAGATAATTAGTGAGAAAAGAAAATGTGATTGGTTATGTATTTATTAGTGTTAATAATAATTAGGGAAATATAAAATTTGTGTAAATGGCTATTTGTGAAATAGTTATGTCTCGAAATACATGTCATGAACTAGTGTCGTTATTCGGTAATTATTGTGTCGACATGACTTTGTGAGAATAATATAACAAGAAAAAGTTTAAATTTCCCCGTAAAAATAGTGATTAAAATAATGACGGAGATTATTATATAATTAAGGGTCGTAGATTATAGTAAATTTTTACAGTTTGCTACAATAAGTTTTGAAAACTGAGTAATCCACGAAAACTACGACGCTTTGTCTTTTATAAACTTTATTATTTTGCGAGACGTGTTTTTGTGATAATTGTATACGTATTAGGTTGTACCGATCCTAGACCGTTATGTACCGCTGTGCTTGCACCTCCGTGTTCCCTCGTGCCGTATGTTTTGAGAACGTTGTGATATGCTCTAGATGTCAGTCGTGTCAGTGTGATCTTTGCTTTGCTGTGGCTAAGGTGAGTTCATGGCCCCTACTTTTACCGGTTTTATAACTATTTTGGGGGAGAATACATGCTCATTTCTACTTAAACTCAATACTTGTTTTTACTTGAAACGTGATTTGTTTGCTCCAACGTACTGTTTGGTTGATATATCTGACCTGGTTACTTGAATGCGTTATGTGCTTACCTGTTATTTGATGTGGCCTGAAACTGTTATGATACTGTTACGCGAGCTGGCTAAGGTTATTATTTTATGTCTGCTATTGTGCGGAGTTATCGTTATGAGCTGCATTAGTGCAGGACTGTTATACACAAGGGCTCTTTGTGCCTAATTATCAACAAGGGCTCTTTGTGCCTAATTATCAACAAGGGCTCCTGTGCCTATTGACTACTATAGTGTGCACCTATAGGGAACTACTATCGTGATTTAACTTCTGCGACCTAGCCAGCGTAACAGTTAAACTTGCGCGACTCTATATGAGTATAGTATTTGTATGTTTGATTATGATTCGAGATGCTTTGACTATGTTATTATTTGCGGATTTGGTTCTGGAATTGTGACTTAGGCAGTGTTAGCCTACGTTGGACTTGACTTGTTTGTAAACGATGATTTGAACTTGAAAACCTTTTGGTTTAACCAAACTGTTTTAAACTAAAACCTATGAACTCACCAGCGTAAGCTGACCCTTTTAGCATGTATTTTCAGGTTTAATGCTATAGCTTATCTCTGGAGGCACTTGGTAAGGGGCATGGTCATAGACGACTCTGATATATTTATTTAGGACCGCTTTAATCGTTTCGGGCCTTACTTCCGCACTATTTTCAAATGATGTAAACGTATTACTTTTGATAATGAATTTTATTCTAAACGGTTAATGTAAAACCGTTCTTTGTACCTTGTGTTGTGATACCAATTGCGTAGCACCCCAGTGACATGTATGCTTCTGCTGGACCCGATTTTTGGGGTGTTACAAAAACCGGCTCGTGAGTACGAGTTCTAGCCTTCATGGATCCCATTCGTTAGCTGTTATACGCGATAACTTCGTAAGACACTTTTTAATCATTTTATATATATATATATATATAGTGTTGGGTGAGTCGTTATTGATTTTATTTATAAACAGTTGAACCGCCGCACTGACTCCACGGATGGTAGAGACTTGATCGAGCTTTACAGACATAACCATACGAGAGGCAACGTCTTTGAGTCTCCAGTGTCTGAGGCTAGATACGTAAGTATAATTTATTTCCAAAAACTCACTCACATTAATGCAATATAATAAATCACGACTTATATATTACTTTTCTTGTTTTTTTGTAACTAAACAGAATGAGATGATACGGATGCGGAAAGAGAGCACCTCTGCTGGGACGACTATGACTGACATCGATATTATGCGTCACGTGACTGGTAAGCAGCGCGGTCATATTCCTAGCGTAGGTCCAGTGTTACCCGGCGGTGGTCAGAAGACGACCCTCAGCGCCTCACGAGCCCGCGAGCAAGCCTCCTCGTCCTAGCTACAGGAAACCGTGCAGAAGCAATCCCAGGAGCTCTCCACGCAAAGGACACAGCTTGATATTTTGCTGGATTGGGCCAAGACTCAGCCGGGTTGGACCGAGCGGCAAGCGAGTGGCTTGCCGGGGACATCGGGATCACAAAATGCTTCACAGGGTGAGTCTCGAGGTACCGGGGAGGGGAGTGGGGGTAGTGGAGAGACTAGGGAGTAGCGTATGGCTTGTTTAGGTCCCATAGGTCGGTTTATATTTGTTTTGGGGTTATGGACAAAGTTGTGTAGATTTACATGGATTATTACGTGTTTATGTAGTTTATGTGTTAGGATTCCCGCTAAATTGTTCCCCGCGTATAGTTTTGGACCATTTTGCGTATAGCTTGCTTATGTATAGTTTTTGGACCATTTTACGGATAGCTAGCTTATGTATAGTTTTGTAGATGATCATGTGATCACGGTTTTTGAACTGTTTTTGGCGAATTTGGATACATATGCATTATTATGTTAACTTAGCGAATTTGAATATGTATGATATTATGTTTAGCGAATTTGTGATGTGAGTCTTTTGTGGTGTTGTAGCATTTGGATATATATATAGGTTGTGATGTTGTAGATTTTTTCCGGAATTTTTCCGGAAAAAATCTGAAAATTACCTATTTTGCAGTAATATGTTGCAAAATGGGTCAGAGGCTTTTGGTGAGTATTTACTGCAACAGTGGATGATTCTTTTGGCGGGGACTTGTCCCCGCTAAAAGTTTTAATTAATTATCATAATCACTTAATTAAGTGACTTTTTTGATTAATTAAGGGACCTTTTGGCGGGGGCATGTCCTCGCCAAAAGTAATGCCACGCTGGACCAAGTTTGACCAGCTCAAAGGCTGTGGGACCCACATGTCCTAGCCAAAAGGTGACACTTGTCCTTGCCAAAAGTATCAGCGGCGGGCTGTTAGCGGGGACCTTTTAGCGGGGACATGTCCCCGCTGAAAGGTATTGGCGGGGACATGTCCCCGTCAAAAGGTCCAAAAAGTCCCATCGAAAAGCATCGAATGTTGTAGTGTCATCTATTTTGGTCTAAAGATTTATTGGATCGAAAAAGCCAAAAAGTATACTAGAAGAAACTAAATATATGCATTAAGTATGAAGCAAGGGTGGACAATACTAAATTGTAATGGTGTAAGGAGTGTAATTGTTTAAATACCTCACGTGAGCCCATTGTAAAGGTCACATTTGGAGAACTATCAAGCAAACGAGCTGGGAAGCCCGCGTGTTGCGGCGGGGTGTTTTGTAGAACATTTTGTGCACATGATTTGTGTTTTATGTTTTGTATGTATGGGTTTTAAAATACGTATGTGCGCGGTAACAGGTTGCAAAGATTTTCTCAAGTGTAGGTTATGTTTCTTGGTTTGAGATGACATGAGGGAATGTCACAGCTTGTCACCCTAATAAGTCAAAAGTGAAAGTACTGTTATATGTAATAAAAGCTGCAAGTTCTTGAAATAAAGAAAAAACACATTAAGGAAAATGAGGGTTTTACAGATTGAAAGCTCTAAGTCTTATTCCTTCCAGAACTACCAAATCCACACATACATTAAAAAACTATAAAATACACACTCCTTCAAGCATTCCTCAGCGTCCTCATCTTTACTCCCCTCTTTAACACTTGGCGAATCACCCAAATCACGATCCCTTTTTTGCCAATCACCATCCCTTATTTTCCAAAATTACTTCCCGCAAACACATCGTTTCACCTTCTTCAATGTCCATACTGTCACGAAGTTCCAAATCCGACTCAATCAAATCCGGCTTCAACTGGTTAAATCCTACCTCTAACACCTTATTCAAAACCCTCAAACACATCTCATAATCCAAATTTTTGGTACCGGCACTCATCTCTCCTTTCAACTCAGTAACATTTGGATTCAACTTATTTTCACTAACACTCCTTCCAACTGCATCTCCTAAATCATGATTACTAACCTGCTCAATAAAACACAGAGCAAATGTGAGCTTAACTTTGATGTTACCTTTTTTGTGACGATGTTTCCTTTTAATCTATAGATTGAAGAACATATTTAGATTCGTATTAGGAAATAACAATTAACAATTTATAAAAAAACATCAATGAAAGATATTACTTGTATTCAAAAGTCTCATGAAAATATAGTGCATAGTAACAGATCTCAATCACGATAGCCTGTGTGGTAAGAACCATACCAGCAACTGAAACTGAATTCTGCAGGGCACATCTGGTCACCTTTGCTGGATCGATAACGCCAGACTCTACAAAATTTTCATATTTGTCGGTCATTGCATTGTATCCCATCTCCCATTCGGTTGCCTTTGCCTTCTCCACAACCACCTCACCCTCGATTCCTGCGTTTTGTGCTATCAATGATGCTGGTGCAGCCAAAGTCTGCAAGGTAAACTTTTAAGCTAAAAGAACTAATAAAATGAAGCAGTAAAAGCGCTATTGCTTACGGTTATACCTTTTGGATGATATCAGCACCTAGACGTTCATCAGCATCATATAATCTTACCTTAAATATCCAAGTGCCATGTCCTAACACGTTTAGATGCCACATTAATCAAAAAAGCAATGGATTTTATTTTATTTTTTTATTTTTATTTTATTTATTTTTATTTAGGTAAAGCGGATTTCCCCTAAAAAAAAAATAATAAATAAAAAAATATATTTAAAAAAAAAAAAAATCTAACCTAGATACCGTCTCGTAAACTTATTAGTTAACGGTGGACTTCTTGTCGACACCAAGGACAACGATATCGGTACCACGAACATGAATAGCAGCGTTGCCTTTTCGAGCAGCTTCCAAAGCGTGTTCAACCTGGAGCAAACGACCATCAGGTGAGAAAACAGTAATAGAGCTGTTGTATCTCGCCATTAATTAATGATAACAGAGTATATTTGTTTTGCATTTATGTTACACACACGTAGTGGCCTAATCCTAACATACCCCATTTGACTTTTTCTCATATGAGTCAACCCACATGTACAAACAATAGCAGGATGCAGTTCAACGTCGTGAAGCACCCCCCAATCCTGGGGTTTTAATACCTATAAGTAAATGAATTTGATTAAAAATTAGTAGCGTATATTAAGAAAAGTTGGGTAATTTTGATTACTTAATGATAAAAATAAAAAGAGTAGCAATGTTAACTTTAGATCTAATAATAGAGAAGATGGTGACTTATAATATGTCGTATATAATTAAAACTTCTATCCACATTTTAGTTTCTCACATTCCTTACTATCTACAAATAATCGCATCAACAATCATCACGCAACTATTGTACTCTGATCACCGATCTGTTTGTTTGTTTGTTTGGAGAAAAATGTTTTTCATTGAGGAAAAAATGATGATGATGACTCTAATAAATAATGGGTTATAACTGAAAAATTAATCTACGACACATGAGGTGACGTTACAGGCATACCTATTTGAGGTTTACCTGTTTGAACCGTTTCGCTAAGTTTGAACAGCATCAACCGGTCTTCCGAAATGGCAGGATTATAATCGGTTTCCCTAAACATCGGGACATATCTGCATCAAAATCAGGAAATGTTTAGAGGCAAAAATTGTAACTGCCGTGTTAGATTAAAAGGACAATATACAAACTGATCAGGCCGATGCAGTAAGTTGCTTACAAAACATGTCTATAATATGACTTAGTAGCAAACTAACAGTAAAAGAGTGAATTGGTTACACTTCCAAATGTGTTTCTTCTATTGGAAGAATCCCGAGTTTGTGATTCTTCTGTCAATAGTGTGATACTGCTACTTTGAATCTCGTCTTCTAGATCTATAAAACTATCTTTTTTGTTCTGTCAACTAAACCATCCAACTGTTGTCCCTTGGTTTTATTAGCTTTGTGATAGTAATGAATTCATGAACAAAGTAATGGGTAAGCATTGAAATCATATCTCTTACAGAGGCCGAAATGTTGTTAACTTAAATTTCCAGCAAGTCACTCATGTTTTCCCATGCTAATCTTATCTTCCTGAATATAACTACTACTGAATTTTTGAATCTATCACAGGTATTTACTCGGTGTGTAATTTTGACAATATAGTTTTAAATTAGAGCACTATAATTCAACTTATGGAAAAATAAGAATAGTAGATATAGTATAAAAACAAAGAAACAACAAAAAAGAAAGGAGAAGGAATATGAACTGTTTTCCAGGTTATCCACGCTTGTCTGTGAACTGCGGAAGAAGTCATAATTTTCCAACCCCTGCGCATCAAAGATCGTTGACATCAGTTAATGCTACAACGTTTAATCAATCGGATTATTTATTCATTAATAAAATACACAATCACATACCTGTTGAGCATTATTTCTAGCAACCCTGTTAATAATAATCAAACAATAAACAATAAGTTAGTGATTATTAGGTTAAAAAAGTTGAAATAAAATACACAATCATATACCTGTTGAGCATTATTTCTAGCAACCCTGTTAATAATAGTCAAACAATAAACAATAAGTTAGTGATTATTAGGTTAAAAAAGTTGATGACTGACCTTCACTTATGATGACGACGGCTGTGGTGGTAGTTGTGGTGGTGGCAGCGGATCAGAGATTGGATAATGAGAGTGTTTGTGTGTAGCCCCATTTGACTTTTTCTCATATGAGTCAACCCACATGTACAAATAATAGTCAAACAACCACATGTACAAATGCCAGCATGCCACCATGTTTGCCTTTGATAGCAGGTTTCTTCTTCCAATCCACATATCCATCCCATGTCTTGGATTGTTCTTGTCGTTCAACTTTCTGTAACAAACAATCAAGAGTCATTAACTAAGTATGGGTAGAATATAAATTAATATACGACACATGAGGTGACGTTACAGGCATACCTATTTGAGGTTTACCTGTTTGAACCGTTTCGCTAAGTTTGAACAGCATCAATCGGTCTTCCGAAATGGCAGGATTATAATCGGTTTCCCTAAACATCGGGACATATCTGTATCAAAATCAGGAAATGTTTAGAGGAAAAAATTGTAACTGCCGTGTTAGATTAAAAGGACAATATACAAACTGATCAGGCCGATGCAGTAAGTTGCTTACAAAACATGTCTATAATATGACTTAGTAGCAAACTAACAGTAAAAGAGTGAATTGGTTACACTTCCAAATGTGTTTCTTCTATTGGAAGAATCCTGAGTTTGTGATTCTTCTGTCAATAGTGTGATACTGCTACTTTGAATCTCGTCTTCTAGATCTATAAAACTATCTTTTTTGTTCTGTCAAAAGAAAAAAAGGAACTCGCTTAACTCGCTAGGCCTTTGGCACAAAGGCAATTCTCTTCATGCTTCAGACCAGAAGAAAATTGCATTATCTGATCTGCAAACAACAAAATTAACAAATCAGTTGCTAAGGTACTATAATCTAAATGTGTTTAAAAGGCAAGAAAGAAGTAATATTTAGGAAGAGTTAAATAACCTTGGAGCGTCACACGTATGAGGTTGTTTCCCTGGTGTGACAAAGAACAATTTGGCTAACAACATCGTACCATAGCTGCAAGTCCATTGACTTGCCCTGCCAAGATATGGACCAACTCAAAATGTTTTATACGTGCAAATTTACTCACTTTCCCAACAAAGACATAAGCCAAATAGCATAATAATGCTATCCAGTCTCTGTCCAGCCAACATACATGTCTAGTTATGCCCACCATGGCTGCAAATGTAGTTATTTGCCCCGCCAAGATATGGTCTAACTAAGAATTAACAACCTTTACAACACATTATACTATCTATATAATAGCGGGTATTTACAAAGGCACAAAAAAATCTTCAAGTGTCATTAAGAAGGTGATTAGTACACCAATGTGTGGTTGATGAAAGTCATTTATATAAGCTGCTACTGTACAGGCAACTATTTTATACTATTCATCAACTGTTCTCTTCTATTATAACACAAAAACAAAATAATTAATCCATTTTTCCCAATACCCTCCTTCATTTTAAATTTAAAAACACGCACCGTGTGTTACAGAATAATCTTCATACATCTTATTTCTGATTGATTTTTTCACTTCATCCTTACTGCATTCACAAACTCTCCATCGTCATATTACTTGTGGCCATAATAGCGATTATGCTTAACATACACAACATACCTGTTCAAAAAACCAAATGACACACACACAGTGGCACGCACAGATATGCCTACACCAAAAACACATACAGTTTTGGCACATTTCATGACCAATACATAATATAGTAAATGTTTTCCGGAAATGTGGTGCAATAAAAGATTTGGCTCAGACATGTATATAGTGGTCAGGTCATAGAAGTATCCGAATTCCGTTACGGTTGCAAATGAATCTGGTTGCATAGCTGGGATATATGCTATGCCATCCGTTCATTGCCTTACCAAGTTAGGATTGGAACATCTCGCTGAAATTCCAAGAATCATCACAGCCATAAAAACTTCGGACGTTCTTAGACTCAATAGTTTCAGTAATATACCAATCATCAGAGGCTATTATTCCGAGCACACTTACCGCATACTCAGTAGCAAATACACATATTCTGCACATGCTTACCACATTCAATAAACGCACATATCTTACACAGATCTAGTATGTTCCAGATAATTGTACATATTACAACATAATATAATCAAATAAGAATACCAAACACAATATTGGTCACAAACAAAGATGGTTGCATAATAATGCCATCCATTCTTTGTCCAACCAACAAACATGTTCGGTTGTGGCTACCATGGCTGCAAGTCCACTGACTTGCCCTGCCAAGATATGGGCCAACTCAAAATGTTTTATACGTGCAAATTTACTCACTTTCCCAACAAAAACATAAGCCAAATAGCATAATAATGCTATCCAGTCTCTGTCCAGCCAACATACATGTCTAGTTATGCCCACCATGGCTGCAAATGTAGTCATTTGCCCTGCCAAGATATGGTCTAACTAAGAATTAACAACCTTTACAACACATTTATCACGATACTTTACCCCATACTCAAATAACAACACAATATTCAACCAAACACAATATTGGTCATAAACAAAGATGGTTGCATAATAATGCCATCCAATCTTTGTCCAACCTACATACATGTTCGGTTTTGCCCACCATGGCTGCAAATCCACTGACCTGCCCTGCCAATATATGGGCTAACTCAAAACACTTTCCCAACAAAGATATAAGGCAAATAACAACTAACAACCTAAAAAGTTGTTTAACAATAATGTCATAACAGATCACGGGATTCCCATTTTGAGTGAACTTTCCTTGAAATGTTATCCTATTGTAGTTAAAAAGATAACCCATTATAATAGAAAACACAAATCACAACAAATTAAGAGTTCAACAAATTCCAGAACAATTTATGCATCGTTTGGGAGCAACTCACCAAAATAATTTAACGGCTAAAGTTTGAGCCTGTTGTTGATATGAAGGTGGATCCTTTGGAATGGGAGCATAACCACCAAAAATGTTCGAAAATTCTCCCACTTCAGCATGACCAACAAACTTTCCAACCTCTACAACAATCAAAAAGATGTCAACACCTACTATGTTGCTGACAAAAAGGAGGTGAAGTTAACCTTAAAAACTGAAAAAGGCCTTTTTACCTTTGTAAGATGACTGATACGTCTTCTTCACTAATTGTGCCGTGATTTTTCTTGTTTGATGGATCATTCATTTGTTTTGGATGGTTAATTAGTTAAAAAAATAATGGATTGATTTTTTATAATTAGGGTTTTGTTAGTGCATGAACAGTTAAAAACAGTATAAATGAACAGTACTAATGACTTTAAAACTAAATTTCAGCCACACATTGGTCCACTAATGACCCTCTTAATGACTTTGGGAGATATTTTTGGGCAAACAGTATTTCCCATCTTTAAATAGATTGTGTAATGTTTATGTTAAATAAAGTTTAGTTCTGCACCTTTTACTTTCTTTATGTTGGCTGGCCTTAAATTGAGCTTCCATCCTTTGTGCTGCTAGTTCATTCAGATTTTCAAAGACACATTTCATTAAGAATCTAATTTTTTATACCAATCACAAAGGCGGTTGCTTACTTAGCATTTATACTATGCCTTCCAGCCTTTACGCTGCTACTACATTCAGGTTTTCAAAGACACATTTCGTTAACATTAGATGAAAATCTTTGACGGTGGCTACAAAACAAAGGCAGTTGCTTAATTTGCATTTATACTTTGCCTTCCGACCTTTGCGAGGCCCTTCCATTCAGGTTTTCAAATACTCATTTAGTTAACAATCATCTGTATAATGCAGTAGCAGGCTACAATTTTTTTTCCCTACATTTCGTTTGGCCCACTCAATCATTCCTATGGCGATAAAACATACAGACAAAGGAGTTATAATTTTCCCACTACCTTTTCGGAAAACACTTAAAACATAGCAAACCATATTGATTAGGAAAAATCAGGCCCTTGTAAAGGAGCTGCCCTTTTTGTTTCTAACTTAACTCGGTGAAAGCGCACAACTTAATTCTATAAAACTAATTCCATAAATCTTTTAGTAAAAACTGTAACAAAATTACAATTGAATGAATAAAAACTTAAGAAAGTCAGTTGAAGTACGATTCAATGAATTGTTCATCTGCAATTAAAAACAAAAACGTAATTAGAATTATTAATACAAAATAAAGCAAAAATAATTAGTCGATTGTTTACCTGAAGATTGTTAATGGTGATGACAAATACACGGAAGAATGAGATCAGCTCAGATGGATTAATAATCGTTTCTTGCATCTTGAAATAGAAATTATTGATATGAGTGAATCGATTATCGACTCCCAGCGAATAGCTGTTTGGTCAGTGGGTGGGTTTAGATGATGAATTAAGTATGTGTATGTGTTTTAGATGTAGTGAGGATCTGACTCCAGAAAGTGTTATGGAAATTTCTAGAGAGAGAGCGAGAGAGGTGGGCGTGCCTGTGTTTGTGAGGAAGAAGAGTATAGAAGCGGCAAAATAAATATAGATATTATCTCTTAATTATAGGAAACAGTGCATGAACAGTTAAAAACAGTACAAATGAACAGTACTAATCACTTTAAAACTAAATTTCAACCACACATTAGTCCACTAATGACCCTCTTAATGACTTTGGGAGATATTTTTGGGCAAACAGTATTTCCCATCTTTAAATAGATTTATAGATTATATAATAATTTTTAACTTCAGTAGGCAATATTATTTTATTTGGTGCTTGCTTTGGATATAGTTGTGCTGGATAAATCTTTAAACTGTCTAAGCTAGCAAATGGGGACGGTTGATGTGAGATTACTTTCACAGATGCGCAAAGAATCTGCAAAGAAATTATAAACATGTAAAGTAAGTTGCAGAATACAAGAGTAGTCGATGCAATCTTCATAACTATGTAAATACAGATATACAAATACGTGCAACGTGTCGTTTTGAGCGTTATTCATCAATGATATTGCTTTTTAGCTACTAGTTGCATGTAAAACTGTGTTTAGCACAAGAATAATATAGAAAAGTATTTATAACTTGCAAATTATATGAAGCTCGTGAGCAGAGAAAACAAATGACACTTACCCCTCTAAGGACTTAATATGAAGACACAGAAAATATTTGAAAAATGACACTTACCCCTCAACTCGAAGTAAGAGAGTATTTCCATTGTCGAGATCGTAAATATTTGAAAATTGCATTATACAGATAATAAAAACATGAGACAATTAGTAATATACCTCCACAATTTCCAAATTAAGCGCAAGACATTTGACATTGTGGAGATGTTGAAGCAGATAACATATTTTACGAGCATCTTTCTGCATTCTTCTATCATTTGGAAAATAAAAACATAGATCCGCCTTTTCCAATGAACGGATTGCCTCTGCCGACGACTGAATAGGCCGATCATATTTACCATTAAGGAGCAAGTTGGTAAGTTTAGGCGCAGAAATCATAACCTCCTCTGTAAAATTTTCAATACTTAGAGTCTTCAATTGAGGTGTGTCCACATGTACAAACTTCACCGACCATTTTACATTTTTAAGCGTGAGATTAAGAAGCTGTGAATTAGTAATACTGAAACCCTCACTATTTTCAGTCACTTTGCAACTATTTAAGGTGAGGTTCTTCAAGTTCTGGCACATGCCTATAATAAAATTGCACTCATACAATCTAACTTCATTGAGATGCAATGTAGTTAAAGCTGGGAGATCCCAAGTTGATGTTGGCAGATGGGAACGGCCATTAATATATGTTTCAGTTAATGTGAAATTTTTCAGAGACTGAGACCTTAACAAAGAAAGAGGAAAATCATGTCCCCTGTCACGGGATGTAATTTTCATTTGTTGG
The DNA here is from genome assembly GCA_021014915.2 of Artemisia tridentata subsp. tridentata. Lineage (NCBI taxonomy): Eukaryota > Viridiplantae > Streptophyta > Magnoliopsida > Asterales > Asteraceae > Artemisia > Artemisia tridentata. The sequence goes on from CP139509.1 coordinate 377,773,306, forward strand.
ACATTGTGAGCGAACGCATAATCCAGAATATTTTTAAGGAACACCGGGTTAGCCCTTCGCCCATGCCTGATCAGCTCGATGGAAGACAAATCTATATTATTGATCAGCTCGATAGAAGACACGTCTATATTATTGTGACCAGAGAGAACATTGTTAACAAATTGAGAGAAGATCTCCTCAGAGTAATAGCATTTGAAATTGAGACACCTCAATGAAGTCCAGATGTACCTCCATCTAGATGACAAAACACTGAATTTAATAACATCTCTAATGTCAATAGACGAGAGGATTTTATAAATAAGAGCATCCGGCAAGCTGCTTAGTCTATCCACTTCTACATTCATTTTTAAGCTGCAATTTGAAAGACAGTAGCAATTAGAACATAGTAAATAATGTCAAAGTACAAAGTTAAATTTCCCACTGTTGGTTGTCAATTTTGAACCAGCAGGAACAACGTGAGTAAACCCCAAATCGAGAATAATAGATAAACAAACCTAGTTTTTTTGGTTTAATTTATCATACCACTTTTTTGTTATTGTATGTACCGAACTATTTTTTTATGGGGAAATCATACCTACATTCAAAATGTAGCCAATTGGCTACATTTCCTTTAAAAAAAGTTTTAAAAATGTACAGTTCAGTCCCTGCGGTAAGTCCCTGACACATGTTTTCCCCCTGTCCTTACCCTTTTTTCAAAAGAAATGTAGCCAATTGGCTACATTGTAATGTAGCTATGCTTTCCCCTTTTTTTATTGTGTGTACTGAACTTTTAAATTTCGATTATTGTGTATTTTGTCACTATTTAGTCATGTAAAATGACCATTTTACCTTTCGAAATTTGAAAAAAGTAATGGTAAAATTGTCACAAAATACACACAATAATCGAAATTTGTTCGATACACACAATAACAAAAGTGGCAAGTATGATATATTTTCAAGCAATTAACCCTAAAACTGATCAAATAGTCGACCTCGTTTTATATATTTGTTAACCGACATCTTTCTCCTTTTTCCATGAGCCCAATTCGTTAGTGTATGTATAGTAAGCTGGTCCAAAGGCCTGTGATGGGGGTTTTATTCAGCCCAAAGTCCATCCAAATTAACCGTGTATTTTTTGTGCTTTGTTTGATTTTCGGCACAAAACTACTAATCTTTTATATTTAACTAGGCGAGACAGCGATGAAAATTATATAAGTACTAGCTTCAAGACCCGCCCGATGGGCAGGCTAGTTCCATGATTTTAATTTATTGATTATTAAAAGATTAAATATACATGTGATTGTTTATAATGCTTAAACATACTAAACAAATGACAATATATATATATATATATATATATATATATAATATATATATATATATATATATATATATATATATATATATATATATATATATATATATATATATATATATATATATGCGTTTGACCATTTTAAAGCCACATCATCGAATTTAATACCACCTCATAATACCACATAAGCACATTTTATTCCATGTCATCGGTTTTTGTCCACGTATGCAATTATTTAATACATAATTTCGGATTTATTTTTCCAAAATAATCATGTAGCTAGATTTGAACCCGGGTTGTGAACAAATGTGGCATACATCTTAACCACTACACCAACACATTACTTGGTATTTATTTTGCAACTTATAATCTATAAACCGTGGAATTTGACTAAAAAAAACCCTAAGCCCATAAAAACAATACACGTTCTTCTTCCCTCCTCTCAGGAAAAAAAAAAAAATCCTAGCGTGCTTCATTCGTCCCCCATTCACACAAGAACATGTTTGAGAAATATGGTTTGTAATGGTGATATCGATCATGTTTATATTGGAGCTTTGTTTCTATGTTACCCAATTGATTTGTGTGAATTTTTTTAGGTGTTGATGTGAGAGGATTTGGTTATTCAAAGGTATGTTTTCTACCAATGAATTCAAGTTTTACTTATCATTAACTTATTGATTTAGGGTTTTTTTACATGTTAATATTCCAGGATTTGGTTATTCAAAGGTACGTTTTTTATATTTGTTGTTTTTAAAATTTTTGATTGAATTCAAGTGTTACTTATCATCAACTTATTGATTTAGGGTTTTTTTGCATGTTAATATTCCATGTTGGTTATTCAAAGGTATGTTTTCTATATCGTTAGTACGATTGTTTATGCATTCACATATTATCCGGCTTTACGAGTTTCAACCCTAATCAAACAATATACTATTTCTCAAAACCCTAATATCATCTTAAGTGTTTGGTACTGTTTCTGTATTTGCAGTTCCGAGCTCCATTCTTTGCTATTTGCATACAGTGCACTATATTATATATACATGTCCTTAATATTGGCAGCATCAGTTTATTGCATTTACTTTAATATATTTTCAGTTTACTATATTATATGTTCTTTAAATTTGTTGTCATTTTAATTTTTTCTTCTTCATGTTTTAATGACAGTGTGGGCTAATCATGGAGACAATATAAGCATCCAGTATTCAGGCATGCCGGCTTTGAAAGTATACTTTGTCAGGTAAACTTACATGAGTTTGAAAGGAGATTTAGTTATGAGGGGTATTATAGACATTTTCTTTCCAAAGGCATCTTGCATGTATCCTCAATGAAACTTTGTCGATATCATATTCAGGAATGTGTAGCAATTTTTTGTTTGATGTAATTCTTTTTCTGTGTTACTTTATAGATTTGGTAAGAGGACACCTGAAGGGATTCTTAAAGATGGCTAGAATGCCTTAATGCGCTATTACTTGAACAACTTTGTCGATGGCACAAAGCAGGTCAGCAAGTTTATTTTTTAACCATAGCCACAAGAATGTTCATTTGACGTACTTATTACTTTTTTTTGGTAAATAGATATTGGTCCTTTGGTAGCCAAGTGTGATGATCTGAATGCCATGGAGGACAAAGATGTTGCTGAAGTTGTTAGACTTCTAGATCAGGCTTTTAGAGAAGCTGGATTCTTTTACATGGTAATTGCTATTTGTGCTTCCATAAGCTCCTTCGTTATAGATTATATGTATTGTTACACCTTGCGATTTATTTTACCTATACGTGTTTTCCTTTTGTTGCTAATAGTTATTAATTGTACAGAAAGGTCACGGTATTCCTGAATCCCTTATTAAAGAGGTTAGAGATATGACACACGAGCTCTTCAATCTACCTTACGAGGAGAAACTCAAGATCAAACTCTCTGTTGCAACTATCTGGATACAGGTTATTTCCAAATCACATTAACTCATTCGCTAGATCAATTATAAAGCAATTATATATCCCATAATAAGTAGAGTTTTATGGTGCAGGGGATATTAGCGAGTTGGTGCTCATTCTTATTAGATACGATATGCATTTTGTCCTTTGAGTGTTATAGATCTGTAGGGGTTTCATTGTATGCAGCAGAGATGCCATTTATTAGGATCCGCCATTTGTATAGAGGTCAAGGAATGTGTCGTCGGCTATTGAATGCTATAGAATCAGTAAGGAGATTATGTATATTGCATTGATTGTGTTTTTTAAGTGGAAACTTTGACTCAGTTACTTATGGTCAAGTTGGCTTGTGTTTCATCTCAAGTCAACCAAACCTAGAAATATAGTTTAAAGGGAATGGGTCAAATTGGTCAAACAAAATAAAGATCACTTACTCCTTATTTGTAATAACAATGTAAATGTACCCAACTGTAATAAATATGGCATTTGTCCAATCCAACTATGAAGCACAATTTACAATAGCATTATTTGAAGTAGCTTTCAGAAATCATATCTGCATTTTTTAATGCCCAATATGTCCTCTGAGTAGTGACTAATATGAGGAAGCCGTAAAAGGAGAACCAGTTCTGTGTTTAGTTGATAAAATGATATCATGACAATGTTTGTGAAGCTAATGATCGGTTTAAAACGTAATATTATAGTTGAGTTGCGATGTTGCATTTTTAATGCGTCCGTTCTTTGAATTGGTGAACCACTCTGCGCAATAACTTAATGAGGGATGAATTAGTCCTTTTATCTTGTTATATAGGTGACGTGTTCTTTTATATATGTTTAAGCAGTAAGATTGTAACCTTTTAGTTTCCTATACTTGCCAGTCACTATAATCTATCTACTACTTAAATAACTTGGAATGTTTCTTAAATAATATATATTGTACCACTTATAAATGCTTCAGTGTTATAGTAAGGGTATTGTGATCACTTTAGCCAACCACTAGATTCTGACCCAAGCCACGACCATCACAACATGCTATCACAATAATACTCAAACCCTTGCCTATTTTATTGTCACACCTCGCCAATGGCGGAAACGCGAGTGCAATATCATGGATATCATCACAACACATGGCATCTATATAGAGAATTACTATAAGCAAACAAACAGAGCAAAGTACAGACACAAAGTGTTGTAACGATACTCCAAAATAAAACAACCAAAACAATCTCCAAGGTATCTTCATTAAAACATAACGTACAAATGAAAGACATTCAAGTATCACAAACAAAATCCAACTTAATCAAATTAAAAACTTAGAGATAAACCATCCTCAAATGCAACCTAGTCTCTTCTAGTCGCGTCCTTCTATCTTAGCCTTAGAATGCTCACCTGAAAATGATGCTTAAAAACGTCAACATAATGTTGGTGAGATTCATAGGTTTAAGACACACAAAATATATCTCCGGTAATAGTCACTGTGATTACAAAACATAACAGGACAGTAAAAGTAGTTATCACACAAACTAGCATGCAATTGGGATGGAATGTGCCCACCGATCCAAACACCACATCAATTGGGACGGAACGCGCCCACCGATCCAAGATAATGGGTAAATTAATACCCTCTGGCCGGACCACACAGAATAAGAGTGAGTAGAGCCACTAGGACTTGCTACTCTCCAAATGGAATAATGGGAGCAAAGCTACCCTCCAAATGGACCACACAGAATCACCACACAACATGCAGTATACATATAATAACCATTACAAGTCCATGCATTTTATAACCACATAATCACAGTAACTCAAAATAATTTATCACAAGCATCATCTCCATCCCAAGTTAAAACAAAGTTAAAAATGGGACTATGAACTCACCTCAACCTTGCAGCTTCCAAATAACCAACTCACAAATCTATACAAACAAAACAGCACCACATTACACGCGACCAAGCTAAAAGCTATAGTCCATGTAACACATATATGATGGATGTATAAGGTTCATGTAAACCACTATGGATCACCTAGACTCCATCCTAACCACTACCAAACACTTTTACTCACTAAATCCCTTGCATATACTTTTTCAGAATACGCAGATTTTTGGGGTTCTTTCACCCACATAAAATCACAACAAAAATAACTCAAAACTCACACCAAAAATTCAACATGGTCCTTCATGAGCATAAAAGATTCTACCAGAAGGACATGCACTAAAAACATACACAAATACTCTTTGAAAAATCAAACATAAAAACTATCCAGATTCGGATCTGAACGCACACTAAAAAGTTTTGACTCAACAACCATACTTGCACAACTTATTATCGGCTAATTTTCGCGTGGAAGTCAAAGGGAATATATAACTCAATTTCTGCAAAAGGGCTAACCCAAATTACTCTTTTTAAACCACTTTTGACCTCAATACTTTTAACCTAATTCTGTCCCGGTTTAACAGTTTTGACACCTTTACTTGTAAAAATTGTTTGACTGACCTCCGGACCTCGAAATCACTCGTGGCCGGACTTTTTCGAAAGCTCTTTCTCTGAACTATAATTTAGACTTAAAATTCGTGATCTAACTCATCTTCATCTATTAGATATCATCGAATCTCTACAGCCTTAATATTCTGTTAGAATCTTAACTCACTAATTATCAAGTTGTAAACCCTAATCTCTTTACCAAACATCATAATACTACTAATTAATGATCCCAACATGTTTTATAATAATAATTTACAGAATTAAATATAAACCCTAATCCACCATATTATTGTTACATGAATTATAAAAATTAATTAAGCATAAACATTAAAAATTACATTGATTCTTGAAAGATGAAAACCCTAAAAAAATCTCTTCTCCTTGGTTCCTTGGTTTTGGCCGATTTTCAACAAGTGAGAATGAGGGGATATTGGTTTTGTATTTATACTAGCCTATGGGTTATTCTAGATAACTTTTAATTGGTAATTATATTTAGAATCAAATTTGGTTTCCTAATTCCCCCCTATATCCCTAATTCGGCCGCCCCCCCTTCTATATATATTTTTATTTTATTTTTTATTAAAATTAATTATTACACTTAAAACCTTGTACTTTAAATATTTTATAAAAACCTATACCGAAACCTAACGTCTTACGTGATAATCCGTCATTTTACGACAACTTGAAAAATTATCATTTTCAAAACAAAGTTTCCAAAAATAGAATTTCACACTCTCTGAAAATATAACCCATGAAAACAACCTCCACGTAACTTACTAACGTTCAAATACTTGAACGGAGACTTATTATGCAAAACCACAAAACACCAAAATCACCCAAGTCATTTCTACGCCAACAAGGCGGTCAAAACGAACTTATCCATAGTCAATACTACTCAAATCATAACGACAACCTCACACCAAGGGATTTAGTGCCAACACACGTACTTACCGCTCATATACCACATATAACACATAATACACACCAAACAAAAGTTAGATAGGTTGAGACTATTAGTCAAACTAACCTGCTAAAATCACGGTTGTTACATCGATATTAGAAGCTCCGTCTTATATAGAGGGAATTTTGTATCTCGTGACCTAGAGATATTAGTGTGGTACCTGAACTGGGTAAAAAAAAAAAACTGTGTTCACAACGGAAGTCGGAACTTATTGTGTATGTGTAGTGTACCCTGTTGCAATGCACATGTATCTCATTAGGTGTTAGAGCGCTTTTTAGACATATTCCTTGACATCGTTAACACTAATATCTCTTCAAAAGTTAAGTACGTGAAGGAGGGAGGTTCTGTTTCAAGAGTTTAGTATCTTGGTGAGAAAAAGCACTTACTTTAGGAAGAGTCGAGAGACACCAAAGTAAACTTTTAAACCTTTATAGATGAGAGATATGAGACCATAGCTGAATTATTTTCCAATAATATTTGACATAATGTCACGGATTTTGTGCTACTGCTAGGAGGATCGAGCTATTTATTCTAGATCCATAAGCTGAAGTGCAGATACCAACTTTCATCCGTGAGTCTTTTCATCATCTTTTTCAGTATCTTAAATTTTGTAAACTTTATGGGTATTTTGATTTAATTAGGATCTGGGGTTCACTGTATACGGAATCCATCAGCAAACAAGAAGGAATGAACAGGGTGACGAAGTTGACGGTATAATTTAACATTTGATGTGTTATAAAAAATTTGTATATGAGGAAATTCCCTTGAACTGTCTTTTGATTCATTGTTGGTTTAATGAAGATAACTTATGGTGAAAAAATTGACCGTGGAGGTTGAAAAGAATTTTGACAGGTCTCTCTTAAATCGTGGAGAGACATCACCATAAATGCTTACACATTAATTTTTGCCCTTTTGCAGGGTTGGTTACACACTCACACCATTACCATTTATGCAGGTCTGAAAATAGTTTCCGTGGGATATGTACGGCAAGGTCCGCAACATCCTTATTCTGGGCATGGCAGCGTGACTGTTAACCAACAACGTTTGCCCTTCCAATTGTCTTTTGATAGTGGTCAAGAAGGTCTACACCAAGACGTAGCCTGTCCGAGTATTGGTAACAGCTCACATCCGTGTATTGGCTCATCTCCGGAACCTATTCCCTCTATTGTAAGCCAAGGTTATTTTACTTTTGATTATATCATTATGGTATGTTAAGTTATTAACTTCTAATGCAGCAATCCAATTCCTTATGATCTTTTACCACATTGTACTAACTGGCTATATCTTATACTCTCAGGCGTTGTTGGCGCACGTAGTGTTGGGTTTTATATATTTCATAGATTTGATGATACAAAACAAGAAGAATGAAACATAAGGATTACTGAAATGATAAGCAAAATACACCTAGCAGTTAGTACTGCTAGTGCAAAGAAGGTAGCAGTTAGTACTGCTAGTGCAAACAGTTAGTACTGCTAGTGCAAACAGTTAGTACTGCTAGTACAAATGAAGCTGCTGATCAGTGAGTCATACTACTGCTGGATGGATAAGGATGAAGAAGATATTATCCTTAGATAATATCTAGATATTTGTTCAGTCAAAAAAGTTGTAAAACAAGATACATGTTGTATCTTAATGACTGACACATAACAAGCAAGTAGTAGACAAAGTCTTATCATATTGTAAAAGGTCTCCTTGGACTATAAAAGGAGATCTTACCCCTTAGATAAAAATATGTTTTACAAGTGTTTAGTATGCTTAGAATTTAAACACTAAATGTGTTAAAATGTAAAACATCAAATAGTGAGTGTGTGTGGGAACATCAGACATGGGGTCCGATGTTGTTTAGTTTTGTTAAGCCTCAAGGTAATCAAGGTTTTCCTTGATCACTGTTATTGTTTTAGAGTAACCATGCTATATTTGATCACATAGCATTGGGGCTGAGTTTAATAACAAACGAGAAAGTTTGGTAAAACCTTGTTGTGATAGTATTGTTTCTTTCATAGAATATTCCGTCAATATTATCATCATACTTGTCATAGACAAAATCCTAGATCAAAGGTGTAACAACCTAGAGTCCATAAACGATCACGTAACTTATTTTGATGTAAGTCGGTCTAAAATAAGTTTCCACAGTTGGTATTAGAGCGGGGGGCTCTGGATCTAGGAAAAGAAAAGGTTTTAGCTAAAGAAAGAAGAAAAATTCGGATCTGGTTCGTATTTTCGTAACTCACTGCAGGGCTGTTTTCAAAAGGCGATAACTCCTTCGTTAACCGTTGGATCGGGCTGAAATTTTTACTGGAGGTTCTTGGTATATCAAGGTAGATTCTCACTGGAGGGATCGTCAATTTGAGCCTTAGGTTGCAAGATATGCATCGTTGAAAACTTATGCAGAAACAGTTAAGGTATGGTCGAATTTTTGTTTTTCTTTCTTAGTTTACACACACATAGGGGAAGAATCACACACAGAAGAGAGTTGGTTCTTAAAAAGATTAAAGGCTTGTTTATCAAGTTATTATTGGTGAAAAAGTTATTTGTTGCTTATTTGAAGTTGAAGTTGAATTTTTCAAAATTGTGTTCTTATCATATCTTAAAGTGGTTGACTACACTTTAAAGATAACTTGTTCGTTCGTTCAAGTGACTACGAAATGACAAACACTTAAAGGAGGTATGTTGTAGTACTCAGTGTCTCATAGAAGATGAGTTTATTGTCATGAGATTGCGGTCTCCCTATACAAGAAAGTTGGGTATACGTTCGAAGTCAGATTTAGTACAAGATATAAGACAAAAGGATGGTTTATTCTGTTTCATCATCAAGTTAGTAATGGTTGGTTTTCTTCATCAGTCATTAAAGCCTACAGAATTGGAGATTCGAATGGTTAACATATGGGTTTCAGGGGAGGCTTAAATGTTCAAGTGTTTAACCATTTATTATACTTATGCATCACTACAAGGGAAAGTTATTGATTCTTATTATTGTTGATTAGTATTGCTACTGATGGTTTAAAATTTTACTGTCTCAAGTTCATTTTTAGTGCGGAAAGCTTAATGGAGGGTAATTTGAGATATTAGAATGATAGATTGGATGTGTAGTATTAGTTTGTAGTTGTAAAGATCATATTTGTATACTTTTTCTATTTGTTGATAACAAAAAGGGGAAGAGATGTGGTGGATGGCATAAATTAAGGGGAAGACAATATGGTTTCATTCATGGTGAGATTTAATTATCTCAATTTCTCTACTTCGTCTAGGGAAATTTGTACAAGAATGTGTTTGTTTTGTAATCATCAAATAGGGGAAGATTTTTGGGTTTTATATATTTCATAGATTTGATGATACAAAACAAGAAGAATGAAACATAAGGATTACTGAAATGATAAGCAAAATACACCTAGCAGTTAGTACTGCTAGTGCAAAGAAGGTAGCAGTTAGTACTGCTAGTGCAAACAGTTAGTACTGCTAGTGCAAACAGTTAGTACTGCTAGTACAAATGAAGCTGCTGATCAGTGAGTCATACTGCTGCTGGATGGATAAGGATGAAGAAGATATTATCCTTAGATAATATCTAGATATTTGTTCAGTCAACAAAGTTGTAAAACAAGATACATGTTGTATCTTAATGACTGACACATAACAAGCAAGTAGTAGACAAAGTCTTATCATATTGTAAAAGGTCTCCTTGGACTATAAAAGGAGATCTTACCCGTTAGATAAAAATATGTTTTACAAGTGTTTAGTATGCTTAGAATTTAAACACTAAATGTGTTAAAATGTAAAACATCAAATAGTGAGTGTGTGTGGGAACATCAGACATGGGGTCTGATGTTGTTTAGTTTTGTTAAGCCTCAAGGTAATCAAGGTTTTCCTTGATCCCTGTTATTGTTTTAGAGTAACCGTGCTATATTTGATCACATAGCATTGGGGCTGAGTTTAATAACAAACGAGAAAGTTTGGCAAAACCTTGTTGTGATAGTATTGTTTCTTTCATAGAATATTCCGTCAATATTATCATCATACTTGTCATAGAAAAAATCCTAGATCAAAGGTGTAACAACCTAGAGTCCATAAACGATCACGTAACTTATTTTAGTAGATGTAAGTCGGTCTAAAATAAGTTTCCACACGTAGTTCTAACATTCCTCCTACTGCAAAAAGACTTTTGTCCCATCCAACCGTCACACGTAATGTGCGCATGTTTGTTGTTAACCGTGTCTCACAAACACATGTACAACCAGTAACTGTTCCAAATACAGAGGCTTCCACTTCTGGCGTGAACCAAGGTACATGTTTCTTATTCATTACAGATATGTACGCTTTTGCTTCATAACACTCCATGCTCCATAGGCTCCCATTAATATGTTCAACCTCTTATATGCAGTCACATTGTCTGCGTATGTTGCGCTCGATTTTCTCTGTTTCATGTACCATTTTCAAGCAACTGATAAAACTACTTTTGATTCATCCCGTGCAGGATACCACTCACAACTGTGTGAAAAAGTATCAAGAAAGAAGAAAAGATTACATGATATTCAAATAAAAAACAATCACCAGTTTCATCATAAAATTAAACCATCATTGTGTTCTTTATTTATCTTTCTACAATGTCATACGATTTTTATCTTTCATGTAAATGTTTAATTCAGAGGACATGATTCGGTTTTGATCTTGTAGGTGTAACTCATTCTCAATATTGGTATTGTATGTTAGATTTGAAACACGGGTTCATCTTAGGAGCTTAGGAGCTTATTTGAATTGGTTCTTTGTAATTGTTTATATAGCATTCAGAAGATTCATTAAGTTAGACCATTAGTTCATACTATTTATTATGCTTATTGCAGCTATATTAGATCGCACACATGCTTCTCCTGATCTGGACATTCCAACTTCAGACAATAAAAGTGCTGCGCTTGCACATGTTTTTGAGACAATGTTGACGCATGCATAGCTAACCAGTTAGTAAAAATCTTTCCTAGATTATCTATGTTTCCTAACACAGTATCTGTTATTTGATACACATCGTAGCAGTATTAGAGAATAAGTTACATAAATATGTCATAGTGCGCGCATAAAAGTATAAAAGAACATAAAACAACCAGCACATTCAGGAAGTACCTGGAGAAAAAAAGGTGAAAATCATATCTTTCCCTGGATGTATTATTAAAAGTTATAAGAGAAAGTGCTATAACTCCTTATTTTCTATACATTTTGCATACCACGTTGCCGACCTCTGTGACCCCTATTCCATCGATGCTAAATACTGTGCTTTTAGATAAAAACTATGAAATTGTTTGAAATAGCTTATTTTGTTGGTTTATCGGCTTATTTTAATTCGAAAAAGCTCATAAATCCAGATTTCAAGTTATGGCCTTAGACTTTGATGAGCCATTAGCTTAAGTTAATAAGCTCATAATCCAAAAAAATGAGTTAATTGATCTTTCCAAGTTTAAATAAGCATGTAAGCCGGGTAATTGAACTTATTTAAACACCCCATGTATACAGAATTTGTTACAGTTCAAACATCTTAAAGTCCAAGATTGTTCCATTATTCTTTTTGTTATAAAGTTTGATAGAGCAAACGAATTTGAATTTTATGACCCGTAGGATATCTAGGAGTTGAAAATGCTCTTTAGTATTTATGATACATTAAGTAGACATGCGGCTCAAGTCATTTTGGTTACATTAGGATATAAACACCCCCTGAATATATAAGCTTCCTCTCCTTAAAAAGTTTGATGCTGTATTAGAAGCTACTCTCAGTTTATACCAAAAGTTTGTGCCCAGCTGAGAGGGTACTACATATAAGCATATAAAAAGTTTATATATATGCTACATTGATATAAGCACCCACTGAACACACCATTTTCAGGCTAATCAATCAATGGGCAAACTAACTTATGATTATTTTGGGTTTTAATTATGTGATGTTGTTGTGATAAGGATGGTAATTACGCAATATCAACAACAAATGTTTTGTATAAAGAAGCTTTATTTCACATTTGAGTTTAAAACATATACTACACTGTTACAAAGAACTTTGTATATTTTAATTATTCTATAATTGTTAACTTTCATTTATTTTTACTGTTAATGCATTCAATATAAAAATTGGTACGTTTATATCTCATTATTCGTTAACTAATACCTTCAAACAATATTTATAAGTCATGCCCACCCATCGGGCGGGCTTTGAAAGCTTGTATATCTACAACCTATATATAACAGGATGTGTATGACATCATCAATGCCATATAATGCCCAGTAATCATGCATTAATGCCACATCATAATTCCACGTAAGCACCCTTTGTTCATAAAATCCGCATTTATTTTGCCCAAAAATTCATGAAGTAGGATTCGAACCTAGGTCTTGGCATCCACACACAAGTGTGTCAACCAGTGGAGCATGTAACTTAATGTGATTTGATAATTGAAAACAATTATGTCATGCTTTAATAACTACTACATTCCCTAATAGATATTCATAAACCTGCAAATTATATAGCATATATCTCTAAACCTTAAAACCCTAATCTCACGTTAGTTCGTAAATACTTTTTCTCCAAACCCTAATTTTATCTTTTGCTCAGCCCTTTTTTCCCTCAATTCTCTCACGCTGATCTTCTTTTTGTGTGTGCAGGTTTGAGAATACCAGGTGTTCTTTGGAAGTAGCATGCTAAGTTTTCTCATGAGGTTTTTTTTATTTATTTTATTTTACTGTGATCATATAACTAACCATCCGTGTTTGTAGTTTTTGCAACAATAATACTCCAAGAACAACAAGAAGATGTCATTAAGAGTACGATTTATGTTTCTGATATTGATCACCATGTATAAAGCTACATAAATCTTTGCTTTTATTGTTGTTTCTAACTATCTTCTACAAGTTTTGATCTGTATTTACTTTATTTCGTTTGTTGGATTTAGGTAACTAAAGAACAACTTGTAGCCCTCTTCATCAATTGTGGAATAGTCTTTTGATGGAGCCATGAGGCTTCAAGGTTGCCTGCAGCTAATTTTAAATCACCACCTGCCACCACAACTACAAACCCTACTATTGAAAAAACCCTGACATCCAAAATCATATTCAACCCGAATGTATTTGATCACTTTTCTCCCTCTATTCAAAAAACCCTAACATAGCAACTCATAATACACCACACACTAAAAGCATATCCAATCATGATTAGGTAACTCATATCAATAATTTTTTTTTATTTTTTGGATTCCATAGCAGTTGTCGTTAATTACATAATGACTTGATACGATTTATTTTTATGGAATCTTTATTGTTCATTCTGAAGGTATTACTATTTTTCTTTGTATTACTATTTTTCTTTGCAATATTGTTTTAATTGCAAACTTTATCAGTAGAAATCAGGGCAATTTATGGCATTCGAATTATAATGATGTTACTATTTTCTTTCTATACGAGTGGATTTAGTTTTCTTGAGGTTTTATTTCACTAGGATCACTTGATTTGTTGATGATATAAGATGTTACAATTTAGTTTTATACATAGTCGATGTTTTGGCTGCTTAGAAAAAGGTTTGAGGATTGTAATTAGTTTTATTTATTTATTTATTTATTTATTTTTTTTTTTTTTTTTGAGGTTTTTGTAGGTGATTGCAATTATGTGAATGTTAATTAGCTTGCATTATTAGATTTAGCTTTATTCTCAATACTTTGGTTGCAAAGAAGATCTATGATTGTGTACTTGGCTTAGAGTTAGGTTTTATTCGAGGTTTTTGCAGTGGCAGTGATTTGATTGTGAATCGAGTTTGAGTTGTTAATGAGTTAGATATATAGTTGATGGTTCGGCTACAAAGAAGAAGGTCCCAAAAATAAGAAGTTAAGCAGAACAGTGTTGAAAATTTAGTCATGTGCTAAAAGTTTAAACTCACTCAATTAATTTATGATGTTGGTTTGGCCTGTTTTTTCTTTGGCTTGCAGATCATGTTGATGATTCGAAGAGGCGAGAGACCTCCTAACATTCGAGTAAGTATATTTTCCCCTTTCTTTCATTTGGTCTATTTACTTATTTATGCTCATTCGTCTTATGAAGTCAATGATCTGCCACCAAACCCTAACCAACGTGTATTAAATGCTCGGTTAGCACCTAAACGTGAGGTTTATACTCTACAATTTGATACGTAGTTTACTCGATATTTAAAAAAAAAATAACACATACGTAATGCTTAAACTAATAATTTTTTCTTCCTACCACCTAGGCTTGGGAGGATATATATATATATATATATATATATATATATATATATATATATATATATATATATATATATATATATATATATATATATATAGACACACACACACACACACACATATATAGTTTATGATACCATCAATGCACATTTTGTAGGTTTATTTACTATTTTAAGCTAGGACTTTCGTGACAAACAACAAAGACAGAATATCAGCTTTGATACGATTATGCATTTTGTTATGGTACAAGGCTGCTTCTGGGTTTTCTTTGCGCCTCAGGATAGCAGGCAATCACATTGAGTGTTTACCGTTATATAATTTCACTAAGTTGTGGCCACTTGATTTAATGCTCAGTTAACCATAGTGTTTTGGCTGTACCGTCGTAGAGGTTTATAATACATTTTAGAGGGAATCATGCCACGATGATAAAAGGAATTTGTTCAATGTTGCGCTAATGTTCATTGTTTGGATGAGTTGCGCTAATGTTTGACTTTTTTGTGTGATTTTTTTCAGGCAAGACGATTATTTTGCATTTCGAAATGCTCGCTGATATGAGGACGATCCAAGTGTTGTTAATGATTGTAATGAAGGTTACTATCGTGCTGCGCGTTTTGTTATTATGTATAGGATTGAGTAAGTTGTTAAAGTTTTAATCTTTTATGCTATTTTAAGTTAATTTACCCGATAAAGATTTGTCTGAGCAATTTTGGGATTTTCATAGATTGCGCTTCTGAGGTTATTTGAAAATTTAAAAGCTGTTATGAGTTAATGGAAGAAATTGGTTAATTTGTTCATGTTGCATATCACGGGTTTATAATTGTGTGTTTGGATGTGTATGTTTAGGTAAAATTTCATATTGGTTATACCTTAAAAATTTTTGGGTTTACATCTCTTATCAAGGCTTAAGGTGTGTTTTATCATGTGTCTGATTGATTCTAGGAAGGACCGTTTGCAGGAAGAGAGTCAGCAGAATGTTAGTGTTGCAGATGCGAGGATTGTGAATGTGCATAATGAGCTTAGTGCGTCGCTTCAGAAGATGAAACAATGTGTTGTCCACTAAAAGGAGAATTAAAGGTATGTTCTTACGTTAAATTAAGTGACAACTTTTTATATAATGTTTGCGATGTGTTAGGATCTTTATGGCTCTTTGAATTGGCTTAATTTGTTGTCTTACAAACTTAATATAACTTAGAAAAGTTCATAAGCTCCCATGATGCTTAAGTGATTATCAAAACAGTATATCTCTTTAACTGTCAGACCCATTTTGATAGTTAACTGTCGTTGTTGAACCAGTAATTTTAAATCTTCAAAGACAGAATTTGACTTTATCCCAAATTTTGTATTCGGTCTACACTTTCCATGATGAATGACGCCGAAGAGAAAGGGCCGATCACACCTGGAAAGGTACTTTGTCCATTGAGATTTGTGGAATACATACCATCAACGTTTGATAAACATGTGTACTTAAATTATAAATTGATGATTATACCAGACGGTGTTGATTGAGCCCACATCAGGGAACATGGGAATCAGTATGGCGTTCATGGCCGCTTTGAAAGGGTACAAGATGGTGTTGACAATGCCTTCATACAAGAGTTTAGAAAAGAGGGTAACAATGCTGTCATTTGGAGCTGATTTGATCCTCACTGACCCGGAAAAAGCGATGGGAGGTATCTCTTGGCTCACCCTGCATACACATACAAAGGTATCATATAACTCTGTATACCTTTCTTTTAATAACAACTCCACACTGTATACTGAATCTCATTGGCCAATTGCAATGTGTTGCAATAGAGAGGCTCTTTGAATTAGCTCAATTTGTTGGCTTTCAAACTTATTTTAACTTATAAAAGTTCATAAGCTCCCATCAGGCTTAAGTGCTTATCAACCTGGGCTTATGGTTTACATAAGTTCAAATTTAATAACCCGTATTTATCCAGATTCAATATTAGCTAAATATGTCTAAAGCTGAGTTCTACTGAGTAACGCATGTCTATTTTCTGTTTTTGCAGATACTCCACGAATAACAAAACAAGAACTACATGTTCTTTTGGTGACAGGTGAGTAGTCTTTGAGTTAGAGTATGCCCTATGTTACTACTATTTATTCTTGCTGTGGTAATTGTTATATGTCTGAGAGTTGAGATTTTTGGTTTTTTGAGGCTTATTTTGTGATCTTTTCATGTTTTTCTCTTGACAGTTGGTGGACAATAACCCAGGCAACGCTATACTAATATTTTGGGCTGCGATGAATTTAGGTGATCAAGTTGATTATGTTTTAAGAGACATGACAGCAGCAATAAAGCAACTGGATAGATCAGAAGAAGCATTTGAAGCTATCAATTCTTTTCGCCATCTATGCGCACATGAATCACAGGAGTCTCTCAAAAACATTATGCTTGAATTATACAAGGTACAATATTACGTTACATTAATTTACCACTGTTGAGTAACATACAGTGCTTATACTCAAATAAATCACAAACATTTTTACATAGGTGTGGACAAATAGAGAATCAGATACACTTGCTTGAATCAAGAATAGTGCCCATTTAGGATGCTGTATCACGGAACATTAACATAACACAAATACAAATCACAAAAGCACAAGAGTATACGAAATTATTAGGCAATTTGGCTTGAGCTTATTTACAAATTTACAGCAAAAAAAATAAATTCCTTCAGTGGCGTACTATTTTAGCGGGTCTTTGGATTAGCTTACTGATTTTTTTTTTTAATTTTCTTTGATATTAGGACTACGACGCATCTATCGAATTCTACTAAATCTTGGCATTTTTAGCTTAGTCCAACATAGCCAACGCGAGTAAAAAGTAATCCTTGGGACTGGGAGGTTAAACCCAAAAATACAAAGGTACCTCCATCTCCTATTGTTGTCCCTCTTCAATCGCCTAAATTGTATCTTTTGATAGTTAGGAGCAAACGGGACTGTTGGTGTATAGTGTATACATTATATATCAGTATTCGTTTATATCATATATAGCATTGTTGGTGATGTTTTTAGTTTTTGTCATATAGAGTCTGCATGCAGTAGGACTGCTATATTAATAGTGTCACTTTTAGTTTACATGTTTTTCAAAATTACTCATGATGATATAATGGTGATGAGTAGG
The DNA here is from genome assembly GCA_021014915.2 of Artemisia tridentata subsp. tridentata. Classification (NCBI taxonomy): domain Eukaryota; kingdom Viridiplantae; phylum Streptophyta; class Magnoliopsida; order Asterales; family Asteraceae; genus Artemisia; species Artemisia tridentata. Next base: position 377,791,316 of record CP139509.1, read on the forward strand.
AACAAACTCACCAAAATGAAAGACTATTAAATGAATTAACGAACATGGTGGAGAAAGCAATTGGAGGAGTACAGTAGTTGTATTTTCTTTTGAAAAAAAGAGTGTAATGATTTAGTGATGAACTCAAATAAGTACATTTTATTATCATCATTTATCCTATTTATTTGACTTGTTTTATTATATTATATATGAGAATTGATACGTTAATGTTTACTTTTGTAATTCTCAGGTAAAAACAAGTATTATGTGAAACTTGGCGATTTTGGACTAATTATGGAGCAAAACAAGCAAGATGTTAAGAGTCTACTGAAATGTACAAGATCAAGATCATTCTGCTCCAGATATGCCGCAACATACTTCTTACATACGGTGTATCACTATCAAAATTTCACAAGTTACAATCCAAGACAACAAAGGACACGCGCCGCATAGAGAAATGGAGTTACGCCGCATCTTAAGGCGGTGTACGAATATTCCTGAATATATTAATCTTGGACCCCACGCGAAGTTAAGTCAATGCGCCGCATCTACTTATCCTATGCGCCGCATCTAACCCTCAGACAGAAACTATAAATACCCCAAAGTCAGACGAATTTTGTGTGCAAGATACCATACGTACGAGTACCAAACCAGAGACGAATTCAGACGTATTAGCAGCACAAGACACACCCTGAACGAAGATACAAGAGCTGTAAGAAGGTCCTGCATGTATTCAATTCATTAAGTAGTTTTGTTTTATTGTATTAGTACACTTTAATTCATCAGGATTGATGGGCTGATGTCATGTGACTACGGAATATCATGATCACCCCTTAAAATTGCTTTCCCATTAATTAAAGTTTATATGTTGATGTCTTTGGTAACTTTTATTAGTGCATTGATAACCTCTGTGTCTAGCTGAGCATTGCTTGGGTCGCCATGCCCCTTCCTCGCCTATCTATTCTAGCGTATACGAAACGTGGGCATCACAAATGCTCAATATTCTAGGATAGTGGGATAGACATAAGTGATCATTAAGGGTTTACTCGCCGATAAGATTAGAGCCAACGAGAAAGGGTTAATTATATACACTTCATATAAAACTAGCAATAAAACAAGTGACAAGCTACTTAATTATAAGGACAGGTTTCTTATTGTCTCAAGTATCTATCTGTGTACGTGTGTGCTAATCGCTGATTCGTGCTCATTATTTTAGTTTACTATTTAATCATAACCAAACCGTGCCAGTCTCTCAGGCTGAACCCCCCTTGCGTTAGATTAGGTTGTATAGCTAACTTAGGATATTAAAATACTGATTAGAATAACTAGATAATACGTTCCACTCTTAGTGATCGACACTCTACTTACCATTATATTCATACTGACCGGGTACACTGCTCGTTAAGTGTGTGTGTTATTGATAAGTCGGCTAAATATAAATTTAAAACTTGAGTAGGCATTAATACTGCTAAACCGCAACGACACATCACGCACATCATTTAGCAAAATAGATATGTAAATACTAATGTTTGTAGGTTTATTTACTATTTTGTACGTTAACACACTATCACCAACGTCGGCCGTTCACGCCATCACCACCGTCTATCTTTCCGGTCAGGTATATACAACTGTTCCTGATATAATATCCTCTTAACAATAAGCAAAAAAGAAAACTCTAATGTCTGTTTTTGTTTTTGAATGAATTACAAGTTGTATGGATTAGTAGCCCAATCCGGGAAATTGGTGCGTAAAAACTATTCTCTTTTGGTTACTGTTCCTACTTCGGTTTCCTTACATGTTAAGTTTGATTCATTTTGGGATTCGAGTTTGCATTTTTTGATTATGTTACTTTTATTAGAAAGAAATGAGGAGCTAGAAGATGAAGCTCAAGAAGGTATTCTTTCTGCCATTGAGAACGTTTCTGAACCCAGCGAGGGAACTACACACGAGTTAGAAAAGATAATGATGGTCTTCAAGGTATTTACTTTTTATTATTATCATTTGTGTTTTAACTATATAATGATTTTTTTGGTGTTTTTAGTTATGATATTTTGATGCCTTTTAATGTTGTTGGTAGTTGTTGGTTGATAATTCTAGGCCATTGTCTGTTAATGTAATTGACCCGTGCTCAAGCTATATAATACCTAACCACCTTCATAATGATCGGCCGACTCATGACACACAAACTGGATATCTCTAATTGATTGAGGTTAAATTTGAAGATGAATAATATATTACTTCATTTGGATTTATTTTTTTATTTTATTTTGGATAAGTTAAAAAATAAGCCACTTATCATGTTTTTATCCAATGTTCGTTCTAAATGTGTGATTTATTATATGACTATTTATGCAAGTATACAACATAGTTCAAATGTTGTATGCAAGTATAATACAACTTGCTATATATATATATATATATATATATATATATATATATATATATATATATATATATATATATATATATATATATATATATATATATATATTACTTCATTTGGATTTATTTTTTTATTTTATGTTGGATAAGTTAAAAAATAAGCCACTTATCATGTTTTTATCCAATGTTCGTTCTAAATGTGTGATTTATTATATGACTATTTATGCAAGTATACAACATAGTTCAAATGTTGTATGCAAGTATAATACAACTTGCTATATATATATATATATATATATATATATATATATATTATATATATATATATATATATAATATATATATATATATATATAATGTATATATATTATATATATATATGTATACATATATATATATATATATATATGTATACATATATATATATATATATGTATACATATATATATATATATGTATACTATATATATATATATATATGTATATATATATATATGTCTATATATATATATATATATATATATATATATATATATATATATACACTATATATATATATATAAATATATATATATATATAACCATATATATAATATATATATATATATATATATATAAAATATATATATATATATATATATATATATATATAGTGTAACTTTATTTTCAGAACCCTCTTAAGTGCGGGAACTGCGAGAACCACCCTTTTTACTCTTAATAATACATAATGTACTTCATGTCAATGCATAATGGCATTTTTGAAAATACATGTAACTTAATTTCAAAGAAAAAATTAAATTAGGGGCAATATGGGAATTGAATTCTTCCATAAAAAAAGGGATTGCTCCGTATATCACAAAACCGTTTCCCCAAGTTTTATTTTTTTTCCATCCACAATCATCCCAAAAAAAGTTTCGATCCAAAAAAAATTAATCAAAAGTTTCGATCCACTATCATCTTGTCGATCCAAAAAAAGTTAATCAAAAGTTTCGATCACCCCTCTATATCATCTTGATCGTTGTTGTTCAGATCTTGAGCAAGACTACTTGAACCCATATGATACATCATCTTGATTGTTTAATTAATATTATGATATTAGTAGGTATTGAAAAGTCATTCAATACTCATAAAGTGTAACTAATCATGATATTATATTGTGCTAGTGGTTTGGTGCGTCAAAAGGGTGAGTCAAATTATGTTTGTTTGATTTATTTCTTTTTATATTTATGTTCATTTTTATGCAAATTTGTGGATCTGCTTGTCGAGGCCTAAAACCATGTTCGGTTTTTTTTTATTTTTATTATTATTATTTTTTTCACTTTCACAAATATTGTGGTGGATCGGTAAAAATGAGTATGTTATTATTTTTGTTTAAAAATGGTTCGTTGTGTTTTGTTTAAAGTATTGAGTTTTATAATTGTATTTTTAATTTTATGATCTTTACTCAAATGCTAGATTTCTATCTTTTGACTTGTTTCAGAAATTGTTAGGTGTGGTCAACTGATATAGGTATGGAAAGACACCAAATAAAAGTAAGATATACTCAAGTAGTCATGGCACATCATGGTTGGGTCTTAAGTGTTCTTGGCAACTTGCAAACATATTTGCGTTTCAAGTGTTTAAGGTACGTAATTGAATATATTTTGAGTGGTTTCATCCCTTTTTTATGTATGCAACTTGTCACGTGGGTATTTTATAATGTTTTGTTATTTTATAAATCAATATTTCTTTGTTTTAACATCTCCTGTATCATATATGATAAGACATAAAACTTTGACACGCAAAGCCTTGCGTTTGATGTTACTGTGGAACTGGTCATAAGTTTTGAAGTGTCAGGTTCTTTTTTCAAGCCTTTAGTTTTTTTTTGTTACATTTGTAAGTTATAGCGGAAATGTAATTTTGTGTTAGTTATCTTGCGGCTCATTCTTTTAAATATCTTGTTAGCGAGTACATGTGTAGTAAAGATGGATGTGGCTGCAAATATGTGGGTATGTATGTTTACTTATAAAAACATATATGTTTTGTGTTTGGATTATATGTTTACGTATAAAAACATATATGTTTTGTGTTTGGATTATGTTTGATACAATATTTTTGTTTGATATATGTTTACGTATAAAAACATATATGTTTTGTGTTTGGATTATATGTTTACGTATAAAAACATATATGTTTTGTGTTTGGATTATATGTTTACGTATAATATTGTTTCCACATCTACGAATCATTGATATGTTGTGTGTGTCGAGGTAACGCATTGATATGCTAGTTTTGTCCATGTGGTGTGTTTTGGATTATAAAACATATATGTTTTGCAAAGATACATATATGTTTACGTATAAAACATATATGTTTACGTATAAAACATATATGTTTTGTGTTTGGATTATAAAACATATATGTTTTGTATTTGGATTATAAAAAAACATATATGTTTTGTGTTTATTATTAAAAAACATGTTTACATCATTAGTTTAATATACACAAGATTGTGCATATCTGTTATGCTAGTTGTTGTGATTAATTTCCGTTTCTTATTTGTTTGTGGTTTAATTGTTTTCGTGCATGTTTGTTTCAGATTGATTGATGAAGATGATGATATTATTTAAGACCGGGAAGTGGATGAACACGAATATACATGAAGATAATTTGCGACTTTTGAAGATATATGATTATTGCATGTGTTTTTGTACTTGTAATCAAGTGAAATGTAACATTTAAGTCTATCAATCTTGTTTTTAATTTTATAATGATTTATGTTCTTTAATTTGTGTTTCAAACTTTCAAAAAAAATAATGATAAGGTAAAAAATATTGGTAGGTTGATAAAAAAAAGTGTTAGCTAAAAAAACATGTATGCACCTTGATTATTTGGAAAAAAAACATGTATGCACTTTAACTAATTGAAAACGTGTATGCACGCTATTGGAAAAAAAAAAAAAAAAACATGTATGCACCCATGCCTATTTGGAAAAAAAAAAAAAAAAAAAAGAAAACCGAATTTCAAAATTTATAAAAAACGGGAATTATAAAAAAACAAAAATAATATGAAAATGTCTTTTACTATTATACCCTTTTGAATTAAATAAAAATAACAAAATGCTATGGAGCATTAAGTGATGTACATTGTGTATTATTAGTTGTAAAAAGGTGGTTCTCGCAGTTCCCGCACTTAAGAGGGTTCTGAAAATAAAGCCCCCCTATATATATATATATATATAGTGAGACTTTCTTGCGAGAACCATCTTATCTGCGAGAACTGACAGAACCACCAAAAACATACATGCACGTCTTCAATAATTGTATTTTTGCACATATGTTCTAAAAACAACATATATGTTTTAAAAAAAGCATGGTTTTTCTAAAGAATTTGATAAGAAATTGGAAATACAAAATTTTTCTTTGAAGGTGTGCATGTATGTTCTTATAAGGCGTGCAATGACAATATTGCGGCCGTGTGTAAGGTTTTTGTGAAAAAAGAGGATGAGTTCATGATGATATTGAAGAACATAGGTGGATACTTACGATTATTGATGATTTGCATGTATTTTTATTTTATTTTAAAAGGCGTGCATGTATGTTTTTTGTGGTTCTGTCAGTTCTCGCAAGAAAGTCTCCCTATATATATATATATAGTGAGACTTTCTTGCGAGTCGCAAGAAAGTCTCCCTATATATATATATATATATATATATATATATATATATATATAGTGAGACTTTCTTGCGAGAACCATTTTATCTGCGAGAACTGAGAGAACCACCAAAAACATACATGCACGCCTTCAATAATTGTATTTTTGCACATATGTTCTAAAAACAACATATATGTTTTTAAAAAAACATAGTTGTTCTAAAGAATTTGATAAGAAATTGGAAATACAACATTTTTCTTTGAAGGTGTGCATGTATGTTCTTATAAGGCGTGCAACGACAATATTGCGGCCTTGTGTAAGGTTTTTGTGAAAAAAGAGGATGAGTTCATGATGATATTGAAGAACATAGGTGGATACTTACGATTATTGATGATTTGCATGTATTTTTATTTTATTTTAAAAGGCGTGCATGTATGTTTTTTGTGGTTCTCTCAGTTCTCGCAGATAAAATGGTTCTCGTAAGAAAGTCCCCCTATATATATATATATATATATATATATATATATATACTATAATAAAATATATACTATATATTATATATTAACTTGCATGGTACCCGCGCGTTGCGGCGGATACCATGGCACAGGCTTCAAATGATTACTGTATACATCTGTTGTGACATTCATCCGCAAGATCTTTAAAACTGCCGACGGGTAAAGGAAAATAAGGGATGGTTTTTGCTATATTAGGATTCGCAGGTACGACCCTTGTATTCTTGCCAATAACAATTTCGTTGAGGTTGCGGTGTAAACTATATCCCTCGTATCTTGGGAAGTTATAGTCATTGTATCCAAGTTTGAAATGATGGATTTCAAAAACACGACCCATAAAATTCATCTGCTTATATTGTTGCAATAGATCACGGTCGTATACAACGGCAGCAAACGTGTTTCCCTAAGCGTTAAGTTAAAGTCCGTTCAACATCTTTACTATCACTTTCATTTAGCAAGATGAAATATAACTGTTAAATTAAAGATGGAAACAATAACTTACATTTTTGTCTATTAAAAATAAATGCAGGTTGTTATCGTGTACGTTGTTGTACACGAATCGGACTCGGACAACTTTAATGACGTACCACACTTGATAATCCAGTAGTTGATCAAAAAGGTCAACATGTTCATGCCCGTCGTATACCTCAAAAAAGGATTTAAATGTTCAAGCAACTATTAGTATATAGAGTCAAGATATTAATGATGCAAGAAGAAGAGGGAAGGGAATGGCTGTATGATAATGAAGTTAGTGTACTGTATGATGTTGAGTTCTTGTCCAGTATCGAGAGTGAACCTCAGATTCAATAGAGATATGTATTGAATGCGCATGCTTAATGTTGGGGACGTTTGAGGTAATCAAGAATGTTGGGGACTGTATTGAATGTTGGGGATGTTTGAGGTAATCAAGGAGTTAGGGACTGTATTGAATGTTAAGGAGTGATATTAAAGAAGTGATATTAAACGAATTTGAGGTAATCAAGTGATGATATTAAAAAAGTGATAAAGGGTATTTTCAACATTTCGCAACTCTTTTTTTCTAACTTTTTTAACAAGTAGGCATAATTGTCGACATTTCGGCGGATACCATGGCACAGGCTTCAAATGATAATATTGTCGACGAATAAATTGACGTTCCAACCCATAATTAGTAGTACTATCGTTGAAAACAACACAATCCATAAACGGTTTGTTGTTGTACCTGTAAAACTAATCGATATTCAAAATTTCAGATATTCAAAAATTTAGATATTCATTCATGTCCCGATAAGTAAATAACAAATTAACTTTGTACTCCAGCTCATATAATCTGTGACTATTTTATGCCTACTCTAAGACAAAACGTAAGCTACCCACAGTGTATATTATAATCCATGAGGCCTATTAATTAGTTATTATCATCTAATAACATACCATGACAAATCAATATAAATCAAAGATAGTTTACGCCCATGAAATTTCAATGAAATCACAACAGTGTAACAAACATATTAGAATACCCAAAAAAGTAAGTACTTCCATAACATTCATTAAAATAATAGACATCGTAGTAGGGCCATTCAATTTCAAAATTTTCACCAACAAGTTCAAGACTCATTTGAGATATCAATAATATGATATCACTTATGACTTGAGATAGAGATGATCAAGGAGCTCTTTCTGACGACGAATCCTTTGAAAAATCGAGTTCAGCTCATCCATACAATCTTCCATTAACTGGATATCATCATTGATCTGAAAATAGAGCTCGTCAAACACCTTCGCACGACCTGCCTGACGGTTGTACTCCTATAATAATAATAATAATAATTATAATAATAGTAATTAATATATAAATATGTGAGATTGCCTAAAATAATATGAGGTACAACCTAGTGAAATGGAAGACTAATTAATCATCATATTACCTGGTTAAGTGGATTGTCAGCAGATTTTTTCCAGAGCTGGGTGTGAGTGAGACCAGGCTTCTCAGCTTTCAGCAATGGAAGCTCTGCTTCTTCAAAAGCCTACAAGTAAACAATTCAACCAAATAAGAAAGAGCAAATAAGAAATATATCTGACTTTAAATGGTCTCCATCATAGAGCTTCTCTCGAATGACTTCAATTTAAATTTACGTGAGGTAGGATGCAATCATTCAAGTGATCCCTCATTATGTTTCTCTTTATTTCTTTGCTAAATTATGTTTTTGCCAAGAACAATGACATTATTGAACCACAACCAAACCAACTGTATGATGAAACACAATACATCAAAAATAAGAAGTTATTGAATTACTTCAATATTATACCAATTAAGTTCACAACATAAATATCATGGAGACATATATTATAGATTTAGTTAAATTGTTTGAATTAGAGACGTTAATAATTGTACTCATACTCCAGGTACTAACAAGTAACAAGAAGATACATTATTTGCAGACAAAAGAAAGTGCAAACATTAATCTCAGGAGAAACTAAGCACCACTGGTTTCATATGGAGCATACAAAGCCACAAAAGTATGTGCTTCAATACACGAAAGGAAAACATGGAGCATAGTGAGTCTTGTCGTCATGTTTTCTAAGGAAAGTATGCATTCGTCTGATCGGTGCATCCAGTTAATATTACAAAGAAAGTTAAGAGCACACTATAACCAACAAAAAAATCAAAACTTTTTATTAAAGGATCTCAAGCAAAATCACATTGTGGAGTATATAGTTCATGGAAAACACTGGTCAAAATTATCGATTACCTCATCGGGGGCAGCCATGGAAGGAGTAGCAGGATTGGGCGCTGATTAAGACGCAGTGGAATGGGGTTGTATATGCGAGGAAGAAGCAATTGATTGGGTTGAGATAAAGAGGCATTTTTAAAGGAGTTGAAGAGAAGAGGTGGGCGCGCATAAAGGTTAGAGTTTAATTGGGCAGAAAAAAAGTGCATATCAATTAGGTTGAGATGAGATAAAGAGGAGGGTTGAGATAAAGAGGCAGACAGCTGTGAGAGTTTATTGGCAAATGAGGGCAGTTTTGTAATTTCGCAACTCTTTTTTTTTCTAACTTTTTCAACAAGTAGGCATAATTTTTATAAGGGAGTAGAATATATATATATATATATATATATATATATATATATATATATATATATATATATATATATATATATATATATATATATATATATATATATGCAAAATACAACTTCAAATATAAGGTTATAATCACAATAAATATAATCACACAATCCACAGTAACTTCCTTACACATTATTTACCAACAAAAACAACCTTCGTATACATATATCTCATTATTCTAAAATAATACACTAAAAGAATAATCACAAAACACGCCCGCCGCTTGGGCGGGCTTCGACCATTAGGATGGACATACATGTAGTGAGCACAAGCGGTTTAATCAAGTTATCCATGGTGCCTAACTTATAATATATTCTATTATGTTGTCTAACTGAAGTTATAAATGTTGCAGTAATGGTTCAAAGTCAGGCGCTTCAATGAAATGTGTGCCGGTTGTCAAGGTTTTGGAATGAAGGTGTCAATCATACATCGTGGCTCTTCTATGATTTAGCAAATGCAACATTCATGTAAATAAGTTTGTAAACACGAAGGTTGTCAAGCTTTATATTTTCTCTGATATGCGATAAACATATATTTTTTTGGTTCTTAATCCATTCAATATATAATTTAGTATGTTTATATCTGTTTTTAGTTAACTTACTTTTTTCAACAATAATCAGCGGGCTTCGAAAAATAAGTGAGAGAGATTCTACCATAAAAAATAATTCCTGTTAACTAATACCATCAAAAGAATAATTATAAGTCATGCCCGCCCATCGGGTGGGCTTCGAAATCTAGTATATATATATATATATATATATATATATATATATATATATATATATATATATATATATATATACATATATAGGGTAAAGTTAAAATAAAAAGACAAATATCCGTACATTACGTAAAAAGAAATTTTTTTGAAAAAAATTTCGCGAAAAAATCCAAAAAATTTCCACAAGATCGGGTATGTTGGTGCATAAAACTTTTGTGAAAAAAGTTTTTCTAATTTTGAGTTTTTATACTTTTTTTTTAATGCGCAAAAAATTATTTTGATGCGCAAAAAAATTTTGATGCACAAAATTTTCAACTTGTTTTAATTAGATGCGCAATGTTATTTTGATGAAAAAAGTCAAAAGAAGTTGGGTGCAAAAACGAATTTTTAATGCACAAAAAAATGATTTAATGCACAAACGTATTTTTTCATAATTTTTTTTCGGAAAAAATATCCACTTTTAGAAAAACTTCCTTCACAACTTTTTCATGCACCAACATACCTGATCTTATGAAATTTTTTTGGAATTTTTAGAGAAAATTTTTGAAAAAAAAAATCTTTTTACGTAATGTACAGATATTTGTCTTTTTATTTGATCTTTATCATATATATATATATATATATATATATATATATATATATATATATATGTATAACAGGATGCGTATGACGTCATCAATGCCACATAATGCCCAGTAATCATGCATTAATGACATGTCATAAGTCCACGTAAGCACCCTTTGTTCATAACATTAATAAAATTCGGATTTATTATGCCACCTAAGTAATCTTTTTTCATTTATTAAAATTTCGGATTTCTTTTTTCAAAAAACTCATGCGTGGAGCTTAATTCGAACCTGGGTTTGTTAATCCACAAACAAACATGGTTACCACTAGACCTACACATTTTTTGGATTATATCTTGAAAAACCAAATCTATAAACCCATGCAAACAATTATTGACCATTTTATTGAGATAACTACCATATATATTCCTTAATTATATTCATTAACCCTAATACCATTCGTATTACCTTTTTTCTAAAAACACTAATATCATTCATTCATCCTACAGAGAATTGCACGGCGGCAAAAAACTTATCTACACAATCACATGCACACACACAAAACATACGAATTCTCTGTTCTTTTGGTTGCATGTATTTTTTTTCTTATAATGTTTATGATGCGTTTCTATTAGGCATAATTCTTTGTTCTTATAATGTTTCTTATGTTTCTCAAACAGGCTCTTTGTATCACGTTTTATGGTTTTTTTTACAGATCACAAACAGGAAAAAGGTGTGCCTCTTTTCCCTCAAAACCCTAATGATGAAACTTTGTTAGCGTTTATGCATATGTTGGTTTGTTTACAGCTTGTTGCAGGTTAGGCGTCGTCTTTGCAGGTTAGTCGTCTTCTTTGAACACATGTTGATTAGTGTGCATGCATGCTAATATATTGTTTAAACGTTGGTTTTACTTTTTGTTACAATTGTATTGTTTTCTGTGTGTAGAACTTAATATTTGATTTATAAAATTCCACCAGTCTTTCCATCTATGAATTTGTTGTGGTTCTTTAAAATCACCAAAGGGATGATAAGAACTCTTACAAAAACATAAGAATAGGTATATGAATAAATAATACTGTGTTGCAGCATGTTCTCAATTTTAGAATTAGTCTGTGCCACTTTCACTTATTGATATTGTTGCAGCGTGTTCTCTGAAGTTGTTTTTACAGGCCAAGAACAAGACGAATTATATAGGAAAGGTCACAAGCTTGGTGAAAAAAAAAACAGAATTCGCAGGCTGCAGGGCGCATTGTCAAAGGCAACTTATTTCCTGCAAAAATACGCACCGGTTGATGCCCCTCTTATCTCCCTTCTTCCACTGTTCATCATGTCAAGCACCTAAGACAGGAAAAAGGTAATATCTGTTTGTTTGATTTCTCTCTATTTTTCTGTGTGTATTTGAGGTAAGTTTCTAATCACTCTATCTCCTTTTCTCTCCTCATGATTTCTGTCTTAAATTATTTGGTAGACTTACTTTTAGATTTTTTGAATTGATTAGAAACCATTTACTCCCTTACATGTACCCTAGCATGTGATGGCTTGAGGAAAAATCTTAACAGAATGAGAATCATTGATAAATCGGGAACAATATAACTTCTTTTAACTCCAATTAGAAAAATTATGAAAAATAAAATACTTATTCTATACTGAGAGATACCAAGTAAAAAAGATGCTGTGTCTAATGATAAATTGATAATTGTGCTGAAACTATATGTTTATAATGATCTAAGCAAAATATTTGTAGTTTGTGTTTATCTTAATTCCAATTACTTACGTTAATATTGTTCTTAACAGGCCTCCAGGAGAACAGTACACTGTCATACGCTCATCTGTACAGTCTCAATTATGATTTATGGTCTTAAATTGGTTAATCGGTCAGATGATAAGGAGCATGCTGGATGGTTCGTTCTTCAGCCATCACGGTGTTATGGTCACAGTTTCTATGGTGTCAATGATATATGTTGTGTTCTTGGCAGTCATCTTGTGTGTAATCTACTTCTTAGCCACTGCAGACCCAAACATTACGTATCCTAGATGTATGAGGTTTTTGTCGTGGACTTACAATGCAAAAATGCGGTCGACGGGAAGCTCGAATAGGCCAGTTTCTTGAAAAAAGGTAACCATTATTTAAACTAAATTAAACTTACATTAATTGGCATTTTGGGATCAATGCCCCTTTTTGTGTGCAGACACATCTACCTTGTGTTGTTTTGAGAATAAACTCAAAGCTGCAAGTTTAGTACAATCTATTCCAGAATCAAGGTTAGTTCATCTTTACCCTAACAGGGTTACTGTATTTGATGAAGGTTCATTTTTTTACCAATGTTACTACAACAGTCTCTGATACAGGTTGTTGGGATTATGGACTCTGGTGCTTATCTTCATACAGCGTCTAATGTTTTTTCATATCCTAGCCAGGAGCATAATCCTGTGGATTTGCAGGGGTGGATGAATGGAACAGGTAAGATTGGTGAGTTTCTTAGGAGCCTGACTATGGCTAATTATAGGTTTTGTGGATGGTCTGGTCCGGACATGATGGTAAGAGACTACACAACAAAATGTTAGACAGGTGGTAACGCACTTACATTTGTGGGAGATATTTTAAAAATTGGATAGGTTGCATCTATGATCAAAATGGTAAATGAAACTGCTATTATATTTTGATTTGATTTTCTTAAATTCTATTGCGATTTTTTTTTTTTACTTTGTAGTCATTTCGGCAGTTGATGCTTGGGGGACTTGATGCGTGGTTTTGCGACCTTACAACAGGTTTTACCTCTCGAGGGATCTCAAGAGGCTTGCAATCCCCACCAGGCAGTGTACCTGACCGATGTAGTATAGTATAGTGGCAAGTACCGGGGGATTGATCGTTCTCTAGGGGAATAGTGTCGTTAGGATTGAAAAACTACTCTAATAGGTCTAAGGGTGAGGGAAGATTCTTTTTGTATTTTTTTTATATTTTTTATAAAAGCAAGTAAAATCTCGGGTTTGAAGGAGTGGGCGGAATTAGTTGCTAGTCAACTAACCCAAATAACTACAATTGCAAATAAAATAAAATAACTGAAAATAAAAAGGTTGTGGAACTTATATGAAGAGAAATGTGTTTACTTAGATTTCCTTACTCCCTAACTATTTTTTACCGGTTGATTAGTGTGTATTAATTGCGTGGATGACGGGTGTATTCCTTAATACCAATCGTGGGGTGGCGTACGTACTTCCCCAACTCTATAAGCTCCTACTTCACTCCTATGTCGAGCCGGCTAAGAAGCTCCTAACATGGGATCACTAGAATTCGCTCATGCATTAAATACAACCATAAAAACCTTAGTACGCATTGGTTCATGTTTCTTAAGACGTTCAAGCAAGTTACCGTATAGGAGGTTAGCCAGTTTTCTTAAGCCTAACATCGATAAACAATCATCCAATACAATTAATAACACACCAACAACCAATAATCAATAGTTAGGTTTCATTAGATCTAAGCAAACACAAGATAAATCTAGCCTAGCATGTTAAATAAAAGACAAAAACAAGATATAATCAAACAACACATAGACATATTGAATGATTAATTGATTACTTATCTTCAATTGAACATGGGAGATCCAAGGGTATAAAACCCTTAAAAATGGCAGAAAAATCGTCTTAGGGTTTCTCCTCACAAAGTTGCACCACTAATGACTAAAAATTATGAATATATATATAGGAAAACAGATCTGACGGCGTCACGTTATAGAGCTTGACGCCGTCACCTCGCCGCGGTTAGGGTTTCTTGATGGCCTTCTTGACGCCGTCCCCTTTTAATCCTCCAAAATCCTCTCTGGCGCGTCAAGGGTTGACGGCGTCACAGTGGGGCTTGACGCCGTCACAGGTACTATTCCAGCAGATTTAGAGACTTTGTCGTTTTCTTCACTTTTATGCTCCAAAAACGTCCAAAATGCTTCCTTTTCCAGATTTCTTCTCCAAAGTACCTAAAATGACAAAAGGAACGATTTAGGGCAATATTTGATCAAATAAATACGATTTAGGGCTTAAATGACCCCCTAAAAGCGGTACACTTTTCGCTTCATCAAATACCCTTACACTTGAGATTTGCTTGTCCTCAAGCAAATGCGCTTTTATTCTAATCAAAATACAAGTTAGGGGTCATTTAACGCTAATATAAAAGTAATTACAACAAATAGTCGTTCTACTTTAATCATAATAAGCACGGAGATTACAGACTAGCACCTCACAAGTAGTGTTTAGATACTCACATCTCTCAGGTGTCATAAAAGTATATCTCATAAATGAAAATGAATAATATCTCTCACTACCTGTCATAGCAAATAGATTACCATAGTCTTGGGAAAGGATCAAAAACCTCCTCCACTAGGCGTAAGCACCTAAGATAAACTATCAAAGAGGGCTTTTAAACGGGTTATAACGTGAGGTGTAGGGATATGATAAACACAGTTTTGTTGGATAAAGGATATTTTACTGGTGGCGAGTTAAGGATCTTGATTAATTACATGTACAATATGGCGTTGCTAAGCCAAGACTAGACTCGACTTAAGCTAATGAAAAAAAATAACAAAAAGATAAAATAAACATAAAATGAAACGGGATGGTAGTCCGTATGTTTTTTCTACTTTTTTTTTTTAATCATACACTCTTGCCCTACCATCCGAAATAATACATCGCAGGGGGGTTGTATCCCCCTTACACTTGAACTTTTACATAACTTTACAATTAACTATTCTATCGACTCGAATTAAGATAATTGAAACACTTGGAGTACTTTTAAAATATTTAGCACATATGGGGGTAATAATGTTGTTCTTCCCCATTACTCCATTACACTAGTACTTTACCCATGAGTCCCAATCGTCCCAAAACAATATGTACAAGGATATGACTCGACTTAGCAACCATGTAATCAATTAGATAATTAACTTGGGGTTTAAACAAATGTTGTCACAATAATGCACTAAAAATGAGTGCATAAAAGGTAGGCTAAGGCGATTTGGGTGTACATTTAAGTGGGGTGTAAACAAATTCTTACTTTAAGTAAAATGCTTAAAGTTAGAAACGAAAAGATAGGCTCTGAGGGGTGTACTAGGGGTATCGTGTACTAAAAATGAGTACAACGCAAAGGGTGTGGGAGAATTACTTGACCAATGTAGCCAATGTAATTATAACAAAACACAGGTGTAAAACAATGGGTTAATCCTAATGCCTCTTATCATGTAGTAAATCTAACTACACGAATGTAGTCTCACTTGTGGCCTCGGAATGGTCCTAACGCAAGTTCTAGAATCTAAGTGCTACCGGTACACACATCATAGCATAAATGCTTTTCCTACCAATTCTAGGGTCGAACCTCACATATTTGGGGGTGGAAAATTTTTTAGTGGTACGGTTTTGTGCTATTCATATAACTCCTATCCATGAGACGCTCATTAAGACCAAAGTTTCACTCCTATATGTTGTAAAAAATTTTAAATTTGGCACTAAAATTGCCTTAACAGGTATTTCTCTCAGTTTTATTACACATCTACCATTAAACAAACGAAAAATCAAGCGTAATAGCATTCTCTAAAGTATCGTACTTTACCCCCCCTTACACTTAAGATGAACATTGTCCCCAATGTTCAAATAACAAGATGTAAAAGTAAATAAGGTCAAAGAATGAAATCGAATACTCCCCTGATTCGCTCGGTGGATAAAGGGGTAACATGGTTAGATCTTCTTCCAAGGTAATGTTGAAGCTTCAAGACTAAAGCAGCGCCAAAAGCTTGATTCCACATATATTTCCTTGTCCAAAATAACCTGTTAAACCTGAGAAAACAAACACGAAAACCTGCATAACATCGGCGGGATAAATCTGTATAAGGATATAATGCTTGTGGAATGATTATTTTGCAGATTCCTGGAGTTTATAAGTTAGAGATTTAATAAAAACTTTTTATGATTCCGGAAGAAAAACAAAACTTTCAAAAAAAAAAAAAAAATTCCAGAAAACTGTTCCTGACGCCGTCAGAAGTGATCTGACAGATTTTTCATGTTAAGTTTCCGGAAAATTTCTGGAAAAACTCAATCCTTATTTCCTGGAAATCCTGCAAAATATCATTATGACTCGATACAAGCATTTGACTCAAACAATTACTAATATGTATGTTAATTTAATATTGTTATGATTCATGTTCATTTGTTCTAATAAACCGATTTGGATTTTCCTTACACTTATCTTTTGCAAAATGCCTTTATATGTAGTTAAGACGAAGTTAAAAACAAGATAAAGCATTTTCACAATTTAGTTTCGAACATGAATCAATAATAATAAAAATTAAACATACATACGGAAGCAAATAAAATCAAACAAACAAATAAATAAACACACAAAGCAAATAAAGCTTGGGTTGCCTCCCAAGAAGCGCTTGTTTTTGTTCGAGTCACGAGCCTGACTCTACCCTTATTTAACGGAAATAGGGGAGGTTTTCCCTACACTTAGGGTTAAGTGCGGGTGATAGTAGCGATACACACCATCTTGGTGGAAGTATGCCGCGTGAGGAAAGAGTGGTGGATGAATTATATACTCAAAGGGGTGTGCTCCTTTCATCTTAACCTTACCTAGTTCACTTTGGTCAATGGGTGAATTAAAGTTTTCTCCTAAAAATGGATCATCTTCTATCAACTTCGAGAGATTCCTAGTTGGGAATCCATCTTGACCTAATAAACCCGGTTTAAACCCATAATGTTTCTTGTGATCAATCATGAATAGGTGATGTAAGTATGTAAGGTCATGGTTCACTCCTATATTAGCTTCCACTCCACATGGCCTAGAGTCTACTACCTTAATCTTAACATTACCCGGACTACATGGTTTGATGGGTGGATCGGGACCTTTTTTAATTCCTAAATTCACATCTAAAGATGGAAGATTAGGTAACGGTTTTGGTTGAGGCTCCGGTTCATCAAAAATAGGAAATCCCCTAGAACTAAGAGTAAGGTTGTGATCACTATAAGCATTCAAACCTATATCCTCTAGTTGTGTTTGGTTCAAAGGTTCTACCTCCATCGGGATTCCTAAAGTCTCTTCTACTTCTTCCGGGTAAGTCACGGGCGGTGTGTGTGCCTCAAATGATGGTAGGACTTGTGAGGTAATTGGTGGGCCTGTGTTACTAACCTCATCATTCCTTGTGTCAAGATCACCTATATCCTCATCATGGGTTTTGGTAGAATTTAAACCTAACATTTTTCCTAATATCTCAAGTGCTTCTCTAGGCATCTCAACTTCTATATCCGAATCATAAGGATCATCCTCAATATTCTGACTGCTATATTCAAATTGCCCAAAAGATTCATCATGTGTTTCTTGAGATTCATCGTCATCGATCATAAAACCTAGGTCTTTTTGATCAATGTGATCATGCTCGGCTAGATCCTCCATCACATCAAGATCACCTAAGTGTTCACCCTGTATTATGGTAGTGCCTAACCATGACATGCAGCTAGGTGGCTCAACTCTAACCATCTCAGAATCTTGGTTTGATTCTAAGTTCATGTTCTTAGAAACTAGGTCTTTTTGCTCATACAAATCCACTAATTCGTTCCACTTATGGGTCATGGTTAGGAAGCTTTCCTCAAAATTCATCCAAAGGGTCTTACTAAAAGGAATTGATCCTGATAATGATCGTCTAATAGAAATCACACATGCATAGAATTCATTAAACCCATCTAACTTTACCCCCAACTCCTCTTGGAAATCACTAAGAGCACACAAAAATTCATTGGAATGATAGGAAGCAAATCTATTAGTGAAATATAGTTGTTCCTCTATTGTCAATGATCTAAATGGAGTTTCATCCGCCATAGTGACAAATGAAAATGGTTTTACAAACAAAGGGCACAAAGAAAAAGATAGACTACAAGAAAGCTAATAAAAAGAAAATAAAAATCTCACTAAGATAGGAATCTAATGAGTAGACCTAATAAAAAGAAATTTCAACCTAAGCAATAACTACTCCCCGGCAGCGGCGCCAAAAACTTGATGCGTGGTTTTGCGACCTTACAACAGGTTTTACCTCTCGAGGGATCTCAAGAGGCTTGCAATCCCCACCAGGCAGTATACCTGACCGATGTAGTATAGTGTAGTGGCAAGTACCGGGGGATTGATCGTTCTCTAGGGGAATAGTGTCGTTAGGATTGAAAAACTACTCTAATAGGTCTAAGGGTGAGGGAAGATTCTTTTTGTATTTTTTATATTTTTTATAAAAGCAAGTAAAATCTCGGGTTTGAAGGAGTGGGCGGAATTAGTTGCTAGTCAACTAACCCAAATAACTACAATTGCAAATAAAATAAAATAACTGAAAATAAAAAGGTTGTGGAACTTATATGGAGAGAAATGTGTTTACTTAGATTTCCTTACTCCCTAACTATTTTTTACCGGTTGATTAGTGTGTATTAATTGCGTGGATGACGGGTGTATTCCTTAATACCAACCGTGGGGTGGCGTACGTACTTCCCCAACTCTATAAGCTCCTACTTCACTCCTATGTCGAGCCGGCTAAGAAGCTCCTAACATGGGATCACTAGAATTCGCTCATGCATTAAATACAACCATAAAAACCTTAGTACGCATTGGTTCATGTTTCTTAAGACGTTCAAGCAAGTTACCGTATAGGAGGTTAGCCAGTTTTCTTAAGCCTAACATCGATAAACAATCATCCAATACAATTAATAACACACCAACAACCAATAATCAATAGTTAGGTTTCATTAGATCTAAGCAAACACAAGATAAATCTAGCCTAGCATGTTAAATAAAAGACAAGAACAAGATATAATCAAACAACACATAGACATATTGAATGATTAATTGATTACTTATCTTCAATTGAACATGGGAGATCCAAGGGTATAAAACCCTTAAAAATGGCAGAAAAATCGTCTTAGGGTTTCTCCTCACAAAGTTGCACCACTAATGACTAAAAATTATGAAAATATATATAGGAAAACAAATCTGACGGCGTCACGTTATAGAGCTTGACGCCATCACCTCGCCTCGTTTAGGGTTTCTTGATGGCCTTCTTGACGCCGTCCCCTTTTAATCCTCCAAAATCCTCTCTGGCGCGTCAAGGGTTGACGGCGTCACACTGGGGCTTGACGCCGTCACAGGTACTATTCCAACAGATTTAGAGACTTTGTTGTTTTCTTCACTTTTATGCTCCAAAAACGTCCAAAATGCTTCCTTTTCCAGATTTCTTCTCCAAAGTACCTAAAATGACAAAAGGAACGATTTAGGGCAATATTTGATCAAATAAATATGATTTAGGGCTTAAATGACCCCCTAAAAGCGGTACACTTTTCGCTTCATCAGGACTTTTGACATGTTGGTCAACAATGCTGCTGCATCTACACATATTAAGAAGGTGTTTCTTGCATTTGGTGTAATACTTGCCCCTCACCTTTGGCCCACTAACCTGGATGAGAAGCGATACAAGCATACATCCAAACTGAATTGAATTGTTCTTGCACATGGGCATTAAGTTTGCGGCTAGGCTTATAGCAAACCTGATTCTGACTTGCGCTTCGGCTACTGATTCTGGATTCCAAAGTAATTTTGTTGCTGACCCATTTCTTCATGCCAAGATAATTCCTTTTTATTATATTTCATTTTTACTGATTCACGATGAATTAAAACTCATTTTGCTTAACGTACTATGCTATTTGTTGGTATCGCCTGATCTTGAAATATATGGTGCTTCTACAAAAATACTGTCGTTTGGTGAAACTTGCTAAAAGTAAAGAAGTGTCATCAACAAAAGTATAAAAAAGTGCAGTTTTAGTAAGCAATCATGAACAACCCTTTGTGTTTAATTATAGTGGAACGCACTCTAAATATCAGATGTTAGTTTAGAATTCGTTTCAATAAGTTGCTCATTGCCACTATTAGATGTATGTTACTTTGCTATATTCTGAATTTGCAGAATGAACAGAGAAAAAAGCGTACATCAGTTACTTGCTTACGAGTTGATGATGAACACATGAAAGTGTTTGAAAATCGTGTGAAACACATTCTTACGAGTTTAGCGTCTACGACATTCACAAAATTTGTTAACAAGTGGAATACAGCTCTGGATGCAGGGATAAAACGTATGCGAAAATGCTCTTTCTGATATACGGACTTTCCATACAAGTTAATATGAGAATTGAGATTAGGCCAGGTTTAAGTTCTGTTCTAATTGATCATCTCTGTTTATAACGAAAATTCAGTAACAAGGGTTTTTCTTTGGATCAAATTCTTCAGCGCATTGGCCTGTTTATCTTTCTTTCTAAAACTCATTGGCTGGTAATTGTCTAATGTAGTTGTAGATGTATAACGACGGGTTTTATCTCAATGTCACCCGAGTTTCGAGGAGTTAGAAAAATGGAAAAGAGACTTGCGACACACATATTCGCCGGAACAAATTAGTTAAGACATTATGTTCAGGTAAGCCAACTCTAATTATCTATGCATTACTAAAATTTTTTGTAGTATACGATTGTCTGATGTATTGAGCCCCTGTTAAGCCCATTAAGTAATCCGCCATGTCGCAACTTCTACTACATACTATCAGACATATTAATTATGCATATATCATATTTGTATGAAGCTAATAGTAGTTAAGTAATTATTGGAAATACTTACAACTGAAGGACGGATTCCTCCAAGAACTGTGTAGAGTGAGAGCTTTCCGACAGGTATGCACATTCCCTATAGCGTATTTGTATAAAAATCAGTCATCATTACTATTGGTTAATCTTCGACAACAAACTTACTATTACACTACTAAAAAGGTAACAAACACATATATAGAACACGTATACTAAAGGTTGCAATTTCAATTGGGTAACACTATAGGATGTCTGAAGCTGTCTGAAGTGTATTCAGTATGTATAAATCCTCCAAAATCCAGGTTTTGGGATCTTACTTTGCAATCTGTATCAACAGAAAGTAGGCTCACTCTTGCTCCAGGTCAACATCATGTAGTTACTGAAGCTGAATATGAGTTACTTTTTTATTATAGCAATTTCCAGCTTTTGTTTTTTACTGAATAGATTGGGAAGTTTATGCATTTTAACACAGTTTTGATGCTGTCCACCGCTTGACCCGTATTCTTTCTAGGCAAATCTTCTAACCTTACCAAGTTGACCTGTTATGGATAAACGATAACCCAGATCAACACATTTACATTTAAACGGGTCGAAATAACTACCTCTTATTTTTCCTAACAGTGTTTTCACACTCTATGTCAGTCTTTAAAACATAGAAGCTATGTACTAGACGATGATATTGGATCGAGTGGTCCACTGCGTATAACTCGACAGAAAGCTTATTGCGACACTTTTATGAATTAGTTACGTTATATTAAATGAATATTAGTGGATGACTATTTCCTTATGCAGGTACAAGACTATGATTTAAGATAGTTGTTTATCTTAATCACACACGGTTGTTACGATTTAGCAAATTTCGATCCACAAACCTTCATAGAAGGTAAGGAAAATGGCTTTAAAAAACTAATAGCTTTATAAAACCCTTCATAGTGTTATGAGAGGATATGAGGCCTTAAAGGATCAATAAGTTACGCGCCTTATACACGATGTGTTGAAATAATATGGGCCTTATTTGTCCACCGCATGTTTGTTGCCCTATTTGTCGACCGCAATGGTATACAAAAGCTTCTTGAATTCCCAAGTGTGCCTCTGACTTTCTATGCTAAATGTTGTCATGCTTATGTATCAACTCATCTAACTATATATAGGTCCTCTTTAACTCGAACACACACTTGTAACCACGCTAATAAACACAAACTACTACTACTTATTAAGCTATGAAACGTAAACAACAATAAGTAAATGATATATGAGAGATTAGAGAAGAATAGAGAAGAGATTAAGAGAAGAAGAGTCGGATGATTATCATTCACATATAACTTTGACAGAGCTTCCGCATAAGAATGAAAACCAACAAATGAAATGTCACCCCATGCCTTCTATTTATAGGCTTACAATTAGGGCGATATGAGCTAATTCTATTCTAGAAGGTTTCACTTAAATGGCCGGCCCATGGATCACTAATGGACCGAGCCTTTAACTTAAACATATGATCCATAGTTAAGCAACATTTTATCGGAAATGAACAAGACTTGAAATATGAATAAACCGTGTTCCTAACAATCTCCCCCTAAGTCTTGGTCATCAATGTTGCTCGACGTCATCTTTGCTTCTTTGGCTTCCGACGTCTTGATAATCTTTGTTCTTTGTTCTTGACTTGAAATGTTATGGTTTTGTCTCGATCTGCCAATCTCCAACGTCTTTTCGTCTTTTCCATCATGCTCATATATCTTTGACTTTTGTTCTGCAGCTTGTTCTCACTTTTCAATCTTTAACTTGAGAAAGGTTGTAGTGCTTGAACTTTTGACTTTACTTTATCATTTGTTGAACTTTTGTTATTTATGAGTCTTTGAGAGAACATATCTTCAGGATATGAGCATGATGGAGTCTTGA
Organism: Artemisia tridentata subsp. tridentata; assembly: GCA_021014915.2. Taxonomy (NCBI): domain Eukaryota; kingdom Viridiplantae; phylum Streptophyta; class Magnoliopsida; order Asterales; family Asteraceae; genus Artemisia; species Artemisia tridentata. Next base: position 377,814,753 of record CP139509.1, read on the forward strand.
TGGTCGAACTCCAGATCCTCAGCAGCAGCAGCACGAACCAACCGGCACTTACAGGCTTAGATTTCGAGATTGTCAACAGCATAGTGTGAAGACTTTCTCTAATCCTCGACTAGGCCGTTCTGAACCGAATACCCCCGAAAGAGCTTACACGGACACACCGAAGTGCACCCACGATTCAGTGAGTCGCTGGAGATCACCCCACGACTGTAGACCGTTTGGAGCAAACACTAAGCGTAACCCACAAGGAGTTACCGAAGTGACCTGCTGTCAGGGCTGTTTGATGTTGACCCTGGCAGGATTTCCATTCAATCATTGATAATCACAATTATGATTTTTCTCATGAATGTTCTAGGCAGATTGCTAAGATCTACGAAGGACTCTTTCTTAATTTTACAACTGCTGCCCATGATGTAGAACAGCAGAGTAATACTAAGTGTTCCTAAGAGATTTTTGATGAATCTCATGGCTCTAGACTCAATTAGTGAACATTTTTTTGGTCGTCGGAGGCGTGGAGCAGAGCGCCTCCTTTTCAATATCAACACATCTCGTAGTGAGAGGTCGATAGATGATGAAGGGTTCTCCGTGTGAAATGAAACAAGTATCTTTTGAGAGACACTTGAGTGGCTAGAAGGTTTAGTGCAGGGCGTCACTGGGTCCATGACGTCTTTTGTATTCAATACCGATGATGCTCAGTCAACCAGTAGATTATGTATTGAACCCGGTGTCTGCCCTAAGGTTGAACAAATGGAGGGCTATTTCTTTTCACCCTTCTCTTTGCTTTTCTCTTTAATTCTTCAACTCCTTCTTTCTCCTTTCATTTCATTTCTCCTTTTTTATATAATACCTAGGACTTTCTAGTTCTAAACTATGGGATTTGTCCTTGGGTAGATCCCTCCGGCTTTGGCGGATCATAGGACGGTTTTCCTAAACCTTAGTCACCTTATTACTCCATGACTATCCTATGTTGATGCCATTTACCAAAACCTTTGAAAATCTCTCAAAGTGTCGATGAATGTAAAAACATTTTATTGACACCTTGAGAGTTTTGGGTTTTTCAGAAGGACTCCCCCTTAACATGTGCTCATAAGTAATTAATTTGAAATTTGCACATGTCGGGAAGAGTTGGCACTTTTGAATTGATTGATATTCAATGAATATGATCATCGCGAGGCACGCTTACATCACTAGTAAACTAGCTTGAAATTATTACCCGTCCAGATCACATTCAAGGAAAATTGCTCGAAATCTGTACATTCTACTCAGACACGTCCGTTGCGAGACACGTTTACATCACCAGATGAACTGGCTTGAAATTATTACCCGTCCGGGACATGTCCTTTTGTAACACCCCAACCCGACAAGGGTAAAGATATCACAACAATGGTGGCATATCAGAAGTCACAGAACATCCAATAAATAAAAACATCAAAAGTCTTAACATTAAATCCAAGATAAGTCAACACGACTTAAATCAAAATGCAAGACAAGATAACTGAAGTACAAAATCCAATATTCAAATGCCCAAACAATGGCATATCAAAATAAAAAGAAGTTCAAATGGTAAAGCTAAATAACTAAGGTCAAAACTCCAAAATAGATTGCTCTTATCCCAAAGCTAAAACCCAGCTCCTAGCTTAAGTACCTGCCGCAGGAAAAGAAATGCGGCTGAGCTACGAGAGCTCAGTGAAAAGATATATAGATAACAAAAGCAATAATAGACAGCAGTACAAGAAATCAGGAATACAGATCATACAGACATAATCAAAACGAAGGAATAGGAACAAGGAATAAATAAGGAATAAGAATGAATAAGATTTATAAGATAGGAAAAAGAAACAGAATTCTATCACGAGCCCAGAAAACAGACAATAACATAACAATATAATCCAACTAACCTATATAGAGTGATCAGCTCTCAGATAATGTGAAAGACGTGTATCGCACACACCATCAGTCACCAGATATAATAAACAATAAACATATACCAATTTCAGATAATAGATCAAATCTAGGATGCATCCATACGCCCCTGCAGACAAATCATAATCATAATGGCCATAGCAAATAATAAATAAGGGACGGAACAGGTCATCACTCTCCTGCCCTAGAGTCATGTCAAAGGTGCATCAATGACATGGACATGAAACCCTCATGCCTAGTGATTTGCTCAGATATCAAACTGTAGGTCAAAGGTCAGATGTACTATCAAAATAATCAAAAGTCATATCTTAAGGGTACATGGCAAAAAGGTTCATGTCAAACAGTTCAGAAATAAATGTCAAAGGTTCAAATCAAAGTTTAAGAAAAAGGTTCAGGATAGAAGATCATAGCAAATGGTTCAAAACAAAGATCACATCAAAAGCTCATAAATAGAAGGGGACATAGCAATGGTATAGGGAATCCTAATAAGGAAAATGAAAAGCAGAAAGAAGGGGATGAAAAACCCTTACTGAAAAAGGGCAGAATATCTGTACCTTATTAGCACAGCAGAAAAACAAGAAAGCAAACACGAAACGGAAATCAGGGCTTCTCCTTCTTCACACCTAAAGGAGTAGAAGACGGAATTACAAAATATTCAAACTCAGACTATTACTTTTAATTTACCTTTCCATTTTAATAACTTTCTATTTTTAGTAACTTTCGAGATTTAGTAAGTTTCCATAATTAGCAGGTTTCCATATTTAGTACGATATTAGTACCCCAGAATAGGTCAAGTTCTTATTTAAGGATTATTATGGAATTTAAGTATATTTTATCAAGTTACAAAAGTTTAGGGTTAATTATGACAAGTATACATAGTTTAGGGTTTTAATAGTAAATTTACCAAAGTTGAAGGTTTAAAAATAAAAGTATCATAATTATCCATTCGAACCCATAGGTTTTCCAGAATTACACATTTAACCTTTAAGTTTCACAATTTACCATATACACCCCTTTAGTTAATTAATTTACAATTTACCTTATAATTATATAAATTACAATCTAACCCTTATCATAGTTACATTTACACATCAAGCCCTTTATTTCACAAATTTACAAAAAATACCCCTTTAAAAATATTAAGTGTACGACAGCCCCTTAAGTTTCAGAAATTACAAAACAAGTCCCTTATATTTACAAAACTTACAATTCGATTCATAAATTATTAACAATTACATATTAAGTCCATGAATATTCAAAATTACCCATTACACCCTTCATAATATTATTTACACCGAGAACCTTAAAGTTTCCAGAAATTTCACTTTTAGTCCCTCCTTTTATTTAAATTCCAATTCGACACCATATTTACAAAATAATTCCTTATCTCTCCCAATTTACATATAAGACCATCATGTTATAATTTTTATATATTCTCCCAGATCTATATAACATTACAAAAATATCCAACAAGTTTTAAAAATTATAAAACACCCCCTTCACATTTTATTTTTAATTCGGTATACAAAAATATATATCAAAACTAAACCCTAATAATCCCAATCATTTTGGAATCATTATATCATCATAGTACAATATTTATTTCCAGGTTTCATCATCCAAAACCCTCATCCAATCGGTTTTAATATTTTTCACGATTTTCCTTTATTTTCTCATAAAAATACGATAACCCAAATAAATTCGAAAGCCACGATTTAGGACCCAATAATTCGAATGACCATTTTTCTTATGATATACGAAGCATATAGAACTCATGAAAATTACATAGCAAGCTCAGAAAAATCGCATGTATTTTAGATAGCCCGATTACGTTTTTAGGGTTTATTAGCTCGTTATTTGTCATACGATTTATATAGTGTGCATGATTCGATTCCACCATTTTTCACACGTTGTGATTTTATGTGACTCGGTACAAGGTTTTTCGACCCAAAAATTCACCACGCCTAAACGAACGATCCCAGAGGTGTGTAGCTATTTTTCCCACCTTCTTGGCACTAGGAAGAACACCAGAAAAATACTCCTTTGCTTCAGAAAATTCGGATCAAGTGTGTGTGATTTTTGTGTGTATCGGCTATTAGTTTTTAGGGTTTGTTGGCAAATAAAAATTATGGGGTTGGTTATATGATAAATGCCGAGCATCAAGGGGGAGGAAAATGGCTATAGAACCGGTCTTGATTGACCAAGAAATCAATCTTCCATATTTAGATTATTTCCTTTAATTAATTTGTATTTTAAATGATTTTAAATAATAACAAATATATGTAAGGTGTTTTAATTCGGCCCATGTAGTTTTTAAAAGTGTAATTATACTCTTTTGTACATTGTAAAAATATTAGAAGCTTGCCTCAAAATTATCTCACTTGATTTGTAGTTCGTTTCCAGAGATTCGGGATTAATTCGGTACTTTAATTAAGCTTTAATTCATTTTTAAAGTTGCAGGGGTAATTTGGTAATTTTACAGATTATCTGAATTTCGGGTATTACAACTTCTTCCCCACTAACAAAAAAATTTCGTCATTGAAATTTGCAGGAAGCAGAAAGGAAAGAGAGCAGAAAAACAAAACAAGGACATATCAGACTAAAACGAGAATTGCGGATAACTAGCTCGTATCGATTCCTCGGTTTCCCAGGTAGCCTCACACTTCGGGTGATTCTTCCAAAGAATCTTTACGAACGGAATAACTTTGTTTCGCATGACTCGTTCCTGACTATCCAGAACCGCTTCCGGCTTTTCAGACAAAGACATATCAGGTCGGATCTGATTGGGCGGATAAGACACTACATGCAATGGATGATAATTGTATCCCCTCAGAAGAGATACATGGAAACATTGTGCACATGAGATAGCTGAGGAGGTAAAGCCAGACAATAAGAAACCTCCCCAATACGCTCCAGAATCTCAAACGGTCCAATAAATCGAGGACTCAACTTGCCCTTGATTCCAAAACGCTTAACACCACGGAAAGGAGATACTTTCAGAAATACCCGATCACCTATATTAAACTCCAGATCACGACGGTGCTTCTCAGCATAACTCTTCTGACGAGCACGCGCCTCTTTCAATTTCTCCCTAGCAACAGCTACCTTTTCATTAGTGATCTCGATCATTTCAGGATCCTCGATCAGACGTTCACCTACCTCCTTCCAACAAATAGGAGCCCTACATTTCCTACCATACAACATCTCGAAGGGAGCCATTCGGATACTCGCGTGCCAACTGTTATTATACGCAAACTCTACTAAACACAAATACTCATCCCAACTACCTGTCCATTCCAATGCACACGCCCGTAACATATCTTCCAAAGTCTGAATGGTCCTCTCAGACTGACCATCAGTTTGGGGATGAAATGCAGTACTGAACTTATGGCGAGCGCCCCAAGCTTTATGAAGTCCCTTCCAGAAACGCGAAGTGAAACGAGGATCACGATCAGAAACAATAGACGAAGGCATACCATGCAATCGAACATTCTCTTGCTGAAAAATCTTCGCCAACTTATTGATACTATAGGTCATACGAATAGGTAAGAAATGAGCAGATTTAGTCAGCCGATCAACGACCACCCAAATTGCATCATGTCTTTTACGAGTCAAAGGCAGACCAGAAACAAAATCCATAGAAATCTCATCCCATTTCCATGCAGGAATCTCCAAAGGCTGTAACAGACCACTAGCCCGCTGGTGCTCAATCTTGACCTGCTGACAAGTCATACACCTAGCCACAAATAAAGCCACGTCTTGCTTCATACCGTTCCACCAGAAATGCTGCTTAAGATCCCGATACATCTTGGTAGAACCAGGATGAATAGTAAAAGGAGAACTGTGAGCCTCAGTCAATACTGCCTCACGCAGATCATGATTATTAGGCACGCATAGACGATCCTCATACCAGACAACTCCACTATCATCAACTCTGAACTCAGTCTGCTTACCTTCTTCTATATTATGAACAACGGCCCAAAGCTCACCATCATCTTTCTGAGCTTCTTTAATACGCAACATCAGGTTCGACTCAATTTTCAAACTAGCCCAGTAACCAACATCACGCCGAATACACAACTCGACATCCAAACGCTCCAAATCCCTGAGAACATGGGGATCAATCTCCAAACTAGCAATCATTCCAGATTTCCGACTAAGGGCATCGGCAACAACATTTGCCTTGCCTGGATGATACTGGATGTTCGTGTCATAATCTTTCAGAAGCTCTAACCATCGCCTCTGTCTCATATTAAGCTCCTTCTGAGTAAAGATGTATTTGAGACTCTTGTGATCAGTGAAGATATCACATGATTCGCCATACAAGTAATGTCTCCAGATTTTTAATGCAAAAACAACAGCTGCTAACTCCAGATCATGAGTTGGATAATTTTCTTCATAGGGTTTCAATTGCCGGGAAGCATAGGCAATCACCTTGCCATGTTGCATAAGCACATAGCCCAAACCCTTCTTAGAAGCATCACTATAGATTTGGAAACCTCCAGAACCCGATGGTAAAGTCAGAATAGGTGCAGAAACCAATCGCCTTTTTAACTCTTCAAAACTCTGTTCACGTTCATCTGTCCATACAAACTTTTCACCCTTCCGCATCAATTGAGTCAAAGGCAAGGCCAACTTAGAAAATCCCTCTACAAAACGCCTGTAGTAGCCAGCTAATCCCAGAAAACTCCTGACTTCAGTCACAGTGGTAGGTCTCGGCCACTTGGTGATAGCCTCAACCTTAGATGGATCCATGGTGATACCATCTGCAGACACAATGTGACCAAGGAAAGCTACTTGGTTCAGCCAGAACTCACACTTAGAAAATTTCGCGAACAATTTCTGCTGCCTCAGAATACCCAAAACAGTACGCAAATGCTGCTCGTGCTCCTCCGCCGATTTAGAATACACCAGAATATCATCAATGAAAACGATGACGAATTTATCAAGAAATTCATGGAAGACCCGGTTCATCAAGTCCATAAACACCGCAGGAGCATTTGTTAAACCAAAAGGCATAACCAGAAACTCATAATGTCCATATCGGGTGCGGAAAGCAGTCTTAGAAACATCCTGCTCTTTAACCCGCAATTGGTGATAACCAGATCGCAAGTCGATTTTAAAGAACACCTTGGCTCCTTGCAGCTGATCAAACAAGTCATCAATGCGAGGAAGCGGATAACGGTTACGAATGGTAATGCGATTAAGCTCACGGTAATCAATACACAACCGCATAGACCCATCCTTCTTCTTCACGAAAAGCACAGGAGCACCCCATGGCGAAACACTAGGGCGAATAAAACCATAGTTCAACAACTCTTCCAGTTGCTCCTTTAACTCTTTCAGTTCAACAGGTGCCATCCGGTACGGAGCCTTAGAGATAGGTTCGGCACCGGGAATCAGATCAATAAAAAATTCCACTTCTCTAGCCGGAGGAAGACAAGGAAGTACTTCAGGGAAAACATCAACAAAATCCCGAACAATGGGAACGCTAGAAATATCAGGACTCTCCACAGATGAATCTTTAACAGAAGCCAAATAACCTTGGCAACCATGAGTCATCAAGGTTCTTGCTTTCAAATCAGAAATGATTTTAACAGTTTTCAGAGGACGAGATTCATGATAGACGAATTCAGGACGTTTCAGATCACCAAAAATCACATTTCTGGCGTGGCAGTCAATGGTTGCTCGATGGAAAGCCAACCAATCCATACCCAGGATGACATCAAACTCAATCATGTCCAGAGGAAGTAAATTTGCCGGACGAATCCGATCATCGAAGCGTAACGGACAGTTCAAATATTCATGATCGATAAGGATATGATTTTTCATTGGGGTAGATATAGCAATTTGGTTATTTAGTGGTGTTGAAGGTATATTCAGTTTCTTAGCTAGTTTCACAGATATGATAGAATGTGTTGCTCCAGTGTCAAAAAGCGCGAAAACAGTAAAATCACCAATATACAAAATGCCGGTAATGGTACCTGTAGCCTTAGCCGCCTGATCCCGCGTAGTAGAAAACACACGCCCAGTATTCGGAGGAGGGGGAGGAAGGAGATAGTTCCCAGCAGATGCAGGATTCTGCTTTGGGCAGTCCTTCACCTGATGTTCAGTAGACCCACATCGGAAACACGCACTAGATGCTCTACGAGACTCTCCTGGATGACTTTTCCCACAAGTAGTACAGATAAGAGGAGGAGGTAAGTTCCCAGATGAACCCCTTTGAGAACTCGATCCAGCACCACAAGACTGCTGCTGATAACCCTTGGAAGGCTGATCCTTCCACTGCTTCTGACCATTATTGCGCCCCTGGCGCTCATCACCCTGCCTAGAAACCGAACCAGAATCCTGACCCCTAGAATTTGGTCTCCACTGATCATAGCTCCTACCTGACTGACCCTGATAATCATGACCACGATCTGACTGACCCCGCTGCTCAAAGCCCTTACCAGAATACCCTTTGTTGTCCCGACTCTGACCCTGCTGCTGAATCCTGTCGCCATCACGGTTTCGCTTAAAACCCACCTTCTTATGAAAAATCTCGATGTTGCGAGCTGCGTCGCAACATGCTGACGGATCAGCGAACTCCTGATTAAGAAGACGATCTAAAACCCATTTCTTTAGTGCCCACTTATAATGCTGAAGAAGCGAAAAGTGTACCGCTTTTAAGGGGTCATTTAAGCCCTAAATCGTATTTATTTGATCAAATATCGCCCTAAATCGTTCCTTTTGTCATTTTAGGTACTTTTGAGGAGAAATCTGGAAAAGGAGGCATTTTGGACGTTTTTGGAGCATAAAAGTGAAGAAAACGACAAAGTCTCAAAATCGGCTGAAAGTTACCTTTGACGGCGTCACAATTTACTCTGGACGGCGTCATGCCTTGGCAAGAAAAGGTGGACGTGAAATTTACTCATGATAAGCCAGTGAAAATAGCATGTGAATTCTGACGGCGTCACGCTTTAACCTGATCAAGGGCGTCACGGCTTAAATCAAAGAGGGACGGCGTCACGTTCAAGGTTCGACGGCGTCAAGCCTTGATAAGCCAGAATGGATTTTGGAAGAGCTAAAGAGGGACGGCGTCAAGAAGGTCATCCGGGAACCCTAGAAGCGGCGAGGTGACGGCGTCACACTCCATAAGGTGACGCCGTCAGATCCAAAAATCTATATATAGTTTTCTAATTTTTTGTCATTAGTGTGGAACTTAGTGTGTGGAATTTTGGGAGAAAACCCTAGGACGATTTTAGCATCTTTTTCAAGGCTTTTTGCCTTGAGATCTTCCATGTTACATTGAAAGATAAGTTATCAATTAATCATTCAATATGTCTATGTGTTGTTTGATTTTATCTTGTTCTTGTCTTTTGTTTAACATGTTAGGCTAGATTTATCTTGTGTTTGCTTAGATCTAATGAAACCTAGCTATTGATTATTGGTTATTAGTGTGTTATTAGTTGTATTGGATGATTGTTTATCTATGTTAGGCTTAAGAAAACTGGCTAACTTCCTATTCGGTAACTTGCTTGAACGTCTTAAGAAACATGAACCAAATGCGTACTAAAGGTTTTTATGGTTGTATTTAATGCACAAGCGAATTCTAGTGATCCCATGTTAGGAGCTTCCTAGCCGGATCGACATAGGAGTGAAGTAGGAGCTTGTAGAGTTGGGGAAGTACGTACGCCACCCCACAATTGGTATTAAGGAATACACCCGTCATCCACGCGACTAATACACACTAATCAACCGGTAAAAGATAGTTAGGGAGTAAGGAAATCTAAGTAAACACATTTCTCTACACATAAGTTTCCCACCAAACTTTTCATTTTTGTTATTTTATTTTATTTGCATTTGTAGTTATTTGGGTTAGTTGACTAGCAACTAATTCCGCCCACTCCTTCAAAACCGAGATTTTACTTGCTTTCATAAAAATATAAAAACATAAAAAAGAATCTTCCTCAACCCTTAGACCTATTAGAGTAGTCTTTCATACCTAACGAACACTATTCCTTGTGGAGAACGATCAATCCCCCGTACTTACCACTACACTATACTACATCGGTCAGGTACACTGCCTGGTGGGGTTGTAAGCCTCTTGAGATCCTTCGAGAGGTAAAACCTGTTGTAAGGTTACAAAACCACGCATCAAGTTTTTGGCGCCGCTGCCGGGGAATAGTTATTGTTTAGGTTGAATTTTTATTTTATTAGGTCTACTCACTAGATTCCTTTCTAGTGAGATTTTTATTTTATTTTTGTAGGTCTTCTTTAGTCTATCTTATTTCTTTGTTTGTTTGTTCGTAATTTCCATTGACTCTTCCGTTCACCATTATGGAGAACGCGAATCCACCATACCACCAACCACGTAATTCACCCACTCCATATGACATCTTGATGTTTAAACAACATAAAGATGAACCTCTCTATGATGCATGGACTCGTTTTAAATATTTACTCCAAAAAGTCCCTCATCATAACTTCAATTTTTGGTCCCTAACTCAAGTTTTTTACAATCATGTCGACCGACATGCCCAAAGGGACATTTACCATATTGCCGGCAGGGATATTAGGGAATTAAGTGCTGAGAAAGCATGGGAAGCTATTGATAATTGTGCCCAATATTATTATATGGTAGACAACCCAACAAACATTAATACAAGTCAATTGACCACAAATTTCAAGGATCATGAAACAAGTTTGTTTGGGGATGAATATGTTAGTGTTGAGATACCTAAGTGGTTGTCATGTGTTAGGAACACGTTTTAATTATTTACAAGTCTTGTTCATTTATAATGTTGCAAGTTTAATAGGATTATATTGTTTGTAATTATGGACCGGTCCATTAGTAATCCATGGACCGGTCACAATAGATAGTTCATGTTAGTAACATGCATGGGAATATTCCTAGAATGATTCCCTCCCATTGCCTATAAATACAAGGCATGGGGTGCACTCTTATTGTCGGTTTTTCATGTTTAGAGCGGAAGCCATGTTTGTGTAAAGTTTGATCAAGTGAAAAGCCTACCATTCTTATTCTTCTCTTCTCATTTTCTCTTATTTCTCGCTTATCGTATCTAGCTTATTAATATTATTTCCATACGTAGCTTATTATCTAGATAGTAGTACGAGTTCTTATTGTCTATACGAGTGTGTGGTTAAGATCTAAACGGGAACCTACAAGTGGTATCATACGCCAAGGGATTATTAGGATAGTGTGTTTGAGTCGTTAGTATTCTTAATTACGTTGGTTTTTATAGATCTAGTAAGGTTTTGTTCAAATCTACACGTTAAACTCTTCGTTGTGTTGATAAGTCACTTTTAGCACGTTAAACTTTCACAAATTTTCGTCAAATCTCATTTTCTAATCATTAACGAGCTACAAATTACTCAAAGGTTTTATCGCAGTTGGCAATCAAGAAAGATTAGGGTTTCATCGCATTTGGGAGATCTTCAATTATCGCATTTGGGACTCAGTATTGTACTTTCTTGTATTAGAAAGATTACATACTTCGACTTGGTTATTTCTCTTCTCTTGTATTAGAGATTGAGAATTTGGACTTGTGATAAATTATCGCAGTTTGATTTTTCAAATTGTAGTTGTTTATCGCACTTCATAGTTTTATCGCTATTGAAGGTTTTCGCCTTTGGTGAATTGTCCTTATCGCATTTGGTAAACTTGTTCTATCGCACTTGGTGAACTTGTTTTATCGCACTTGGTCAACTGATATTATCGCAATTGGTGAACTCATCTTATCGCATTTGGTGTACTAGTTTATCGCATTTGGACAAAATCTTTTGGATTTTCAAAACCAACTTACCATAACTCATAAACACATATCTTAATTATCTTCAAGATCCAGATATGTCTCAACCACCTCATTTCAACTACTACTATCAGCTACAGCAACATCCTCAACAACAGCAATTTCATCCTCAGTATCAACAACAACAAGCATTCGTTCAACAACATCAATTTCTCTCTCCACCACAAGTGTCCCCACAACAAATCATGCAACAGAACCAACAACTGCAAAATTATCCATCCTACTCCAGAGAACCTCATTGGTTTAACAAGATGTGTGAAGCAATCAGTAGCCAGCAATCACGTCATGAAGCTGGAAGTCAAGAAACTCCACCAATGCTAACTCCGGGTAACTACGTACAGTGGGCTAGTAGATTCCTCAGATTCGTTGAACTCAAAAAACCCCATGGTCAGTATCTCAAGAAGGTCATTGAAGAAGGACCGTATCCTATTCCAGCTACTGTGGTTTCAGCAACTCCAGAGAGAGATGAAACATCCACACCCATTCCGGTTGCCAACTACACAACTGAGCAAACATTACAGCAAGAGGCAAACCAATTGGCTATGTCTTTCATACTTCAAGGAATTCCCAATCCTATCTACCGAAGTATTGATGCTCAAAAGACAGCCAAAGATATGTGGGAACATGTTCATCTTCTCATGGAAGGAACAGAGTTGAACCAAGAAGATCTTGAGTCCAAGTTATATATGGAGTATACACACTTCATCATGGAACCAGGGGAAACTATTGAATCTTACTACCACCGTTTCACCAACATTATCAACGATCTTGATCGTCATGATATAAAGTTACCAAAGATTGCTATCAACTCCAAATTCCTTGGATGTCTTGGTCCTGAATGGCAAAAATATGCAACTTTTGTGAGACAGACAAAGAAAATTGGTGATGTCAAATACGGACTCATGTATGATTACCTCAGACAACATCAATCAGAAGTGGATAAAGAAATTGCAGCACGAGGAGGCTTCACACCAGCACCAACACCAAACTCACTTGCTCTCGTTGCTCAATCCAACTTCTCTTTACCACAACAGGAATTTGGCAACTCATCTTTTCAACCAAACATTCCACCCCAACCTCATAATCAAATCATTCCTTATGAAGCACCACAACAATACTCTGATAACCAGCTGGTTCCATACAACAACACCGATTCAATGCTATATTCAAATGCAGATCATGATGAAGAAGAGGATGCTTTCAATTCACTTAATGAAGCATTTGGATTGATTGCTAATGCATTTGGCAGATTCACCAAATCCAACAACCGTCTTCGTTCATCTTCAAATACCAGGAATCAGGCAGTTGTTCATGATGGCAGAGTTGAAGTTCAGAACAGGTCTTCAGGCAGATTTGGTTCAGGAAATCGTGGATATGGAAATCAAAGGGTTCAGTCAGGAGGAAATAGGTTCACTGCTGCAGGGGTAAACAGAAACAGTATAGGGAATGTTCAGAGAGGAAATTCAAATGTTGGGAATGGTCAGAAAGGCATTGCTAATACATCTATCACATGCTACAATTGTGGGGGAAATGGTCATATGGCTAATACTTGTCCGAAGCCGAGAACAATGGGCAGTCAGTATCACAAAGAAGCTCTTATGATGGCACTCAAAGATGAAAGAGCAGCTGGGATGATGACTCAAAATGATCAAAGTTTTATGGCAAACGTGGAATCAGATGATGAGATGGAAGACCTTGAGGCCAATGCTGCAGTCATGCTTATGGCTAACATGCATGAAATGAATTTGTCCGAGTCAGGCCCAGTATATGATACTGATGGTCTTTCTCAGGTACCCGATCCTACATGTCTTATTCATGAAATTGCTTTACCGTCTCTATCTTCATCTACAAACGAAACTTTTGTTCAAAATGAGTTATTTTCATCACCATCCGATGATCCAGTTAACACGGTTGTATCATTTGATGATGATAAAACAGTTGTTTCCTTTGATGATCTCATCGATGATGCTAATTGTGATCATATTGAACAAAACGATCAGTTGAATGATCAAGATTCGGACTTACAGGCCTTATTATTGACCACCCAGTCACAAATAGAAAAATGCAATGACATCAATCAGAAGCTCAAAGAGAAAATTGCAGTGTTAACAAAGGATAATGAGTGTTATAAATTACAACTTTCCGGATATCTAAAACAAGATAAACGAGAAAAAGGTTTTGAAACAGCTTTCCAACAAGAGTATGTAAAAGTTCAAAATTTAGAAAGTCAAGTTCGTGAGTTAACCATTGCCAAAGCTGAGCTTTTCTCTCAAAAAGAAAAGGATCAATTGGAGTTTAAAATTCAAATTAATACTTTAAATTCTGAGTTGTTGAAAACTCAATCTGAGCTTTCTGCATCTCAATCGGATCTTCTTGAAGAAAAGAAAGCTAATAGGAAATGTGTTGACTCCTATCTTGATCAAATTCTGGATTTGGAAACCAAACTCAAAGACTTTCAAAACATTGTGTATAAAACGGGTAATTCTGTAACGCAAATTCAAAAGAATGTTGTAAAACCAAGTCCTAAGGGAGTCAGTTTTGCACTTGGAAGTGACACACCCCGAAATTTACACAAAGCACTCAAAGCGAATCCTAAGTTATACAATGCAACATTTCTGTTAGATGATTCCTTTCAACGTGTTGTTATGTACTCTGTTGATGAAGAAACTGATTTTCTTGAAAACAAGATTGAGGGTCGATCCAATTCACAACAAAAGTTTTCAAAAGTACATTATGATTATAATGCAAGACCTCATTTGAGCAAATCATTTGTTCCTCCAAAGGATCATCCAGAACAAACGTTAACATACACACACATAAGTGCTCCCTCGTCCATAACTTCTGATTCTATGACTGGTGTACAATTTAAAGATTGTTTGACAGAGGATCTTGTTGATCCACAAATGCCTAAAGAATGTCGGGTTCTTCGATATTTTAAGACATTTATGGATGACATTTTTCGTTTGGAGACTGAAATTGAGTTTAGTTCTCAAATTCCTATCTCGTCTTTTCTTTCTCCTGTTCAGAAGGAAAAGAAGGAGATTCTCCAAAAGAAAATTCTTCCTCATGTTAGAAATCTGAAAAAGGGTGCAACAAGATGGGAAGAGGAGTTAAAAACGGAGATAGCATCTATGCGATCCATTTTCAAAGCTAAAGATGACAAGGTTCAACGTCAAAAACTTCAAAAGAAATTTTTAGCAATAGAAAATGATCGACTCTTGGAAAAAGTCTTGTGTTATGACGTAGTCTCTGTGATTATGAACTCGCTCTATGAATCTGGTAATGCGTTAATTGTGAATGATCATGCTATGGATCTTAAGATACTACATATGGAAATTGATAATCTGGTAAATGAGAATGAGAATCTTCGACAGAACAATTGTGATGTGGAAAACAAAGTTTTTAATCTTCAAAAACAGTTGGACTGGTGTCAAAAACGAAGTTTTGAATTTGAACTCAAATTTCAAAATCTCATGGAATCTCTATCATTTCAAGACAGTCATGAACAGAACAAAGAAACTAAAGCGTTTTTAAAAGATAAACTGTTTCAAAATGACAAAGATTTGGATGAAGTTATTCAAAACAGAAATGACACAGTCTACCTAAACAGAAAATTGGATTCACAAAATCAAGAGTTCCAACACATCATCATTGATTTGAAGAAGAAGATCAAAGTTTTAGACAAGAGCAAAACAAACAGTCATAAGATTGCTCCAGGAATGTATGTAGTGGACAAAGCACATACCCAAGCATCTGACACAACCACTAATTCAACTACTTGTACTTCCACAGGACTAGAAACCACCTCTAAGAAGACTCACAAGAAACAAAGGAAGAATAGAGTCAGGAAGTCTAGGAAGGAAGTCTCTAAGTCTGCAGAAGTCTCAGAAAGTAGTTTGAATAAGACACTTGTAACATCAGGAATAGAATTGCACGTATCTGAGTCTAGTTCTAAGAAT
The DNA here is from genome assembly GCA_021014915.2 of Artemisia tridentata subsp. tridentata. NCBI lineage: Eukaryota > Viridiplantae > Streptophyta > Magnoliopsida > Asterales > Asteraceae > Artemisia > Artemisia tridentata. The sequence goes on from CP139509.1 coordinate 377,830,444, forward strand.
GATGTAACAAATGATAACTCTTTGAATATTAATGAAAATGTTTTGGTTGATGCTACTTGTGTCTTTTGTCGCCATAGCATACTATCTGGTGATCATACAAAGTGTGTTGCTAAAACTTTGCTAACTAAGAGAAAGAAACGAACTAGTGGCGCTTCCTCTAGGCGTAAAACCTTTGCGAAATCCATTTTAGGAATGCCCCCACTAGATGTTTCTGAGGAGAAAATAGAACAGCCCCAATCCAAGACCAATAAGTCACCTAGTGCATTCCTTAGGAAAAAGGCAGAGACTAGTTGGACCTGGCAACGCTGGTTACAGAACACTTTTGATTTTAAATGGTTACCTAAAATACTAACATCTTGTGTAACTAACCCAGCGGATCCAACCGTTATCAATTCTCCACCTGTTTCCGATGTGTGTGATGCAGGTGATTCAAATCGTCCTCTGGATTGTTGATAGCGGGTGCTCCCGACATATGACCGGCAATCTCAAACTTCTTCAGAACTTTGTTGCAAAGTTTATCGGAACGGTCAGATTCGGGAATGATCACTTCGCTGCAATTATGGGCTACGGGGATTATATTAATGGGAACATCGAAATCAGCCGTGTATATTATGTTGAAGGTCTCGGTCATAATTTGTTCTCCGTGGGACAATTCTGCGATGGAGACTTGGAAGTAGCATTCAGGGAGAAAACATGCTTTATTCGTGATCTTCAAGGGAATGACCTTATGAAAGGAAAACGCGGAACAAGTCTGTATTCTATCTCCTTTGACGGCATGACAGCTTCTTCTCCTATTTGTTTACTCTCCAAGGCTCATCCCACAAAAGCTTGGTTATGGCACAAAAGATTGTCTCATCTCAATTTTAAAACCATAACTGATCTTGCCAAGAAGAAATTAGTTGACGGTCTTCCAAAATTCAGATATGCCAAGGATCACTTGTGCTCTGCTTGTGAACAAGGGAAAAGTCATCGTACTCATTTTCCTCCCAAAACTGAACACAGCACCGACCATGTCCTACAACTGCTTCATATGGATTTGTGTGGTCCGATGCGCGTTCAAAGTATCAACGGAAAGAGGTATATTCTGGTAATCGTAGATGACTACTCAAGATGGACTTGGGTCTATTTCCTTCGAACTAAAGATCAAGTTCCGTCTATCCTCATCACGTTTCTCACCAAGATTCAAGTTCAAGTCCGTAACACCGTCCGCATCATCAGAACAGACAACGGGACTGAATTTAAGAATCAAATCATTCGGGATTTCACAGAGAAACAAGGGATTGTTCATCAGACTTCCATAGCTCGCACTCCGGAACAAAATGGTGTAGTTGAAAGACGAAACCGGACGCTCGTGGAAGCAGCTCGAACTATGTTGATCAATGCCCAATTACCAGATTATCTTTGGGCTGAAGCTGTCAACACTGCTTGTTATACTCAGAACCGTGCAATGATCACCAAAAGACACACCAAAACACCATATGAGATTATACAAGGAAGAAAACCAAACATCAACCATTTTCACGTCTTTGGAGCTTTATGTTATCCGAAGAATGATAAGGATGATCTTGGTAAACTTAAGGCTAAAGCAGATATTGGGATCTTTGTTGGATACTGTGAGAACTCCAAGGGATATCGTATTTGGAATCGTCGGACTGGAGATATTCAAGAAACCATACACGCTAATTTTGATGAACTCACCGAAATGGCTTCTGAGCAAGACCGCTTAGAACCCGCACACAAACCGTCTGAACTTTCCTGAATCTTCATCTGCACCCCTACCTTTCAACAGGAAGGATCTGGAAGATTTGTTTGCACCAATGTTTGATGACGTTCATGTAACTAGTGCATCAGATGCTTCCACCAATTCCGCTGCTCAACAACTTCCAAATCAAGCACCTGATTCATCAGCATCTACCTCTACAGTAGTTGCTACCGATGCACCACAACCTGAACCATCATCACCAATGGAGAAAACACCTCAACCAGCAGTTGAAGATTCATCCCCCATTTCTAACACTGTTCCACAACCAACAGGATATGACGGGAACGCTTTCTTTAACCCATTTGCTCCACTACCAACTGTTCAAGATTCCGGAGAATCATCCTCGAGCAACATGGACCCGTCTTATCATCATCATAACGTTCAACACTACCCATCAACTCATAAATGGACAAGGGATCATCCATTAGTAAATGTGATTGGCAATCCAGATAAACCCGTAATGACCCGACAGAAACTCCACACAGATGGTGAAACATGCATTTATGCTCTCACTGTTTGTCAATCTGAACCGAAAAATATCAAAGAGGCCTTGACTTACGACAATTGGATTGAATCAATGCAAGAAGAGTTGGATCAATTCAAGAGATTAGAAGTTTGGGAACTCGTTGAACGACCAGATGGAGTTTATGTTGTAGGATTAAAATGGATTTGGAAAAATAAGCTGGATGCAGAAGGAACGGTTATTCGGAACAAGTCTCGGTTGGTTGCTAAAGGGTATAGCCAAGAAGAGGGAATTGACTTCGAGGAATCCTTTGCACCAGTGGCTAGGCTAGAGGCAGTGAGAATGTTTCTGGCATACGCGGCTCATAAGAACATCACAGTTTATCAAATGGATGTGAAGACTGCATTTTTGAACGGACAACTTCGTGAAGAGGTGTATGTTTCACAACCAGAGGGCTTCGTTGATCCAGAACATCCACAACATGTTTACAGGCTTAAGAAAGCTCTCTACGGCCTTAAACAAGCCCCGAGGGCATGGTACGATAAACTTGCTGCATTCTTGCTTGCTAATCATTTTACTAAAGGATCTGTGGACCCGACTCTGTTTATACAAAAACACGGGGAGGACACTCTCATCGTACAAATTTATGTGGATGACATCATTTTTGGGTCTACCCATAAAAAGTACTCAAACGCTTTTGCAAAACTAATGAAACAAAACTTTGAGATGTCCATGATCGGTGAATTAAACTTTTTTCTAGGATTACAAGTTCACCAGTCACCTCGTGGTATATTCTTGAGTCAGTCTAAATATGCACAAGAGATATTAAAGAAACATGGCATGACAACTAGTGACACTTATAACACCCCAATGGCCTCCTCATCCCCGAAGCTAGATGCTGATTTACATGGGAAACCCACTGATCCTACAAATTATCGTAGTATAATTGGGTCTCTTATGTATCTCACAGCTAGCAGACCGGATGTTGTATTTGCCACATACCTGTGTTCACGCTATCAATCTAACCCAACAGAAAGACATTTATCTGCTGTTAAAAGAATCCTTAGATACATCAAGGGAACCATTAATTTGGGGATCTGGTATCCAAAGGATTCTGGTTTTGCACTAACTGCTTTTTCAGATGCGGATCATGCGGGATGTATTGATACAAGGAAGAGCACATCCGGTGGTGTCCAATTCCTCGGTGATAAACTGGTGTCCTGGCAGTCCAAGAAGCAAGATTGTACGTCTCTATCATCCACAGAATCAGAATACGTAGCTATGTCTGCCTGTTGTGCTCAAATCATTTGGATGCGATCACAACTGATGGACTATGGTTACATATTCAACAAAATTCCGATGTACTGCGACTCCAAGAGTGCCATAGCTATCTCGTGCAACACAGTCCAACATTCCAAGTCCAAACACATCGCTCTCAGATATCACTTCATCAAAGAACATGTGGAGCAGGGTACCGTTGAGCTGTATTTTGTGGGAACGGAACACCAATTGGCGGATCTTTTCACGAAAGCTTTACCTCATGAACGTTTTGTGAAATTGGTTCATCAAATTGGAATGCGATGTTTGACTCCTCAAGAATTGACAAACTTTCTCAAAAACAACTAAATGAGTCAAATATCCAAAACTATCCTTGTATATATATAATAATAAAAAAAAAAAAAAAAAAAAAAAAAAAAAAAAAAAAAAAAAAAAAAAAAAAAAAAAAAAAAAAAGGTGCAAGTACAATTCCTTCTCCAACACTTTGTTTATTTTTAGAACACGTGTTGAGGGGGAGACACAATTTTTTTCAAAACTTTTAAAATTGTACTTGCATATTTTTTCAGAAATAGTTGTTTCACAAGCTTTTGGTGATAAGATGTTAAGATAACATAATTGTGTGCCTTAAATGTGACAATTGAGACTTAGTGTTAGAATGATGGTGGTATAGGACTAGGATTTCAAAGTTAACTAGGTTAGGGGACTAAATGTGCAAAATATGCAAAATTAAATGGTAGATATTTATACTCAATATCGCATTTACTGCTATGACATTATTCACCAACCGAATTAAATATAACCCACCCACCATCATCCACGGTTCTCATTGATTCTGACGATCCGAACAAGATCTTTGATTTTTGTGAGTATTTCTGTGTTTATAATGCTAATATAAAAGATGGTTTTGAGCTATATCATGATCCAACGGCTAGAACACCCGAAATTGAATAATCTAGTTCTAGGGTTTGCGTTAAAAGTGAGGATTTTGATTAAGGATGTTTGTGATGAAAATGATTGCACGACAACACTTTTACAATACTAGGAAACCTATATTGCATGCTTAATCATACCCAGAAACCATAAATTTGTCGAATTGATTTTTAGGGTTTAAGCAACGATTTGGGGAAAACTTTGTGAATGCGTTTTTGTGTAATGTGCTTATTGAAATATTGTTGTTTGATGTTTAATTGAGTATTGCCATGCTTGAATCATACCCAGAAACACTTTAAGAGATTCGATTGAAGTTTAGGGTTTATCAAGAACAAGAACACAAGCAGATTTGATTCTTGATTATTTGTGGTTCGTATATGTTATAACTTAGTCCAAATGATTAAAATAGTCATCTAAGTTGATTGTGAATATCTGTGGACATATAACATAAGTAATAATGAATCACGATAAAGAATTTGAGTGTTTATTCATCGTTACAAATCTATCGCAGTTGAGAAAAGTGTTCGATAACTCTTGTATTAGAGTTTATCGAAGTTGGCCAAAATTATCGCAGTTGTGGTAGTTATCGCAGTTGTGATAGTTATCGCAGTTAAGATAATTATCGCAGTTGAGATTTTTATCTTGATTGGCTTGATTATCTTGATTGATATAATTATCGCAGTTGAATGATTATCGCAGTTGGATAATTATCGCAGTTGGGATGTTTATCGCAGTTGGGATGATTATCGCAGATGAGATGATTATCGCAGTTGGATAAATATCGCAGTTGGATTTGTTATCTTGATTGGATATTTATCGCAGTTGTAATAGTTATCGCATTTGTTATAGTTATCGCAGTTGTCTTTGATTATCGCAGTTGTGATCTGATATAGAATTTAATCAATTTTCCTTAGGTAATATTTTTTATATACTTATTGAAATTTATCAAATTTTATTGAATTTGGCTAATTCTTGATAAATTCTTTGATCAAGCATGTATCAACTAATCATAAATACAATAGGGTGCCATGTGTTGTTCTTTAAACTAACAATTTTTCTAACAATCATGCATTCTGTATACTTGTATATGATTGATTGATTCAGATACACATCAATGGCATCTTCCCAACAACAACAACCACTTCCTGCTCTTACCAAAGAAGAAGTCTTTCCTCGTGGATATACTCTGGAAATAGGGAAGAACAATTCAAGGGTAGAATTGGACAAGATCAAATGTTCTGATCCAAGTTGTCAGATTGCTATAGAGATTCTCAAAGCTCACAAATGCAGGGATATTCTTGACAGCTCAGACACTATTCCAGAGCTATATATTCATCAATTCTGGGATACCTTCACTAAGAGCAATGATGACAAGTACTTTACTTGCACACTGGATCGGAAGCAAATCAGAGTTACACCCGCTACTCTCAGAAAAGCCTTGAAACTTCCAGAGGCACCTGAAGCTGCTGCCCGATTCCACCCAACACCTTCAGAGTCAGAGGTCATGCAATTCCTGGAGGATATTGGTTATGATGTTCAGCCTGATACACCATTAACCACAATCTCCAAGGTTAATGCCAGATACATTCCTCAACCCTGGAGGACTATCTTCTTCATCGTAACACATTCAATATCTGGAAGAGATAGTGGGTTCGAGCATCCAAGACTGGCTCATCTTCAAGTCTTATGGGGATTTCTTAATGAAGAACCTATTGACTTTGCTGCTCTTATTTGGGATGATATAATGTACTTACAGCGTAAAATTTTCAAGAAAATCCCATTTGTTCGATTCACCAAAGTTCTTATCAGCTACTTACTTGATCAACATGAAGACATTGATAAACGTCCTACAGATCAAGAAGTTCATGAATATAGCATGGATAAAACATTGGGCAAAGTTTATTTTCCGAAGGAGAGCACACGAAAGCAAGGTGCAAGGTTGCCAGACTTTTTGATACCAGATGAGGTTAGAGAAACAAAAGCTTATCATGATTATGATAAAGCATACCGTGAACAACGTGTGGGTCTTGCCAAGGTGACTGAAGAAACTGGATCTTCAAAGACTCGCTCAAAAGGTAAGACTAAGACAGGAAGTGCCTCAAGTGTGTCTAAACCAAAAGAAAAACATCCAAGACCAAAATTCATCAGAAGAAAAGTACCAAGCAAACCTCAGCCACAAACTGAACCGAGTGGAATCGTTGATGAAAGTACTGAGTCTGACTCTGAATCATCTAAAGAAGAACAAGCATTTATGACCGTTGAAGAAGCAGAATTTCACAATCAGATCTCTAAGGAAAATGCACAGAAACAAAGTCTCAAATCATTAAGAGAAGATGAAGAGAGAAGGGCCAGAAAGGCAGTAGAAACACAGAGAGAGTATGAGATGACTCATAGAGTTGAAGGATCGGGAACCGCTCACGAAGAAGAATCGACTCGAGACAATCCGGTTAATCAACCCGGTGGATCTGGAGCTGCATCAATCTCTTCTCAGCATACAAGCTCGGTTAATCAACCCGACTTGGAAGCCCAGAATCAGGAGGAGAAAGTAAAGAGTCAAGAAGGCAATATTGTATTTTCTGACAAAGAAATCTCAGATTCCATGTTTGACGACAATCCAGAAGAACAACCACATAACACTGACACAGACGATTGGAATATGGAAGATGACAGAGATATTCTTGGAGATACAACAATTAATGCAGCCAAGGATCTTGAGGAACAAGAAAAACAAGAAGAAGAAAGGAAACGCAAGGAGGATGCTCAGGCTAACCTGGAAGCAGACAGTTACATACGTTCTCACACTCCAACACCTCCTCGTTCTCCTCCAAAGGACACAGCTAAATCCAAAGACACCATTCCTCAAACTGAACTTGCTATGGTTGTCAGTAATCCACAACAACAACAGGAACAACCACCAGTTCAATCCTCATCAAAGACACCTCCCGAGTCACCTCCTAAGAATCCTTCACCTCCACCCTCACCTCACGAAGAATCAACTGCTAAATCTGACGAATCAATCCCTTCACTCACACCATCACCTTCAAGATCTTCATCACCAAAGTCAAAAGCAACCGTTTCTGAAGCTATTCATAAGGCCTACAAGGGAAAGAGCAAAAGAAGAATCGTTCATGTAACTAAAGTTGAAGTCGTATCACCTGCAGCAAAGAAGCTTAAAAAGGCAGTGAAGAGAGCACAAGCTCTAAGAGACAACCAAGCTACAACAAAATTGACTGAAATGGAAGAATTAGTCAAGAAGTTGTCTCAACAAATGGAAGAGATGCAGAAGAGTAAAGAGCAGATAGACGAATTCCTCGGTCTTAATATTAAAGATCATATGACACGCAAGACAAAGAAATTTGTTAAGCAATTTCTTCCTGATCTTCAAAAGGACATCAATGACCATATTGATTCACAACTTGATGAAAAGATCAAAGAAGCTGTCTCCTCTTCTTCACAAACCAAACCACTTCAAGATCTCTCCATTGAAGAAATCGAGCTTGTTCTTCTCGACAAACTCTTTGCTATCATCTCTCCCTCTCCAGAAGAAATCAATCTGATCACAGCTCTTCGTGAACACATTGACAAGAAATCATGCAAGGAAACTGCTGATAAAGGGAAACGCATTCGAGAGGATGACGATGAAGATGACGAGGAAGAAAAAGACCCTAAACCCGAACAGAAGAAACACAAAAGCGGGTCAGGAATTCATATTCAGGAACAAACTGGGAAACCAACATCATCTATGCCTCCTAAACAACAAACATCTGGTCCTAAGGAAACCGAACATCATTATGAACACTTCACTGCTGAAGACGTTGACTTTCAGCCACAAGACGATCAACCACATTCGCCACCATCACCACCAAAAACAAAGACATCCAAATCAAAGTCATCACACAGCAAGAAATCATCCAAAGAACCAGCTGTTGTATCATGGCTTGATGATGATACAGATGTACTAGGGAATGATTGGTTCGATCATCTAGCAAGTGCTCAGATTCCGACAAATGAAGCTTCCCGAGTTGAAGACAGCACGTTTGCTGTTACTCAAGAGATTAAACGCAGTCTTAATATAAAGAAGATGACCAAAAGGGAACTACGTCGAATCAAGAATGATGCATTCACTCTTCTGAGGGATAAAGCCACCAGTGCCGCTGAACTCGAATATCACCTTGAAAACATTGCACGGGCAATGTCAAGTGACTTTGATTGGGCTAGTCCAGATGTCGTCAGGAAAATTGGCAAGAATCAACCCTTCATCACTGATTGGAACAAGCCACTTCCTGTGATACGACGATCTCACTCCTCAGAAATTCCATTCAATCTTTTCTTCAACCACGATCTAGAACTTCTCAAGAATGGAGCTCAAGGGAAAACAAAATATGCTACATCTATAACCTTCACACCAGCTGCTGTCTACACACAATCAGCAATTGAAGAAGCAGCTATTGAAAAACATCTGTTTGTTAAAAAGCTTGTGACATATGATCGTGACGCAGAATTAGGGATTCATCATTGGTACTCAAAACGACAAAGCTGGTACAAGTACAAACTTGCTATCCAGAAATCTCGAGAACAAGTTTACAGTGATCTCAAGCTCGTGGCCGTTATTGATGTGAGCGGATCCAGACGTTGTGATTATATCTTTCTCGATGAAATCAAGGTCAAAAGAATCGACGGCAAAATCTACACATTCTCTGAAGCTGACTTTCCTGAGTTGAATTTGAATGATATCGAAGATATGTACCTAATGAAGGTCCAAGGCAAATTGCAACATTTGTCAGACGAACGTCGATATGCACTCAGTACATCTCTGTGTCATTTCATCAGAAGGAAAATCATTCGAGAACGTATAGAGGATCTCCAACTGGGTGTTGAAAGTTATCAGACAAAGTTAAATCTTGTTGAACCAGAGTTTCTTCGAAGTAGCAATAAGGACCCTCAGTACACCATGCTCCATAATCCAGTCTTTGGGTTCGTCTACAGAAGCACAACAGATTTTCACCGCTTCATGGCATTCGATGAAATTCACAAGTTCTGTGACGATACTTTGAAGAGTGTACGTGATGGGTTAGCTAACCGGGTTCAAGATTCAGCATTGGGGAAATCGAGGAGATGGAATTCCAAGGAAGTACGCCAAGTCAAGGGGTTTATCCGGAAGATTGAAGAACGGTTGTATTATCGGGATCAGATGAGAAGGCTAGAAAGCTATGTTGGGGGTCGTCCACCGTTCGCCATCAGGCTATTCCAGAGAACAGACCCAGTCTTCACCACTTTTGGCAGGGGCGGTTGATGTAAGAATTTATTATCATATTACATCATTCTTATTCTTTCCATATCGGCCTATGTATTACGGTTTGTGCACACATAACAGTGTACAACCCGGACCCCAAAGAAAGGACCCTGAGGTACGCTTCAGTGCCTCAATCCTGAAAAAGGAGCGAAAGCTTCTTACTTATGAGCAGAATTAAAATCAGAATGTTTTACAACGTTTTTCAATCATTCTGCTCATAAGGACAAGTATTCCCTCGTCCAGGGGGAGTATTTGAAAAATATAATCTTTGTTCAAAAAGAAGTATCAAAGTTCTTGAAACTTCTTCCCTAAAACTCAAAAACAGCATATTTTAATCATAAACGTTTTTCCAAAAACATCATGAGTATGCTATTTTTGAGGGGAGAAGAAACAAATGATTAAAATATGATGTCTCATTTGCTGGAATCTCGTGTGCTCATACTCAGATTTGACCCTCGAATTGACGAATAGGAAAGTCAGTAGTCGAAAGGACATGTCCCGGACGGGTAATAATTTCAAGCCAGTTTATCTGGTGATGTAAGCGTGTCTCGCAAAGGACGTGTCTGAGTAGAAAGTACCGATTTCGAGCGATAATCTTTGAATCTGATCTGGACGGGTAATAATTTCAAGCCAGTCTAACTGGTGATGTAAGCGTGTCTCGCGACGATCAGGTTCATTGAAAGTCAATCAATTCAAAAAGTGTCAAACTCTTTCCGGCATGTGCAAATTTCAAATTTATGACTTATGCGCACATGTTAAGGGGGAGTATTTCTGAAAATCATCAAACTCTCAAGGTGTCAACAAAATGTCTTTACAATTATCGACACTTTGAGAGATTTTCAATGGTTTTGGTCTAATGGCATCATTAGGATAGTCATGGAGTTACAAGGTGACTAAGGTTAGGGAAAACCGTCCTATGATCCGCCAGAGCCGGAGGGATCTACCCAAGGACAATACCAATAGCTTAGACTAGAAAAGTCCTAGGTATGATATAAATAAGGAGAAAATGAATGTACGGAGAAAGAAGGGGTTGAAGAATTAAAAAGAAAAGTAAAGAAAAGGGTGAAAAGAAATAGCCCTCCATTTGTTCAACCTTAGGGCAGACACCGGGTTCAATTCATAATCTACTGGTTGATGAGCATCACCGGTATTGAAGACCAAAGACGTCATGGACCCAGTGACGCACTAAAAAACCTTCTAAGCCACTCAAGTGTCTCTCAAAAGACATTTGTTTCATTCACACGGAGAACCCTTCATAATCTATCGACATCTCATTACGAGATTGTTGATATTGAAAAGGAGGCAATCTGCTCCACGCCTCCGATGACCAAACAAATGTGCACTTATTGAGTCTAGAGCCATGAGATTCATCAAAGGTCTCTTAGGTACACGTAGTATTACTCTGCTGTTCTATATCATGGGCAGCGGATGTAAAATTAAGAAAGTGTCCTTCGCAGATCTCAGCAATCTGCCAAGAACATTCATGAGAGAAGTCACAATTGTGATTATCAATGATTGAATGGAAATCCTGCCAGAGCAACATCAAACAACTCTGTCAGCAGGTCACTTCGGTAACTCCTTGTGGGTTACGCTTAGTGTTTGCTCCAAAAGGTCTACAGTCGTGGGGTGATCTCCAGCGACTCACTGAATCGTGGGTGCACTTCGGTGTGTCCGTGTAATCCCTTTCGGGGGAATCCGGTTCAGAACGGTCTGGGTTAGGATTTGAGAAAGTCTTCACACTATGCTGTTGATGATCTCAAGTCTGAGCCTGTAAGTACCGGTTGGTACGTGCTGTTGCTGCTGTTGCTGCTGCTGCTGCTGCTGAGGAGCTGAAGTTCGACCATCAAGACTCCATCATGCTTATATTTTGAAGAAATGTTCTCTTTATGACTCAGTTATTACAGAAGTTCAACACAAGCTATAGTAATGTCAAAAGTTCAAGCATCTCAACCTTTCACAAGTTTAAAGATTGAAAAGCGAGAACATATTACAGATAACAAGTCAAAAATATATGAGCATGATGGAGAAGACAAGAAGACGTTGGAGATTGGCAGATAGAGACAACATCACATCATCATTACACAAGAACAAAGAACCAAAGATTATAAAGACGTCAGAAGCCTTAGAAGCAAAGAAGACGTCGGGCAACATTGATGATCAAGACTTAGGGGGAGATTGTTAGGAACACGTTTTAATTATTTACAAGTCTTGTTCATTTATAATGTTGCAAGTTTAATAGGATTATATTGTTTGTAATTATGGACCGGTCCATTAGTAATCCATGGACCGGTCACAATAGATAGTTCATGTTAGTAACATGCATGGGAATATTCCTAGAATGATTCCCTCCCATTGCCTATAAATACAAGGCATGGGGTGCACTCTTATTGTCGGTTTTTTCATGTTTAGAGCGGAAGCCATGTTTGTGTAAAGTTTGATCAAGTGAAAAGCCTACCATTCTTATTCTTCTCTTCTCATTTTCTCTTATTTCTCGCTTATCGTATCTAGCTTATTAATATTATTTCCATACGTAGCTTATTATCTAGATAGTAGTACGAGTTCTTATTGTCTATACGAGTGTGTGGTTAAGATCTAAACGGGAACCTACATCATGTAATGCCATAGTACAAAACAAACACATAGGTTATCTTGATGTGATGGAGGATCTAGCCGAGCATGATCACATTGATCAAAAAGACCTAGGTTTTATGATCGATGACGATGAATCTCAAGAAACACATGATGAATCTTTTGGGCAATTTGAATATAGCAGTCAGAATATTGAGGATGATCCTTATGATTCTGACATTGAAGTTGAGATGCCTAGAGAAGCACTTGAGATACTCGGTAAAATGTTAGGGTTAGATCCTACTGAAACACATGATGAGGATATAGGTAATCTTGACATAAGGAATGATGAGGTAAGTAACATAAGCCCACCAAGTACCCCACAAAACCCACCATCATTTGAGGCACCCACACCACCCGTGACTTACCCAGAAGAAGTAGAAGAGACTATAGGAACCCCAATAGAGGTAGAACCCTTGGACCAAACACAACTAGAGGATATAGGTTTGAATACTTGTAGTCATAACCTTTCTTTTAGTTATATGGAAGTTCCTAGTTTTGATGAACCGGAGCCTAAACCAAAACCGTTACCTAATCTTCCATCCTTAGATGTGAACTTAGGAATTGAATTAGGTCACGATCCACCCATCAAACCATATAGTCCGGGTAGTTTTATGTTGAAGGTAGTAGACTCTAAGCCTTGTAGTGAGGAAGACAATATAGGGGTGAAAAATAACCTTTCATACTTACATCACCCATTCATGATTAATCACAAGAAACACTATGGGTTTAAACCGGGTTTATTAGGTCAAGATGGATTCCCAACTAGGAATCTCTCGAAGTTGATAGAAGATGATCCCTTTTTAGGAGAACACTTTAACTCACCCATGGACCAAAGTGAACTAGGTAAGGTTATGATGAAAGGAGCACACCCCCTTGAGTGTATAATTCATCCACCACTCTTTCCTCACGCGGCATACTTCCACCGAGATGGTGTGTATCGCTACTTTCACCCACACTTAATCCTAAGTGCAGGGAAAACCTCCCCTATTTCCATTAAATAAGGGTAGAGTCAGGCTCGTGACTCGAACAAAAACAAGCGCTTCTTGGGAGGCAACCCAAGCTTTATTTGCTTTGTGTGTTTATTTATTTGTTTGTTTGATTTTATTTATTTCCGTATGTGTGTTTAATTTTTATTCCTATTGATTCATGTTAAAAACTAAATTGTGAAAATGCTTTATTTTGTTTTTAACTTCGTCTAAACTACATATAAAGGTATTTTGCAAAAGATAAGTGTAAAGGAAATCTAAATTGGTTTATTAGAACACATATGAACATGAATCGTAATAATATTAAATTAACATACATATTCGTATTTGTTTGAGTCAAATGCTTGTATCGAGTCATAATGATGTTTTGCAGGATTTCCAGGAAGTAAGGTAAAGGTTTTTCCAGAAATTTTCCGGAAACTTAAAATGAGAATTTTTGTCAGGTCATTTCTGACGGCGTCAAGGTTTATAACCTGACGGCGTCAGATTTAATTTTCAGAAATTTTTGAAAGTTTTGTTTTCATAAAAAGTTTTTAGTAAAATCTCCAACTTATAATCTCCAGGAATCTGCAAAATTATCATTCCACAAGCATTATATCCTTATATATAGATTTATCCCGCCGATGTTATGCAGGTTTTCGTGTTTGTTTTCTCAGGTTTAACAGGTTATTTTGGACAAGGAGATGTTTATTGAATCAAGCTTTTGGCGATGCATTAGTCATGGAGCTTCAACATTCTCTTTGGAAGAAGATTTAACCGTGTTATTTCATTATCCACCGAGCGAATCAGGGGAGTATTTGATTTCATTCTTTTACTTTTTTCTTTTACATCTTGTTATTTGAACATTGGGGACAATGTTCATATTAAGTGTAAGGGGAGGGTAAAAGTACGATTAGAGAATACTATTACGCTTGATTTTTGTTTGTTTAATAGTAGATGTGCAATAAAACTGAGAGAAATACTTGTTAAGGTAATTTTAGTGCCAAATTTAAAATTTTTTACAACATATAGGAGTGAAACTTTGATCTTAATGAGCGTCTCACGGATAGGAGTTATATGACTAGCACAAAAACCGTACCACTAAAAAATTTTCCACCCCAAATATGTGAGGTTCGCCCCTAGAATTGGTAGGAAAAGCATTTATGCTATGATGTGTGTACCGGTAGCACTTAGATTCTAGAACTTGCGTTAGGACCATTCCGAGGCCACAAGTGAGACTACATTCGTGTAGTTAGATTTACTACATGATAAGAGGCATTAGGATTAACCCGTTGTTTTACACCTGTGTTTTTGTTATAATTACATTGGCTACATTGGTCAAGTAATTCTCCCACACCCCTTTGCGTTGTACTCATTTTTAGTACACGATACCCCTAGTACACCCCTCAGAGCCTATCTTTTCGTTTCGACCTTTAAGCATTTTACTTAAAGGAAGAATTTGTTACACCCCACTTAAATGTACACCCAAATCGCCTTAGCCTACCTTGTATGCACTCATTTTTAGTGCATTATTGTTACAACATTTGTTTAAACCCAAGTTAATTATCTAATTGATTACATGGTTGCTAAGTCGAGTCATATCCTTGTACATATTGTTTTGGGACGATTGGGACTCATGGGTAAAGTACTAGTGTAATGGAGTAATGGGGAAGAACATCATTTATTACCCCCATATGTGCTAAATGTTTTAGAAGTACTCCAAGTTTTTCAATTATCTTAATTCGAGTCATTAGATTAGTATTTGTAAAGTTATGTAAAAGTTCAAGTGTAAGGGGGATGCAATGCCCCTATGATGTATTATTTTGGATGGTAGGGCAAAAGTGTATGCAAAAAAAAAAAAAAAAAAAAAAAAAAAAAAAAAAAAAAATCGAAAAAATCAAGAAAAATACAAAAAAAAAAAAAAAAAAAAAAAAGAGAAAATAGAAAAAACATACGGACTACCATCCCGTTTTATTTTATGTTTATTTTTATGTTTTTGTTATTTTGTTATTTTGTTTCTAGCTTAAGATTGAGTCGAGTCTTGGCTTAGCAACATTGTATAGTACATGTAATTGATCAAGATCTTTAACTAGCCACCAGTAAAATATCCCTTATCCAACAAAACCGTGTTTTCCTTTTCCCTACACCTTACGTTATAACCCATTTAAAAGCCCTCTTTGATAGTTTATCTTTGGTGCTTACGCCTAGTGGAGGAGGTTTTCGATCCTTTCCCAAGCCTATGGTAATCTATTTGCTATGACAGGTAGTGAGAGATATTATCCGTTTTCATTTATGAGATTTATTTTGATGACACTTGAGAGATGTGAGTATCTAAACACTACTTGTGAGGTGCTAGTATGTAATCTCCGTGCTTATTATGATTGAAGTGGAACGATTATTTGTTGTAATTACTTTTATGTTAGCATTAAATGACCCCTAACTTGTATTTTGATTAGAATAAAAGCGCATTTGCTTGAGGACAAGCAAATCTCAAGTGTAAGGGTATTTGATGAAGCGAAAAGTGTACCGCTTTTAAGGGGTCATTTAAGCCCTAAATCATATTTATTTGATCAAATATCGCCCTAAATCGTTCCTTTTGTCATTTTAGGTACTTTTGAGGAGAAATCTGGAAAAGGAGGCATTTTGGACGTTTTTGGAGCATAAAAGTGAAGAAAACGACAAAGTCTCAAAATCGGCTGAAAGTTACCTTTGACGGCGTCACAATTTACTCTGGACGGCGTCATGCCTTGGCAAGAAAAGGTGGACGTGAAATTTACTCATGATAAGCCAGTGAAAATAGCATGTGAATTCTGACGGCGTCACGCTTTAACCTGATCAAGGGCGTCACGGCTTAAATCAAAGAGGGACGGCGTCACGTTCAAGGTTCGACGGCGTCAAGCCTTGATAAGCCAGAATGGATTTTGGAAGAGCTAAAGAGGGACGGCGTCAAGAAGGTCGTCCGGGAACCCTAGAAGCGGCGAGGTGACGGCGTCACACTCCATAAGGTGACGCCGTCAGATCCAAAAATCTATATATAGTTTTCTAATTTTTTGTCATTAGTGTGGAACTTAGTGTGTGGAATTTTGGGAGAAAACCCTAGGACGATTTTAGCATCTTTTCAAGGCTTTTTGCCTTGAGATCTTCCATGTTACATTGAAAGATAAGTTATCAATTAATCATTCAATATGTCTATGTGTTGTTTGATTTTATCTTGTTCTTGTCTTTTGTTTAACATGTTAGGCTAGATTTATCTTGTGTTTGCTTAGATCTAATGAAACCTAGCTATTGATTATTGGTTATTAGTGTGTTATTAGTTGTATTGGATGATTGTTTATCTATGTTAGGCTTAAGAAAACTGGCTAACTTCCTATTCGGTAACTTGCTTGAACGTCTTAAGAAACATGAACCAAATGCGTACTAAAGGTTTTTATGGTTGTATTTAATGCACAAGCGAATTCTAGTGATCCCATGTTAGGAGCTTCCTAGCCGGCTCGACATAGGAGTGAAGTAGGAGCTTGTAGAGTTGGGGAAGTACGTACGCCACCCCACAATTGGTATTAAGGAATACACCCGTCATCCACGCGACTAATACACACTAATCAACCGGTAAAAGATAGTTAGGGAGTAAGGAAATCTAAGTAAACACATTTCTCTACACATAAGTTTCCCACCAAACTTTTCATTTTTGTTATTTTATTTTATTTGCATTTGTAGTTATTTGGGTTAGTTGACTAGCAACTAATTCCGCCCACTCCTTCAAAACCGAGATTTTACTTGCTTTCATAAAAATATAAAAACATAAAAAAGAATCTTCCTTAACCCTTAGACCTATTAGAGTAGTCTTTCATACTTAACGAACACTATTCCCTGTGGAGAACGATCAATCCCCCGTACTTACCACTACACTATACTACATCGGTCAGGTACACTGCCTGGTGGGGTTGTAAGCCTCTTGAGATCCCTCGAGAGGTAAAACCTGTTGTAAGGTTACAAAACCACGCATCAAATGCCTAGCCTGATGCTCAGAATCCCCAGCAAGCGGACCCACAAAGCTAACCAATCTCTGGAACCGCTCCAGAAATTCCCCTGCATTCTCAGAATCTAGCTGGGAAATAGTGTTGTACTCCCGAATAAATCTCAGCTGCTCAGACACAGGGAAGTACCGATTATAGAACGTAGCACGAAAATCAGCCCAAGTACAACCAAGAACATAAGTATCACCTCCCTTAGCTTCCTTGTGCGCCTTCCACCAGTTAAGCGCATCACCCTCAAGCTTAAACGCAACCAGACGAGTCTTAAACTCGTCTTCACAACCCAGTACCTCAAACAGCTTCTCCATGTGAGTAATCCAGTCCTCTGCAGCGTGAGGAGTAGAAACAGTACTGAAAGACAATAGCTTGAGTTTATTGAAACTCTCAAGCCAACCATTAATGGTAGTGGGTCGGCCCCCACCACCAGTACCACCAGAACCATCGGCACCACCAGAACCACCAGCACCACCAGAACCACCAGAGGGACCAGCTCCATTACAAAAATCGTTGATCATCCGATTGATCACCTCGTTGGCATTAAGCCCTGGTAGCAGATTGGCTATAGCATTAGCCACTAACTCCTCCAGATTAGGGATTTGCTCCTCCCCTTCAGAATAGTCACCATGACGAGTAACAACCATCTACAGGATTTTCAAAAGATTAGAAAGATCAAACAGAAGATGATAGAGCAGGAAAGAAAACATGGTAGAGCAGAACAGGAAAAGAGTACGCGAAAGGAAACCTAATGTCTACCCAATCCTCACAGGTCAATAGCCTAAGCTCTAAGGTTTCTTTGAATGCCTGTTTCTCTGATACCATAAATTGTAACACCCCAACCCGACAAGGGTAAAGATATCACAACAATGGTGGCATATCAGAAGTCACAGAACATCCAATAAATAAAAACATCAAAAGTCTTAACATTAAATCCAAGATAAGTCAACACGACTTAAATCAAAATGCAAGACAAGATAACTGAAGTACAAAATCCAATATTCAAATGTCTAAACAATGGCATATCAAAATAAAAAGAAGTTCAAATGGTAAAGCTAAATAACTAAGGTCAAAACTCCAAAATAGATTGCTCTCATCCCAAAGCTAAAACCCAGCTCCTAGCTTAAGTACATGCCGCAGGAAAAGAAATGCGGCTGAGCTACGAGAGCTCAGTGAACAGATATATAGATAACAAAAGCAATAATAGACAGCAGTACAGGAAATCAGGAATACAGATCACACAGACATAATCAAAACGAAGGAATAGGAACAAGGAATAAATAAGGAATAAGAATGAATAAGATTTATAAGATAGGAAAAAGAAACAGAATTCTATCACGAGCCTAGAAAACAGAAAATAACATAACAATATAATCCAACTAACCTATATAGAGTGATCAGCTCTCAGATAATGTGAAAGACGTGTATCGCACACACCATCAGTCACCAGATATAATAAACAATAAACATATACCAATTTCAGATAACAGATCAAATCTAGGATGGATCCATACGCCCCTGCAGACAAATCATAATCATAATGGCCATAGCAAATAATAAATAAGGGATGGAACAGGTCATCACTCTCCTGCCCTAGAGTCATGTCAAAGGTGCATCAATGACATGGACATGAAACCCTCATGCCTAGTGATTGGCTCGGATATCAAACTGTAGGTCAAAGGTCACATGTACTATCAAAATAATCAAAAATCATATCTTAAGGGTACATGGCAAAAAGGTTCATGTCAAACAGTTCAGAAATAAATGTCAAAGGTTCAAATCAAAGTTTAAGAAAAAGGTTCAGGATAGAAGATCATAGCAAATGGTTCAAAACAAAGATCACATCAAAAGCTCACAAACAGAAGGGGACATAGCAATGGTATAGGGAATCCTAATAAGGAAAATGAAAAGCAGAAAGAAGGGGATGAAAAACCCTTACTGAAAAAGGGCAGAATATCTGTACCTTATTAGCACAGCAGAAAAACAAGAAAGCAAACACGAAATGGAAATCAGGGCTTCTCCTTCTTCACACCTAAAGGAGTAGAAGACGGAATTACAAAATATTCAAACTCAGACTATTACTTTTAATTTACCTTTCCATTTTAATAAATTTCTATTTTTAGTAACTTTCCAGATTTAGTAAGTTTCCATAATTAGCAGGTTTCCATATTTAGTACGATATTAGTACCCCAGATTAGGTCAAGTTCTTAGTTAAGGATTATTATGGAATTTAAGTATATTTTATCAAGTTACAAAAGTTTAGGGTTAATTATGACAAGTATACATAGTTTAGGGTTTTAATAGTAAATTTACCAAAGTTGAAGGTTTAAAAATAAAAGTATCATAATTATCCATTCGAACCCATAGGTTTTCCAGAATTACACATTTAACCTTTAAGTTTCACAATTTACCATATACACCCCTTTAGTTAATTAATTTACAATTTACCTTATAATTATATAAATTACAATCTAACCCTTATCATAGTTACATTTACACATCAAGCCCTTTATTTCACAAATTTACAAAAAATACCCCTTTAAATATATTAAGTGTACGACAGCCCCTTAAGTTTCAGAAATTACAAAACAAGTCCCTTATATTTACAAAACTTACAATTCGATTCATAAATTATTAACAATTACATATTAAGTCCATGAATATTCAAAATTACCCATTACACCCTTTATAATATTATTTACACCGAGAACCTTAAAGTTTCCAGAAATTTCACTTTTAGTCCCTTCTTTTATTTAAATTCCAATTCGACACCATATTTACAAAATAATTCCTTATCTCGCCCAATTTACATATAAGACCCTCATGTTATAATTTTTATATATTCTCCCAGATCTATATAACATTACAAAAATATCCCACAAGTTTTAAAAATTACAAAACACCCCCTTTACATTTTATTTTTAATTCGGTATACAAAAATATATATCAAAACTAAACCCTAATAATCCCAATCATTATGTAATAATTATATCATCATAGTACAAAATTTATTTCCAGGTTTCATCATCCAAAACCATCATCCAATCGGTTTTAATATTTTTCACGATTTTCCTTTATTTTCTCATAAAAATACGATAAACCAAATAAATTCGAAAGCCATGATTTAGGACCCAATAATTCGAATGACCATTTTTCTTATGATATACGAAGCATATAGAACTCATGAAAATTACATAGCAAGCTCAAAAAAATCGCATGTATTTTAGATAGCCTGATTACGTTTTTAGGGTTTATTAGCTCGTTATTTGTCATACGATTTATATAATGTGCATGATTCGATTCACCATTTTTCACACGTTATATATGATAAGGAGAGTTTTAGAAAAATACCAGAAAATTTATAGAACGAAGGAATCACACGTTGTGATTTTATGTGACTCGGTACAAAGTTTTTCCACCCAAAAATTCGCCACGCCTAAACGAAGGATCCCAGAGGTGTGTAGCTATTTTTCCCACCTTCTTGGCACTAGGAAGAACACTAGAAAAATACTCCTTTGCTTCAGAAAATTCGGATCAAGTGTGTGTGATTTTTGTGTGTATCGGCTATTAGTTTTAAGGGTTTGTTGGCAAATAAAAATTATGGGGTTGGTTATATGATAAATGCCGAGCATCAAGGGGGAGGAAAATGGCTATAGAACCGGTCTTGATTGACCAAGAAATCAATCTTCCATATTTAGATTATTTCCTTTAATTAATTTGTATTTTAAATGATTTTAAATAATAAGAAATATATGTAAGGTGTTTTAATTTGGCCCATGTAGTTTTTAAAAGTGTAATTATACTCTTTTGTACATTGTAAAAATATTAGAAGCTTGCCTCAAAATTATCTCACTTGATTTGTAGTTCGTTTCCAGAGATTCGGGATTAATTCGGTACTTTAATTAGGCTTTAATTCATTTTTAAAGTTGCAGGGGTAATTTGGTAATTTTATAGATTATCTAAATTTCAGGTATTACAACTTTTGACTACTGACTTTTTCCTACCGTCAATCGAGGGTCAATTCTGAGTCGAGCACTTATGAGATTCCAGCATTGAGACACCATATTTTAATCATATTGTACTTCTCCCCCTCAAAAATAGCATACTCATGATGTTTTTGAAAAACTTTATGATTAAAATATGCTGTTTTTGAGTTTTAGGGAAGAATTTCAAGAACGTTTGTGTTTCCGAACAAAGATTATATTTTTAAATACTCCCCCTTGACGAGGGAATACTTGTCCTTATGAGCAGAATGTTTGAAAAACATAGAAAACATTCCGGTTTAATTCTACTCATAAGAAAGAAGCTTTCGTTCCTTTGATCAGGACTGAGGCACTGAAGCGTACCTCATGGTCCTTTCTTTTGGGTCCGGGTTGTGCACTGTTGTGTGTACACAAGCCATAATGTTACAGGCATAGGATAAGAATAATGAATAAGAATTATGAAAATATTGAAATCAAATTCTTACATCAGCCCCCTTATGCAAATGTGGTGAATGTTGGATCTGTCCTTTGAAAGGTTCTGATTGAGAAGGGTGGACGACCTCCAACATAAGTTTGCAGTCTCCGCATCTGATCCCTGCAGAACAATCTTCTTTCAATCTTTAAGATAAACTCCTTCACTTGTCTCAGTTGATCACTGTTCCATCTCCTTATTATCCCCAATTCTTGATCCCGAATCCGACTAACCAACCCGTCTCGAACATTCTTCAATGTGTCATCACAAAACTTGTGGATTTCGTGAAATGACACGAAGCATAGTTGTGTCATTTCACTTTTGTAGACAAAACCGAACGTTGGTCGGTGCTTCATGTTCTATTGAGTTTCAGAAGATATGCCGTCAGGATAGAGCATGGGCTGTTCCAGATTTAACTCCTTCTGATAACTCTCTACCCCCAGTTGAATATCTTCCACTCGTTCTTTGATGACAATTCTTTGGATGAAGTGGCAGATTGCGGTACTGAATGCATATTGAAGTTCGGGTGTTAGATGAGTAAGTTTTCCTTGTACCTTGATGAGGTACATGTCTTCAATATCATTCAGACTTAGATCAGGGAAATCTGCCTCAGAGAATGTGTAGAGTTTTTGGTCGTGTCGTCGAACCGTTATCTCAGACAAGTAGGTGTAGTCATACCGTTTTGCCCCTGTCACACTTGTTACAGCCAGAATCCTGAGGTCACTGTATACTGGTTCGCGAGACTTCTCAGTGAGTTTGCTTTTGTACCATGTTCTTCTTTTTTCAAACCAGTGAAATATCCCCAACTCAGCATCATGATCATAGTCGACCAATTGTTTGACGTATAGGTGATGATGACTGGCAGTTTCCTCGATTGTAGGTTGTGTGTAATCTGCTGCTGGTGTAAAGGTGATTGAAGTAGCATACTTTGTCTTTCCTTTTGCTCCGAGTTTGAGAAGTTCAAGATCATTATTGAAGAAGAATTGGAACGGGATTTCTGAAACATGATGTTTGCGTATCACGGGGAGTGGTTTGGTCCAATCTGTGATGTATGGACGCTTTTTGCTATCACGACCACCAACCCTAAAGATGTCTGGATTAGTCCAGTGAAATTCACTTGACATTGCGCGAGCAATGTTTTCAAGATGGTACTCAAGTTCAGCAGCACTGTGAGATTTGTCTTTCAGAAGATTGAAAGCATCATTCTTGATCCTTCGAAGCTCCCATTTGGTCATTCTTTTAATATTCAGAGAACTTTTTATTTGTTGTGTGACCGCAAACGTGCTATCTTCAACTTTATAATCTTCGTCTGTTTGGATCTGAGCATTCACAAGTTGATCAAACCATTCATTTCCATGCTCATCTTCATCTTCATCAAGCCATGTCACGACAGCTGGTCCTTTAGAAGATTTCTTGCTGCTTGAGGGCTTTGATTTTGAAGGTTTTGATTTTGGTGGTGATGGTGTTGGTGAGTGTGGTTGATCATCTTGTGGTTGAAATTCAACATTTTCTTCGTGAAAGTGCTCATAATGATGTTCTGTTGCAGTCGGACCAGATTCTGGATTCTTTTGAGGTGGAGGTGAAGTTGTTGTTCCTGTGGGCTCTGTAATGTGAATCCCAGATCCGCTACCAGGCCTTTGTTTCTTTGTAGTGGTGTCTGGATCTTGATCATCATTATCACGTTTATGATTGCCCTTGTCTGCTGCAGCCTTACATGAGTCCATGTTTGCACGGATTGCATCAACAATTGGTAGTTCTGTGTATGACATTTCGGATTGTGCAATCAGTTTTGTAAGGAGGGCGTCTTGGAGCTCTTCAACGGAGTACTCAAGAAGATGTTTCTGATTGATTGCATACTCTTGGATCTTCTCTTTTATTTGAGTCTCAACGTGTTCCTCAATATTTTTCTAAAAATCAGGAAGATATTTCTTGATGTAATGCCTTGTATATGCTTTCATTTTATCATGGATATTGTAGGCTAGAAACTCATCCATTTTCTGCTTTGTTTGTTGCATTTCTCCCATTTGTTCAGATAAATTCTTGACTAAGGTTTGCATCTCAGTCAATTGTTTCCTTGTATGTTTATCCTTCTTGACTTGTGCGAGTTTCACTGCTTGTTTGAGTTTCTTCGCAGCAGGTGAGACAACTTCCACTCTGGTTACTCGGGCAATTCTTCTCACATTCTTACCCTTTACGGCTGTTTTGATGCTTTCTGCCACTGTTGGCTTTGCTTTTGGTGATGGTGATCTTGTTGGTGATGGAGTAAGTGAGGGGATTGATGATGATTTAGGGTTAGGTGTAGAGTCCTTTGGAGATGAGGATGGTGGTGTTGGATTCTTGGGGAGATTGTTGAGGATTAAAGACGATGAGAGCATTTCGTAGAGGAGAGTGAATGTAGCTATCAGCTTCTTTGTTTGCTTCTTCATCTTCCTTTTCATGCATTTCTTCATCCTTTCCTTCTAATTCTGCCTTAAGCTCAGCCTCAAGTTCTGCAGCAGCTTCCAGAGATTTCTGTCCAACTATTTCCCGTTCTTCTTCAGGGTTCCAGTCTATACCATCATCATATTGTTGTTCTTTCTCCTTGTCACTGTTATAC
Source organism: Artemisia tridentata subsp. tridentata (assembly GCA_021014915.2). Taxonomy (NCBI): domain Eukaryota; kingdom Viridiplantae; phylum Streptophyta; class Magnoliopsida; order Asterales; family Asteraceae; genus Artemisia; species Artemisia tridentata. The sequence continues at coordinate 377,854,842 of CP139509.1, forward strand.
ATTTCATCAGGAATGTCTTCTTCTGTAAGAACTATTTTCTCTCCCTCTGATGTTTGAGTTTCCAAGTCGGGTTGATTAACCGAGCTTGGTGGAGTAGGAATAACAGATTCAGCCTTCTCGGGTTGAATAACCGTATCATGCTAAACTGTGGATGTAGCTGCTCCAGACCCTCCGGGTTGATTAACCGGATCAGTGTGGGTCGGAGAGGCTTCTTGTGCAGTTCCAGAACCTCCTGCTTCTTTCTTTTCTTCCATCTCCCTCATCTTTTCTACCATCAATTTTGCCCTTCTCGCTTCATCCTCCTTTGTTGACTTCATGCTAGCCTTCTTTGCATTCAGCAAATCGAGCTCATTTTGAAGTTCAATTTCTGCATCAGTCATTTTAACTATTACTTCTTCTTCTAATTCTGTTTCTTCTGGATCGGTTTCTTCATCATATATTCCAACGGCTTCAACTTTGGGTTTGGGTTCAGTTGACACTCTTCTTTTGAGTGTTCTGGGATGTTTCTTTGGTTGTTTTGAAGCACTTGATGAACTTCCTGCTTTACTTTTGCTGCTTCTAGAACGGGTCCTTGTAGATCCTGACCCTTCTACAAGTTTAGAGAGCCCCACTCGACCTTCACTGAATGCCTTGTCATAATCATGATAGGCTTGTGTTTCCTTCACTTCTTCAGTCATCAGAAATTCTGGCAGCCTAGCTCCTTGTTTATGTGTGCTTCCTTTGGGAAAGTAGAAATTACTGAAAGTCTTGTCCATCTTGTATAGATGCATATCTCTATCATTATGTAACACCCCAACCCGGCAAGAGTAAAGATGTCACGTTAATGGTTTCATATCAGATCAAACAAAGCATACTTCAATAGTAATACAATAAATTCAAAGGTTACAAATGAAATACTAACATTATAAGGTTAAGAATGAAACAAAACTAAATACTAAGTCTGCAAATGCAATCCTTCTAATGACTTCTACTTCAGAATAACTATCAAGGTCTTCTAAGTCCAAAAGTCTCTTCACTCATACCCAAACCCATCGTCCTGCTTATAACCTGCCGCACACGAAAAGAAAACGTGCGGCTGAGCTTAAAAAGCCCAGTGAACAGATATAACGATAATAAACAGAAATAGAGAATAGTGCAGAATAACAGAAACAAAGGTCAAACATATGTAATATGGTTCAAGGGATAAGTCAAAGAATAAGTATAAGGGAAAGAGAAAGGGATAGTAATCCACCACGAGCCCAGAAACAGATCATATCATATCGTAACCATAAATCTTCATAATCATATAGAGGGGAGACCTCTCAGATAATCAGATAATATGAGGGGTGTCCTCATTCTTCAAATAGAGTAGCTAGCTCCCAGATATATGTGAAAGGCATGTATTGCACACAGTACCAGTCACCAGAACAGAAATCATATCATATATAGTTAAATCCACTAAACAGAACAGATCTAGGATGCATCCATACGCCCCTACCCAATCACATGCAGACCAAATCAAAGGGACGGTGTAACCAAATCACTAGGGCTACACACTAGTCATGCCAGTGGTGCATCACAGACACGGCCATGTTACCTTCATGGCTAGGGTCACAAATTTTGGCTCGGGTATCAAACTAAGAGTCAGATATCATATCAGATCAGAGTGTCATATCACAAGTTTCAATATCAGAAGTCAATATCAGAAGGTCAACATCAGAAGGTCAATATCAGAAGGTCAAAATCAAAGTTCCATAGTAACGGTTCATTTAAAAGAAAAAGGTTTCTAATTAAGAGTCCATTTAAAACAATCTTTTAATAATGATTTTTTATAACAATAATCCTTCAGAGTAGTTTTCATAAAACGATCTTTCAAAACGGTCTTTCATAAAGATAGTCTTTTAAATATGGTTTTCATCAAAGTTAGTAAAATGCCCATTAAAAAGTATTGTATCATATTTGCAAACATCCTTTAAAAATAACTTTTTCTCAAATCATTCTCAGGTCAGAGCTAAAAAGGTTTTCAAGGTTTAGGTTCATATCATAGGTCAATACGAAACGGATCATAGCAAAGGTATCCAATCAGAGGCTAAACAGATCAGAACTTGAAAGAGATCAAAGGAAACCTTACAGAGAAGGTCAGAATATCTGTACCTTATTCCAACGCAAACGCAAATCAGAAAGATAGATGGATAGCACAAAAGGAATCAGGTCCTCTCCTTCTTCACACCTAGAGGGGTAGACAAGAATTACAAACCCTTCTATTTTAAGTAACTTTCCATATTTAACCGGTTTCCAAATTTAGTAAGTTTCCATAATTAACAGGGTTCCAATATTCTCATTAATATTCACAAACTATTCAGAGTTAGCTTTTAGATTTCCCAAATTACTCTGTTAGTCCTTTAGGTTTCATAATTTACACTTTATACCCCTTTACTTATCAAAGTTACAAAATGAAATCCTAGATTTACATAGTTTACATCTTAACCCCTCTCATTAGTTTTTTAAAACACATCAAGCATTTTATTTTCCAAGATTACAGAGTGTACCCTCAAATTAACCTATTATACGAATTATACCTTCAAGTTTCATGATTTACAATTTATAACCCTTAGTTTAGGAAAATAACAATTTACAATCTTTTACATGTCTTGACAGTTTTTAAGTATCATCTGGACCCGTATTACATAATTTATAAACCATATTAAACCTTAGAAATAAAATCTATAAAAATTCACAGACGTTCCCCAGGGTCTTAAGTATTTTATATAATTTTTACAGATTTTATTAAGTTGTCTAGGTACAAACTAAAAATCCTTTTCCCCAACCTGTTCCAGAACTGGATCAATTAAAAACACCCGACCATTATCTATCTGCTTACCCAGTCTAGAAAATTTATAAAATTCTACAAAAATTCCAGTAATTAGCTAACCTGTGATATATTACTCAGCTCAAAGGACACATCCTAATTCGTTATGGTTTGAAAATGATAAATTAAAAACCCGGACTGTTTTTCCAGACTCTACAAATCCGATCAGACACAAAATTTTACATAAATCGAAAAGTAACCTTCCAGGACTCCAAAAATTACAAACTAAATTTTCCCAGGTAGCCACTTCATTGAACTTAGTTTTAGACTCAAAAACCATCACAATACCCGTCCATATCATTTAGTTACAGCCGGTTAAATTCGAGCAAAGTTCTAGATCAGAAGCAGTTATCACAGAATCATATATATACTTAGGGTTTCTTCATCCCGTTCATTAATTCTCGACACCAAACGATTTTAGGTGAGTCCACAACATATTTAGGTTAATTATTACAGGCCTTAACATATTCAAAACGAATTAAATCCATTACATAGCTCCTGGGTCGATCCATATATATTAGTTTTTAGGGTTTTTGGTTTATGATTTTATGTGACTTATTATGTGATCTATCATTCGATTAAACACAAGAACTTGAACAAAGATTGAACAAGAGAGATACAATACCCTCGTAGACCATGAAGAACACGGAAACAAGAGATCAAGTCACCACACGAATGGTTTCTCCTCTTCCTTTTGATCGACAGCAGCAGAAAAATCATAAGGACAAGCAAGTTTGATTAGTTTTTGATTCATAACTTCAAAGGGATCATAGTATGGATAACATGGTTACCTTAGAATGGATGAGACACCAATTAGGATCAAGATTATGCCTCCTTTGGTGGTGTTTAAGGCTCGACACAGCAGCAACAAGAGGAGGCAGCAGGAACTTTTGATGTAGGGATTTTTTAAGTGCTCTGAATGTGTTTGTTGAGTTCGGACAGATTAACTGATTCATTTGGAAGTGGATTGAATGGTCCCATTTGGGCTTTAATTAGGAATAGATCGTACAGGCTTTGTTTCATGTATTGTTGTTACTGATCATATTTTCACATTACTAGCCTTGTGTCACTTAATGGAGTCATGTTTGCACGTTTGCATAACAATGTAGTATCTTTATAATTCGATTTGCAATAAGTTTTAGTTAAGGGGGGTCTTAGTTCTTCACGGTATACTACAAGAATGTTTCTGATTAGATTGCATACTCGGATTTTCTTTTATTGAGTTCTCAAGTTTCTCAAAATTTTCTAAAATAGGAGGCATTTTTTGATACCTTTATAGCTTTATTATTTCATGGGATATTGTACTAAACTCATCCCTCTTTTTGTGATTTCGTCCTTTGAAGATAAAGTCTGCAAGGTTTGCATCGAGTCATGTTCCATGTAATGTTTATCCTTCTTCGACGGCAGTTGGGACGTGTTTATTCTTGCACAGGGTGAGACACTTCATCTGGTTACTGGAAATTTTCAAATCTAATTAACCTGTTATGCTTACAGTGATGTGTTTTCTTTAGAGTTAGGATTTTATAAAGTGAGGTCTAGATGATTGGTCAAGAGAGTCCTTTGGATATGCAGGAATTTTCGATCTGGAGAGTTGAGGATTAAGCGATGACGCATTTTGTAAGAAAGTACATGAGTATCAGCTTTGTTCCCATCTTCCTTTTCATGAACAATTTTTTCATCCCTTTCTTCTAATTCTCCTAAGTCAGCCTATGTAAATGCAGCGCCCCAGAGTTTTGTGTAACTATTATCCCGTTAAGTATACCAGCATACCACATCAATATGCCCTTCATGTTAAACTTATCTCGAAGTCTTTCGAAAACAATTTTCTTCATCCCCTGTACTTAGTTCCAGTCTTAAGAGGTCAGTAGAAAACAATTCAGCAATTCTGAGGGATAACAACTATCGCCAAATGTGGATTTACATGCCCAAGAGCCTCGAATGATTAACCGATCAGGGTTCAGGGGTTCGTGATCCAGGAATGTCAAATTTGTTCCTCCCCACCATCAATTTACTCTGCTTCATCTCTTAGTTGACTTTCAAGCCTTTTGCATTCCAGGTCTTTGAAAATTTAGTGTCAAGTCTTTTAACTATACTTTTCAATTTTTCCAACGGTTGTATCAACATAATCAACCCAAACTTGTGGCATGACACGAGTGTGATGCGGGTTGAAAATATGAAACTTCCTGTCTTATGCTGCTTCCCAGTACTCCTGTGTCTAACCTTCTAAGTTTAGAAGAGACTTCACTAATGCTTAAATATAAGTTGTATTCCTTCACTTTTTAGTCTCGAAATCTGGCAGCTGAGCTCCTTATTAATGGTTCATGGGAAAGTGTATTACGAATTTGTCATCTGTATACGTGATACCTATAATGTAACACCCCAACCCGGCAAGAGTAAAGATGTCACGTTAATGGTTTCATATCAGATCAAACAAAGCATACTTCAATAGTAATACAATAAATTCAAAGGTTACAAATGAAATACTAACATTATAAGGTTAAGAATGAAACAAAACTAAATACTAAGTCTGCAAATGCAATCCTTCTAATGACTTCTACTTCAGAATAACTATCAAGGTCTTCTAAGTCCAAAAGTCTCTTCACTCATACCCAAACCCATCGTCCTGCTTATAACCTGCCGCACACGAAAAGAAAACGTGCGGCTGAGCTTAAAAAGCCCAGTGAACAGATATAACGATAATAAACAGAAATAGAGAATAGTGCAGAATAACAAAACAAAGGTCAAACATATGTAATATGGTTCAAGGGATAAGTCAAAGAATAAGTATAAGGGAAAGAGAAAGGGATAGTAATCCACCACGAGCCCAGAAACAGATCATATCATATCGTAACCATAAATCTTCATAATCATATAGAGGGGAGACCTCTCAGATAATCAGATAATATGAGGGGTGTCCTCATTCTTCAAATAGAGTAGCTAGCTCCCAGATATATGTGAAAGGCATGTATTGCACACAGTACCAATCACCAGAACAGAAATCATATCATATATAGTTAAATCCACTAAACAGAACAGATCTAGGATGCATCCATACGCCCCTACCCAATCACATGCAGACCAAATCAAAGGGACGGTGTAACCAAATCACTAGGGCTACACACTAGTCATGCCAGTGGTGCATCACAGACACGGCCATGTTACCTTCATGGCTAGGGTCACAAATTTTGGCTCGGGTATCAAACTAAGAGTCAGATATCATATCAGATCAGAGTGTCATATCACAAGTTTCAATATCAGAAGTCAATATCAGAAGGTCAACATCAGAAGGTCAATATCAGAAGGTCAAAATCAAAGTTCCATAGTAACGGTTCATTTAAAAGAAAAAGGTTTCTAATTAAGAGTCCATTTAAAACAATCTTTTAATAATGATTTTTATAACAATAATCCTTCAGAGTAGTTTTCATAAAACGATCTTTCAAAACGGTCTTTCATAAAGATAGTCTTTTAAATATGGTTTTCATCAAAGTTAGTAAAATGCCCATTAAAAAGTATTGTATCATATTTGCAAACATCCTTTAAAAATAACTTTTTCTCAAATCATTCTCAGGTCAGAGCTAAAAAGGTTTTCAAGGTTTAGGTTCATATCATAGGTCAATACGAAACGGATCATAGCAAAGGTATCCAATCAGAGGCTAAACAGATCAGAACTTGAAAGAGATCAAAGGAAACCTTACAGAGAAGGTCAGAATATCTGTACCTTATTCCAACGCAAACGCAAATCAGAAAGATAGATGGATAGCACAAAAGGAATCAGGTCCTCTCCTTCTTAACACCTAGAGGGGTAGACAAGAATTACAAACCCTTATATTTTAAGTAACTTTCCATATTTAACCGGTTTCCAAATTTAGTAAGTTTCCATAATTAACAGGGTTCCAATATTCTCATTAATATTCACAAACTATTCAGAGTTAGCTTTTAGATTTCCCAAATTACTCTGTTAGTCCTTTAGGTTTCATAATTTACACTTTATACCCCTTTACTTATCAAAGTTACAAAATGAAATCCTAGATTTACATAGTTTACATCTTAACCCCTCTCATTAGTTTATTAACACATCAAGCATTTTATTTTCCAAGATTACAGAGTGTACCCTCAAATTAACCTATTATACGAATTATACCTTCAAGTTTCATGATTTACAATTTATAACCCTTAGTTTAGGAAAATAACAATTTACAATCTTTTACATGTCTTGACAGTTTTTAAGTATCATCTGGACCCGTATTACATAATTTATAAACCATATTAAACCTTAGAAATAAAATCTATAAAAATTCACAGACGTTCCCCAGGGTCTTAAGTATTTTATATAATTTTTACAGATTTTATTAAGTTGTCTAGGTACAAACTAAAAATCCTTTTCCCCAACCTGTTCCAGAACTGGATCAATTAAAAACACCCGACCATTATCTATCTGCTTACCCAGTCTAGAAAATTTATAAAATTCTACAAAAATTCCAGTAATTAGCTAACCTGTGATATATTACTCAGCTCAAAGGACACATCCTAATTCGTTATGGTTTGAAAATGATAAATTAAAAACCCGGACTGTTTTTCCAGACTCTACAAATCCGATCAGACACAAAATTTTACATAAATCGAAAAGTAACCTTCCAGGACTCCAAAAATTACAAACTAAATTTTCCCAGGTAGCCACTTCATTGAACTTAGTTTTAGACTCAAAAACCATCACAATACCCGTCCATATCATTTAGTTACAGCCGGTTAAATTCGAGCAAAGTTCTAGATCAGAAGCAGTTATCACAGAATCATATATATACTTAGGGTTTCTTCATCCCGTTCATTAATTCTCGACACCAAACGATTTTAGGTGAGTCCACAACATATTTAGGTTAATTATTACAGGCCTTAACATATTCAAAACGAATTAAATCCATTACATAGCTCCTGGGTCGATCCATATATATTAGTTTTTAGGGTTTTTGGTTTATGATTTTATGTGACTTATTATGTGATCTATCATTCGATTAAACACAAGAACTTGAACAAAGATTGAACAAGAGAGATACAATACCCTCGTAGACCATGAAGAACACGGAAACAAGAGATCAAGTCACCACACGAATGGTTTCTCCTCTTCCTTTTGATCGACAGCAGCAGAAAAATCATAAGGACAAGCAAGTTTGATTAGTTTTTGATTCATAACTTCAAAGGGATCATAGTATGGATAACATGGTTACCTTAGAATGGATGAGACACCAATTAGGATCAAGATTATGCCTCCTTTGGTGGTGTTTAAGGCTCGACACAGCAGCAACAAGAGGAGGCAGCAGGAACTTTTGATGTAGGGAGTTTTTAGGGTTTGATGTGTTTGTGATGTTCGGTATAAAAAAAAAGAAAACCGAGTGGCAACTTTGGAAGGGATTAATGGACCCAATTATGGGCTTTAATTAGGAGATATTTGTGGGCTTTTATCAAGTATTTTGTTACAAGAATGAATTTGGTCCCAATACTAGTTAAGGTACATATTGGTGGCGTTTTTGTATAAGTAACATAGGTTAGGATATTTTTAATTCGATTAGCATAAGTTTTAGCTTAAGTAGTTTAATTCATTAGGTATCTTAGCATATAACGTACATTAAGTTAAATACGATTTGCGTTACTTATATGATTTCTTAAGTTCTCAAAATTTTAAATTGAGGGCATTTTTGTCTTTTCAGATTATATTAATTTTGGGGTTTTACAACTCTTCCCCTCTTAAAAAGAAATTTTCGTCCTCGAAAATTGAAGTCGCAAGGTTAGACGGAGTCGTAGCAAATCGCAAAAGATCGTTACAAACATTCTCACGCCAGGGGAGGTTCTTCCAAAAAGGGGAGCTCATATGGAAATACGGACAAGATTTCAAATCAAATTAACTGTATCAACAGTAGAGAGCTCTATAAGAGTTCAAGATTTATAACTGAGGTCAACAGAATGCAACACGAGAGTCCAGACTAATCCAGATATTTAACGAACGAAGGTAGAGTATACGCATAGGTAGAATGAACCTAAGGTCTCACTAATCACAGATAATCCATCGGGAATCAAGTTCTAAACTTCTTAGGTACTTCCCAAGATATCCTATGGTCACAATGAGGGCACGTTATATGGTGTAAGTATTATCACGTTAATAATACCAGCACCACATAAATATGCCTTCATGATGATCATACTTTATCTCGAGTCGTAAGCGAAACAATTTATCTTCATCCACCTAGTACTTCTACAGTCTCAGAGGTCAACAAAAACAAATGTCAAAATCAAGAGGGAAAGCCAAACTACTCGCCATGGAGATTCTCAAAATGCCCAAGAGGCATCGAAATGATTAACAAAGATCAGAGGTCAGAGTCGGAATCTGAAGGTAAGGATCAAATAGTGTCAGGAAATTACTATGCAATTCTTAATGCTTTCAAGATTCATTTAGGTTTCAAAACTTAGGTGTAAGGCATAAGCTTTCAATTTCCAAAAGTGATATCAACAGGATCTAACCAAAAGCAAGGCACGAAGCAGAGTGATGCGGAAGTAATAATACCTAAACAAATGTCTTATAGTCTACCCATTCCTCACTGGTCAAAACTTAAGTTCTTATAAGGAAATCCTAAAGCAAAACTTAAAGTTTAACTTATGAGCGCCAACAGTGGAAGCTTAGTGGTCCTAACTTACACAGGTCAAGGGTAAATGTATTACGAATTGTAGCCTGTATCTCTGATACCATAATTGTAACACCCCAACCCGGCAAGAGTAAAGATGTCACGTTAATGGTTTCATATCAGATCAAACAAAGCATACTTCAATAGTAATACAATAAATTCAAAGGTTACAAATGAAATACTAACATTATAAGGTTAAGAATGAAACAAAACTAAATACTAAGTCTGCAAATGCAATCCTTCTAATGACTTCTACTTCAGAATAACTATCAAGGTCTTCTAAGTCCAAAAGTCTCTTCACTCATACCCAAACCCATCGTCCTGCTTATAACCTGCCGCACACGAAAAGAAAACGTGCGGCTGAGCTTAAAAAGCCCAGTGAACAGATATAACGATAATAAACAGAAATAGAGAATAGTGCAGAATAACAGAAACAAAGGTCAAACATATGTAATATGGTTCAAGGGATAAGTCAAAGAATAAGTATAAGGGAAAGAGAAAGGGATAGTAATCCACCACGAGCCCAGAAACAGATCATATCATATCGTAACCATAAATCTTCATAATCATATAGAGGGGAGACCTCTCAGATAATCAGATAATATGAGGGGTGTCCTCATTCTTCAAATAGAGTAGCTAGCTCCCAGATATATGTGAAAGGCATGTATTGCACACAGTACCAATCACCAGAACAGAAATCATATCATATATAGTTAAATCCACTAAACAGAACAGATCTAGGATGCATCCATACGCCCCTACCCAATCACATGCAGACCAAATCAAAGGGACGGTGTAACCAAATCACTAGGGCTACACACTAGTCATGCCAGTGGTGCATCACAGACACGGCCATGTTACCTTCATGGCTAGGGTCACAAATTTTGGCTCGGGTATCAAACTAAGAGTCAGATATCATATCAGATCAGAGTGTCATATCACAAGTTTCAATATCAGAAGTCAATATCAGAAGGTCAACATCAGAAGGTCAATATCAGAAGGTCAAAATCAAAGTTCCATAGTAACGGTTCATTTAAAAGAAAAAGGTTTCTAATTAAGAGTCCATTTAAAACAATCTTTTAATAATGATTTTTATAACAATAATCCTTCAGAGTAGTTTTCATAAAACGATCTTTCAAAACGGTCTTTCATAAAGATAGTCTTTTAAATATGGTTTTCATCAAAGTTAGTAAAATGCCCATTAAAAAGTATTGTATCATATTTGCAAACATCCTTTAAAAATAACTTTTTCTCAAATCATTCTCAGGTCAGAGCTAAAAAGGTTTTCAAGGTTTAGGTTCATATCATAGGTCAATATGAAACGGATCATAGCAAAGGTATCCAATCAGAGGCTAAACAGATCAGAACTTGAAAGAGATCAAAGGAAACCTTACAGAGAAGGTCAGAATATCTGTACCTTATTCCAACGCAAACGCAAATCAGAAAGATAGATGGATAGCACAAAAGGAATCAGGTCCTCTCCTTCTTCACACCTAGAGGGGTTTCTTCACACCTAGAGGGGTAGACAAGAATTACAAACCCTTCTATTTTAAGTAACTTTCCATATTTAACCGGTTTCCAAATTTAGTAAGTTTTCATAATTAACAGGGTTCCAATATTCTCATTAATATTCACAAACTATTCAGAGTTAGCTTTTAGATTTCCCAAATTACTCTGTTAGTCCTTTAGGTTTCATAATTTACACTTTATACCCCTTTACTTATCAAAGTTACAAAATGAAATCCTAGATTTACATAGTTTACATCTTAACCCCTCTCATTAGTTTATTAACACATCAAGCATTTTATTTTCCAAGATTACAGAGTGTACCCTCAAATTAACCTATTATACGAATTATACCTTCAAGTTTCATGATTTACAATTTATAACCCTTAGTTTAGGAAAATAACAATTTACAATCTTTTACATGTCTTGACAGTTTTTAAGTATCATCTGGACCCGTATTACATAATTTATAAACCATATTAAACCTTAGAAATAAAATCTATAAAAATTCACAGACGTTCCCCAGGGTCTTAAGTATTTTATGTAATTTTTACAGATTTTATTAAGTTGTCTAGGTACAAACTAAAAATCCTTTTCCCCAACCTGTTCCAGAACTGGATCAATTAAAAACACCCGACCATTATCTATCTGCTTACCCAGTCTAGAAAATTTATAAAATTCTACAAAAATTCCAGTAGTTAGCTAACCTGTGATATATTACTCAGCTCAAAGGACACATCCTAATTCGTTATGGTTTGAAAATGATAAATTAAAAACTCGGACTGTTTTTCCAGACTCTACAAATCCGATCAGACACAAAATTTTACATAAATCGAAAAGTAACCTTACATGACTCCAAAAATTACAAACTAAATTTTCCCAGGTAGCCACTTCATTGAACTTAGTTTTAGACTCAAAAACCATCACAATAACCGTCCATATCATTTAGTTACAGCCGGTTAAATTCGAGCAAAGTTCTAGATCAGAAGCAGTTATCACAGAATCATATATATACTTAGGGTTTCTTCATCCCATTCATTAATTCTCGACACCAAACGATTTTGGGTGAGTCCACAACATATTTAGGTTAATTATTACAGGCCTTAACATATTCAAAACGAATTAAATCCATTACATAGCTCCTGGGTCGATCCATATATATTAGTTTTTAGGGTTTTTGGTTTATGATTTTATGTGACTTATTATGTGATCTATCATTCGATTAAACACAAGAACTTGAACAAAGATTGAACAAGAGAGATACAATACCCTCGTAGACCATGAAGAACACGGAAACAAGAGATCAAGTCACCACACGAATGGTTTCTCCTCTTCCTTTTGATCGACAGCAGCAGAAAAATCATAAGGACAAGCAAGTTTGATTAGTTTTTGATTCATAACTTCAAAGGGATCATAGTATGGATAACATGGTTACCTTAGAATGGATGAGACACCAATTAGGATCAAGATTATGCCTCCTTTGGTGGTGTTTAAGGCTCGACACAGCAGCAACAAGAGGAGGCAGCAGGAACTTTTGATGTAGGGAGTTTTTAGGGTTTGATGTGTTTGTGATGTTCGGTATAAAAAAAAAGAAAACCGAGTGGCAACTTTGGAAGGGATTAATGGACCCAATTATGGGCTTTAATTAGGAGATATTTGTGGGCTTTTATCAAGTATTTTGTTACAAGAATGAATTTGGTCCCAATACTAGTTAAGGTACATATTGGTGGCGTTTTTGTATAAGTAACATAGGTTAGGATATTTTTAATTCGATTAGCATAAGTTTTAGCTTAAGTAGTTTAATTCATTAGGTATCTTAGCATATAACGTACATTAAGTTAAATACGATTTGCGTTACTTATATGATTTCTTAAGTTCTCAAAATTTTAAATTGAGGGCATTTTTGTCTTTTCAGATTATATTAATTTTGGGGTTTTACACATTAGGACGTGGATTAATGTCACTGTGATCGTCAATTAGAAGACTAATGAGTAGTTTGGTGTAACGAACGAAAGGGATCTTTGTGAAGGCTTTGCGCATTTGAAATATCATATCTTCCCAAATAAGAGCAGCAAAGTCAATCTTTGCTTCATTCACGAACCCCCAGAAGACTTGAAGATGAGGTATCCGTGGGTGTTCAAAGCCACTATCTCTTCTTGATATTGAACGAGTCATGATGTAGAAGAGGGTTCTCCATGGTTGTGGGATGAATTTGGCATTGACTTTTGAGATTTTGGTTAATGGCGTATCAGGTTGAACATCATAACCAATATCCATAAGGAACTGCATGACTTCAGATTCAGATGGGGTCGGGTAGAATCGGTTGGCAGGTTCTGGTGCATTTGGAAGACCCAAGTCTCTGCGAAGGTGACTTGGTGTAACTCTGACCTTCTTACGATCCAAAGTGCATGTGAAAAATTTGTCATAATTGTTCAGCTCGAAAGTATTCCACAATTGGTGAATGTATAATTCCGAAATGCTATCTGAGCTGTCTAGAAGATTTCTGCACTCGTGTACTTTGAGAATTTCCACAGCAATTTGGCAACTTGGTTCAGAGCACTTGATCTTCTCAAGTACTACCCGTGCATTGTTGCTGCCAATCTCTAATGAATACCCTTGAGGAAGAACATCGGCTTTAGTGAGTAATGGGAGTGGATGTTGTTGAGGTGCAGCCATTGAAGATTTCTGAAACATCAATCAAGTACAAATATGCAGGATACATAATTGTTAGCAGATGTTAAGACTTGATGCAACACATGAGATCCTTTTGTAGCTATGATTGGTGTTTTACATGTTTGACCACATAGGTTATCATCCTTAATAAAAAATTACCAATTTCTATAGAATTTGTTCCATTTTGATAGACATTGAAATATCTAAGGACATTGATCAATTTCTATAGAAATCAAATTTGTGATAATTATGGCATTTGTGATAATTATGGCATTTGCGATAATTATGACATTTGCGATAATTATGTGATTTGCGATAATTATGGCATTTGCGATAATTATGGGCAATTTTTGATAAACTCTTGTACAAGAGTTTCCGATAACGACTGAAGATGAACAGTTTCTCAGATTTATCGAAATTTATCATAACTTGAAATTTTGCAACCACAGAATATCTCAAACATTTTCTATGATGGTTTTAGGTAATCTGACCAAGTTATAACAATATTTGTCCGCAAAATCTCAAGATTCAATCTGCTAGTGTTCATACGTTCTTCTTAAACCCTAAAACTTAATTAACGCTCTTATGGTGTTTCTGGGTTCAATCAAAGCATGCAATCTTTCAATTCAAAGCATAACAACAACATCTAAACACATGAATTACACTATAACACTCACATACGATTTTCCCCAATTTTGTACGCTTAAACCCTAAAGCAAGATTATGACAATTTGATGATTCTGGGTACAATTAAGCATGCAAACGATGTTTATAATCAATATCTAAGCACAATCATACAAACAAACACATCTTAAACACTCAAAATCGAATATCCCTAATTTAACGCAAACCCTAGATCTTAAATCCATAGTTGCGACAAATCTAGCCATTGGATCGAGATATAATTCAAAACCATTTGTTATAATGACTTGTTAAACATAAAAGTACTCACAAATTCGGATAAACTTAAGCGGATTTGTAGATTGAATGAGAACCGTTGATTAAGGTGGGTGAGAGTATTAAATTTTGGTGGGTGAACTATGTCAGTAAGCGTAGAAGTAATAACTGCGGTTGTTTTTTGATATTTATTTAACTTTTTTAACTTTGCACTCATTGACACATCTAGTCCCCTAACCTTAAAACAGTTTATTCCTAGTCCTAACCACCATTTTACAAACTATATGTCTCAAACTTAGCAAAAATAGCACATAACTTATCCATCTTTATGATCTTATCACTAAGAAACTTTGTTAAGCATCAAATTTCAGAAAGCATGCAAGTACAAATTTTTTTAAAATTTTAAATTTTGTATCTCCCCCTCATCACTTGTTCGAAAATAATATTTGACATGTTAAAAAATGAACAAAGTGATGTAAAAGGGATTGTTCTTGCATTTTTTTTCAAGAGATATTTACATAGATAGTTTAGATATTTGACTCATTTAATTGTTTTTGAGAAAATTTTCCAAATCACTCGGAGTCAAACATGTCATACCAATCCGGTGAACCAGATCTACAAATCTTGCATGAGGCAAGGCTTTTGTGAACAGATCCGCCAATTGGTGTTTAGTACCCACAAAATACAGTTCAACAGTACCCTTCTCCACGTGCTCCTTGATGAAATGGTATCGGAGATCAATATGCTTGGACTTGGAATGCTGCATAGAGTTGCATGAAATGGCAATGGCACTCTTGGAGTCGCAATACATAGGAATCTTGTTGAATACGTATCCGTAGTCCATCAGTTGTGATCGCATCCAAATGACTTGAGCACAGCAGGCAGACATGGCTACATATTCAGATTCTGTTGACGAGAGTGATGTGCAATCTTGTTTCTTTGAATGCCAAGAGACGAGCTTGTCACCCAAAACCTGTACTCCTCCAGATGTACTTTTTCGCGTGTCTAAACACCCTGCATGGTCAGCATCTGAAAAAGCTACAAGTTCAAAGCCATAATCCTTTGGATACCAGATCCCTAAATTAATGGTTCCCTTTATGTATCTATAGATTCTTTTAACGGCTGACAAATGCCGCTCAGTTGGTCTTGACTGATATCGGGAGCATAGATACGTGGCAAATACAACATCCGGTCTGCTAGCTGTGAGATACATGATTGACCCAATGATACTACGATATTTTGTAGGATCAATGGGTGTCCCATTTATGTCAGCATCGAGCTTCAGGGATGAGGAGGACATAGGTGTCACAGCTGGTCATACCATGCTTTTTTAGGATTTCCTGAGCATACTTAAACTGACTAAGGAATATACCACGGGGTGATTGATGAACTTGCAGTCCTAAGAATAACTTCAGTTCACCCATCATGGAAATCTCAAAGTTATTTTTCATTAGTTTTGCGAAATCATTTGAGTACTTTTTATGAGTTGATCCAAAAATAATATCATCTACATAAATTTGAACGATGAGAATGTCCTCCCCGTGTTTTTGTATAAACAAAGTCGGGTCCACAGTTCCTTTAGTAAAATGGTTTGAAAGTAAGAAAGCAGATAACTTGTCGTACCAGGCCCTTGGGGCTTGTTTAAGGCCGTAAAGGGCTTTCTTTAGCCGATATACGTGATTCGGATGTTCGTGGTCCACAAAGCCTTCTGGTTGAGAAACGTACACCTCTTCCCGGAGTTGGCCATTGACAAATGAAATCTTCACATCCATTTGGTAGACAGTAATGTTCTTGTGAGCCGCGTAAGCCAGGAACATGCGAACAGCCTCAAGCCTTGCGACTGGAGCAAACAATTCTTCGAAGTTGATTCCCTCTTCTTGGCTGAATCCTTTGGCGACCAGGCGGGACTTGTTACGAATCACAGTAGCATCTGCATCTAACTTGTTTTTCCAGATCCACTTCAATCCAACGACATAAATCCCATCTGGTCTCTCTACTAGTTCCCAAACTTCTAACCGTTTGAATTGTTCCAATTCCTCTTTCATGTATACAATCCAGTTGTCATAGGTAAGGGCTTCCTTAATGATTTTGGGTTCGTCTTGACAAACGGTAAGTGCATAAATGCAGGTTTCACCATCTGTATGGAGTCTTTGTCTTGTCATGACTGGGTTTTCTGGATTACCAATGATGTTTACTAAGGGATGGTCCTTTGTCCATTTATGAGTGGATGGATAGTGTTGATAATTGTGGTGCAGGTTTGACGGTTCCAAATTGCGTGTAGAAGATTCTGCAATATCAGGAATGGTTGGTGCAGGTGCAAATGGATTAAAGAATGCATCTCTGTCATAACCACATGGTATGGGTACATCAACAGAATTGTGGGAGGAATCTTTAGCTGTGGGTGTAGAAGTTGAAGGTGTTTGATCTACTGGCGATGATGGTTCTGGTTGAGGTGCGTCGTCAGCAACTACTGTGGAAGTGGTTGCAGGTGTATCAGGTGCTTGATTGTTTACGGTTTGAGCAACGGAATTGGTGGATACAGCAGAGGCACGATTAACTAGAGAGTCATCGAACAGAGGAGCAAACAAGTCTTCTATATCCTTTTTGTTGAACGGTAATGGTTCAGCTAAAGATTCAGGAAAGTTGAGACGGTTGTGTGCGGGTTCTAAGCTATTTTGCTCAGAAGCCATTTCTGTGAGCTCATCAAAATTAGCATGGATTGTCTCTTGAATTTCCCGAGTACGACGATTCCAAATTCTGAATCCTTTCGAATTCTCACAATAGCCAACAAATACTCCTATGTCTGCATTGGCTTTCAGTTTACCAAGATCATCACGATCATTCTTTGGATAATAGAGAGCTCCAAAGACATGAAAGTAATTGATATTTGGTTTTCGACCATGAATAAGCTCATATGGTGTTTTTTCATGGCGTTTGGTGATCATGCATCGGTTCTTGGTATAACAAGCAGTTGAGACAGCTTCAGCCCATAGGTAGTCTGGTAATTGGGCATTAATCAACATAGTTCTTGCTGCCTCCACTAACATACGGTTGCGTCTTTCGACTACTCCATTTTGTTCAAGGGTGCGAGCAATTGACGTTTGATGAACAATACCATTTTTCTCAGTGAACTCCCAGAGAGTTTGATTCTTGAATTCAGTACCATTGTCTGTTCTGATGATTCTGACGGTGTTTCGAACCTGAACTTGATTCTTCGTGAGAAAAGTAATGATCATCGAAGGGGCTTGGTCTTTGGTACGAAGAAAGTAGACCCAAGTCCACCTCGAGTAATCATCCACTATTACCAAGATGTACCGTTTCCCATTGATGGTTTGAACACGCATAGGACCACACAAATCCATATGAAGCAGCTGTAGGACATGATCTGTGCTGTGATATACTTTTGGAGGAAAATGGGCACGATGACTCTTTCCTTTTTGCAAGCAGGACACAAGTGATCTTTGGCATATCTAAATTTGGGAAGACCGTTGACTAACTTTTTCCTTGCAAGATCGGTCATTGTCTTGAAGTTCAAATGAGACATTCATTTGTGCCATAGCCAGGCCTTTGTGGGATGTGCTTTTAAAAGTAAGCATATGGGAGAGGAAGCTGTCATGCCTTCAAAAGAAATGGTATATAGACTGGTGCCACGTTTTCCTTTCATCAGATCATTTCCTTGAAGATCTCGAATAAAACAAGTTTTCTCTCTAAATGCCACCTCCAAATCACCATCACAAAATTTCCCTACTGAGAAGAGATTGTGACCAAGGCCTTCTACGTAATAAACCCTGCTAATTTCGATGTTCCCATTTACGTAGTCTCCATAACCCATAATAGCAGTGAAGTGATCATTCCTGAATCTGACCATTCCAATGAACTTTGCAACAAAGTTTACAAGAAGCTTGAGATTGCCGGTCATATGTCGGGAACAGCCGCTATCAACAATCCATAGAACAATTTGGATCACCTGCATCACCAGAAGTTGATATAGAGGCAAGTTTGGTAACGGTGGAATCCATTTGGTTAGTAACACATGAGTTAATCATTTTTGGTACCCATTTAAAGCTATGTGTTTTTTGTAACCAACGCTGCCACGTCCAACTAGTCTCAGCCATTCTCCTAATAAATGCACTTGGTGATTTGTTTGTCCTAGATGCAGCTATGGGTTTGTCAACTGATTCTTTAGAAACTACTAGTGATGGTTTTCCTAATATGGACTTGGCAGCAGTAGTGGGCCTAGAGGAAATGCCACTAGATCGTTTCTTTTTGCGATTCAATAGAGTTTTAGCAACACATATCTCATGATTTCCCGATAATATACTAGTACGACAAAATACACAACTAGCATCAACCATAATATCATTCATAACATTCAACGATTTAGCATTCATTACATCATCTATAGAACTAGAATTAGAAAAGTGTGATTCTACTTCTGACATATCATGCTTTTTATTCAAACTGCTAACATTAACTACTACTTCTTCAGTCTTAGATAGTCCACTCTTAGGGCGTCAGATACTAAACTTCCTTGGTCTCTTGGTGTTTCTTGATCTGCTAGCCTTAGAGGTGTTTCCTAGTCCTGTGGAAGTGGAAGTATTCACATTAGTGGTTTGATCTGATGCTTGCTTAGTTGGCTTGTCTATTGAGTACATTCTTGGGGCAATTACAGCTTTTCCTTTTTCTAAAACTCTGAGTTTCTTATTCAAATCAACAATGATGTGTTGGAGTTCTTGATTTTTTGAATCCAAAATTCTGTTTAATCGGATAGTGTCATTTCTGTTTTGAAAAACTTCATCTATGTCTTTCTCATATTCAAACAGTTTATTTCGCAAAACATCAATTTCATTTTTATTCTGACTTTCTGAAGCATGACTGTTTTGAAATGACAAAGACTCTTTTAGATTTCTGTACTTTAACTCAAATTCAACACTTTGAGTTTGACACCATTCCAGTCTTTTGTTAAGTTTGAAAACTTCATTTTCACACTTATTTTCCACATCAAAGTTGATTTGTCTAAGACTCTCATTCTCTTTTACCAAATTATCAATCTCAATTTGCAACATTTCAACATTCACAGCATGATCATCCACAAGCAAGGCATGACCAGATTCAAAGATATAATTCATAATCACTGAAATCACATCATCACACAAAACACGTTCCAAGAGTCGATCAACCTCATTTTCTAAAGCCTTCTTTTGACACTTTTGTTTTGCAATTTTGTCATCTTTAGCTTTAAAAATACTCATCATTGATCCAACTTCAGTCTGTAGTTCCTGTTCCCACATTGTTGCACAAAGTCTCAGGTGTTTAACATGTGGTAAAAATTGTTTCTGAAAAATTTCTCTCTTTTATTTCTCAGCAGGAGAAAATAAAAAAGAGATTTTTATTTCAGAATTAAATTCTATCACATGTTCCAAGAGTTTAATGTCATCCATAAATGTCTTAAAATATCAAAGAATTCGACATTGTTGAGGCATTTGTGGATCTACAGTAGTTTTTGGACCATGAATTTGTGTAACAGGAGTGGTAACAGTAGCAACTTCAGAAGAGGGATGTTTTTCAGTTAAAGACAGTATTTGTTCTGGTTTGTCCTTTGGAGGAACAAAAGATTTACTGATGTTAGGTCTTGCTGAATAATCATATGGAACTCTTGAAAATTTGTTGTCTGACTTTGATCGACTCTCAATCTTATTTTCAAGATATTCAATTTCTTCATCATTACTATACACAACAGTACGTTGAAAAGTATCATCAAACAGGAATTCTGCATTGTATAACTTAGGATTATCTTTGAGTGCTTTGTGTAAAAAACGTGGTTGGTCACTTCCAAGTGCAAAACCAAATCCTTTAGGACTCGGTTTCACAGTTAGTCTTTGAATTTATGTCACTGAATTACCCATTTTATATACAACATTCTGAAATTCTTTGAGTTTGGATTCCAAGTCCACAATCTCCTCAAGATATGAGTCAACTCGTTTCCTAGTGGCTTGCTTTTCTTCAAGAAGATGTTGGAGAATGCTCTTGTCATAATAACTAATTATATGGCTAGTCATATGTGAGCCTATGGGGTCACACACATATACACTGAGGTGCCAATTTATATGTCGTGTTTATTGTATTTACGATATATAAATAACCGTAAGTAACCAGGAACCGCTATTGGGCTTCTAATGAATAAGTAATGGACTTATTGCATTGGACTAGAAAAACAAATGGGAAGCCCATTTGGTCCATTAGAAGGCCGGCCATAGAGGGAGTAAATCAAGGGATTTGATTTTTAATTTATTAGTCAAATATATGGAAGTTAACTCTCCTATTAATTAGGCTATCAATCACAAAATCCTCTCCTCTCCTCTCTCATTAGTATACACGGCCAAAAACAATTTCCCATCTAGGGTTCTTGTTTTGTTCATCTCTTCTTTGAATCTTGATCATTCATGGAAGACTAGAAAGGTTACGGGTTGAAGGACTAGCATCCATTGGTATTCAAGGACGTGTAGTGTGGATACACATAGAGGTGATCTACTTTGGTCACTTGGGTTTCATACACAAATCGTGGGTATAGTTGTGTTGGTGACATCCGGATCACGCTACAAAGGTATAACTTATGTGTTATTTTATTTGATTGATCATATGGCACTATGGATCCGTTGTTGGTGATGTTTATCCGCTGCGTTTATATGTTTAATATGTTTATTTATTTCATACATCACCTATAGTGGTATCACGAGACATCATATGTTGTCATATGATCATCTTGTATGCGTAAAAATGGCTAAAAACGTGGTTTTTTAATGGATTTTAAAGTGTCATTTTAAAACAGCCCCTAGGGCTTAAATATTATGAATATGTCGACCTTAATAAGGTCTTAAGATCTGGACTTTTTGATCCTATGGCCATTTGTTATGCATACGTTGATTGTTTACTTGATCGGTACCCGTAAAATGGCCTAAAAACGTGTTTTTAAGAGATTTTTAACCCGATTTCAAATCAGCCCATGAGGCTTATTTTTCTGTGGTAAAATGGTGTTAATAAGGTCCTAATATCAGTGGGTTATGAGTCAATGGCCATTTGTCACGTGTACCATTCGGGGTTTTAATTCTTGTTAATTATTTCTTCGATTCGTTGGCTAACAATTTAATTCTTGTTAATTCATTTTGTTATCCATGACAAATACATGCATGTTTGTCCATGGAGTTAGCCAACAACTTGTCATGATCATAATTTTAATGTATTATTATGTGTATATGCAAAGCCGATGAAAACATAGACCACTTGTGCGTTGTGATATTGTGATTGTTGGTTGTTTTTCTTGTTTTGGGGTTTGCCATTGTTTCGGCACTTTTGTAATGTATTTCATTTTTGGTTTTGCCATTGTTTGGGAATTTTACAGTAGATACAAAGTAGATTAGTTTTATTTTACTTTATATTTATTGTAAACAAGAGCTTGGAAGCAAATGGCGAAAGATTGAAGAGTTGTAGACCGAAAGTTGCTGCTGGACACCTGTTGGGAAAACGTGATTTCCCGCTGATTGGTAAGGTATTTTTTTCTAAAATTTGTTTTCCAGGTCTTCAAGACATAGGGCTACAACTTTGTCAACTGGGCCGAAAGATGAGGAGGTCTTCTTCAATGACTTATTGGGCTCGCAAAACAGAAAAACTGGGCTGGCAGATTCATAGTTTCATGAGCATTATGGGCCTTTACTTGCCCAATATTGTCTTGGGGCAAGTGGGAGCCCTCCGTGTGGTTGTGCTATATGTCCCTAGTTGACTCTTGGTTCTTGTGATGGCTCACAAGACCAAGCATAGGATTTTCATCGGTTGAGGCTTTGCATATTGTGGTTGTATGTTTGGTTGGTTGTTTTTATGTATGTTGTGACTACATGTAAAACGAAAAATGTTTTCTTAAAACTTGAAACTAAACATAAACCATTTTGAACTAAGTCTTATGATTTAGTTTAATTAATTTTAAATATGATTTCAAACTTAAAAATCATTGTTTTCTAAATAAACACTTAAACTAGTTAAGATTGTTTATTAATTTATTGTATTGTCCATACTTAACAATCCACTTAGGATTTATATTAGTCTTGAAAATGGACAGCTTGACACACATAAATTAAAACAATGATTAGACTTAAGTTAAGAAAAGTTTTTAACTTGTGCTACGAAGAATGAATGCATGCTTCTTCGTACACATTTTTTATCCACATCAAAACAATTTACCCGTCAAAATTTAAGTTATGCCGTCCAATTATGAGAACACTTGCAATTACCTTTTAGTATCTGGTCAGAACTAGGCTGAATTTTAACCCAAGGTGACTATTCTACCATGGTCAGACCTAGGATTATTCTCACAGTTTTCAAATTGGATGACTTAATTGAGTAGTGTGGTCAGACCCTTACCTGAGGCAAAGATGGGACTAAACATGCCTACATGACACTAGTTGTTTGACACTAGATGCCATGAGTCCCATAAGAATCTAAGAGTTGTACTTGTAATACAATTGGTGATCGTCGCCTACCTATTGAATCCACCATTCCTAGTAGATCAACTGTATTAATGGTCGAACCTCAATGAGGATCTTAGCCTTTTCGTAAATTAATTGTTTTAAATTGTATACATGGGGTAGTTAAATTACAAAAGGATAATTATCGAAAATACTAAATATGAACTTTGTAAATTCAATTAATGAATTAATGCAACACAAACCGTAAACAAAGAGTTTGTTCTTTTCTTGTTAAAAGGACGAACTAAGTCGTTCTTTCCTTGTTAGAAAGAGACTTGTTCCTATCCTTTTCCTTTATGAGGAAAAGCCATAATAGGAATATTTGAATTTTTCTAATTCTAATAAAACTCAATGAACACCTACTCTAGAAATCGTGATGTCTTGAAAAAGTTAAAACGGTTAAGTATGGTTACACATCTTATTCCTTCAAGGTTGTTTTATAACCCTAGTTTCGGTTTTGAAACATTGAAGAAATATAAGATATTTGGACAACCAAGAACACGTGCACTTGACTTGACCTCTTTGGTCAGACCTTAGGGCCATTTCAACCCATGGCGAATTTTGCTCATTGGTCAGACCTTTGGTGATATTTGCATGTTCTTGCTTGGTCGACTTATTTCGTACCAGCTACCAAACTAAAATGAGTTTAAATAATTAGAAGATGGAAATATCAATAAACCGCAAAGTGGTAAAGGCAATTACTAGCATGATTACCTAGTAGTTTGTCTTAACCCAATAAGGCCCTACATACCATTGTGGTAAAGTAGACCAATTATGGAGGAAATGCATGCCTATTTTCAAGTTAAAATAGCAATGATGGCTAGCCCATCATCTATATGTTACAACTTGATGCACTTTCTTGAATACCTAAGTACATGTTTACTAGTCAAAGTGACTCACATTAGAAATAATGTGTAGATATTCAAAGAAAGATGGAAAGTACCCAATCGCTACTCACTCTCCACTGGTGACGTAACACATGTAATGTTGTCTAATCCAGTGGGAGCTACGTGATTATATTGCTGGTGACGAAACACATGTAATGTTGTCTAATCTAGTGGGAGCTGCAAGCTTTATTACCTTGCGAGTTGCCCATCTTATTTCTAGATTGTCTTGAAATAATACATTACTTTCCACATGTTAAGCATCATAGTTTATATAAGAACCATTGCATAAATTTTATGAGATAACTTGTCGCGTTTCTGATGTTGCTTCCTGAAATATTATCTATAAAATCATGATGCATGATTCATTATTAAAACGATAAAGTTCTACATATCTATATTTGATTTTTACTAAAAATCATATGTTATCTTAGACATTGTCATATTGCTCATACAAACACACGAGCGTAGTGGTGCTTGTATACTCTGATGATGTTGTGCCATGCACAAGTGTGAGAAATCTCAATTGTGTGCAAGGTACAACATATAACAATATGACTAATAGTTTCTCTTGACTGAAATGTAAGAAACACAGATTCTACTAGGACTTCTACACATAAAATGTAGGTTGCCCTAATTAGAACAAACATCAAGATAACATGAAAAGCTACTTCTACATATTCACTGAATTGTTTAGTAAATATGATTATGTTTTCTTGTAAGGCCATAATCATGAAGTATGAAATTAATTTGAATTTACTATTGAGGCCAAGTGTCGGCGCTCGAAATTACTTTAGTTGAATATGTTTAGGTCTCTTGTAAAGACACAAACATAATTTCCGTTAATTGTTGAAAGACTTATAACGTAAAGTAAGACGTTGATTTGTTATGTCTTCTTGTTAAGACATGTACACTTACGACGTATAATATTAAATGTTTATGTTTTCTAGTCAAAACATGCACATGATGTAAAGTATGCAATAGGCTAAAATTACTATTGATGTCATCTGGTTTGACTTGGTTGGCAGATATGTAAGACAAAAAGTATAAGTTCATCTAATGAGTTGTGTGATAGTCTCAAACATCAGTCCTCGTGGAATACCACAACTTTATGGTATGTCCATCATGGAAAATCAAACACTATTGATATTGTTTGATCTTTGATGACTTAAACTGTTTTACCTCCAAAGCTATCAAGGTTAGAAATTGGGTGTGCCATGTGTACACTCAATATGATTCCAGCCCAGAGGGAATTTAAGACACCATTTTATTATGGCATGAGATGAATCTCATTATGTCTTAATTGAAGTTCTGAATTTGTTAACTACTTAAGAGTAAGTAATTAACAAACTAGAGTCAAGAACTAACGGTGTATTTTGGATGTCCCACTTGAAGACAATTTATTGTTACTCAAGATGCTTAGTATCTAAAGATTAGTCTCTACATACAAAAGCAAGTGGGAGTACCTTTAGACCTTGAAGTTATTCAAGAACTAAATACACAACCTTCTGAGTACACTTGCTAATGTCATACTAAGGTTGAACATGGATATGTTAAACCATAGATTGATATCTCTCATTCATAAATCCACAAGGATACCTCTTGCACATGAATGATATAGTTTTTATATCAATGCTAAGGGATATAAGTTAGAGTATCATAGTGAACCTGCTAACTACAGAGATGTATTATCAGATCTTGAATCTGATGAATAGCTCAAAGTATGAATGTTAAGATGCAGTCCTTGAAAGACAATCACTCATGGAGCTTGATTGATCTCTTACTAATCAGTTAGACTGTGAGGTTAAGAATGAGTTTCTTGATGAGAAGACTCAAAAGGACAAACTTGTACACACATTTAATGCACGCGTAGTAAAAGGAGTTTACTCGTACTCAAGAAATTGACTATGATTAAATCTTCCTACCTGCAAACATTAAATGTATAATGATAATTAATTGTCATACTTGTGTTCATGTAAATGAAATATGACAATAGGACATCAAAACACTTTTCTTGTTGATTACCTTTGCGAGGACGATGAGTAATCAAAAGGGTTTATGAATCGATATAATCTTTATTATGTATACAAGATAAAAGAATCCATGTGTGGATTAGATCATGCATCTAGGAGCAGAGATCTTGAGTTAATCATAAAATCATTAATTTGATTTTGATTAATAAGATTACTCCTAAGTACACTGAGAGCAAGTTGGAGCACTCTATTTATTTTCTTAAATCTCATATGTCATTAACATATTAGAAACAATATTCCATCTAAGCTAGACTTTAATCCTTAGCTTGGAATGAAGTTTCTCTTGAGGGATTTATAAAATAAGACACACAACCTTGTTATATATATATATATATATATATATATATATATATATATATATATATATATATATATATATATATATATATATATATATATATGTTTATTAGAATAAACATAAGCGGTTATTAAAGTCTAAACACAATATGACACATTATTGAGGGGAATCTCAATGATCAATCTCACTTGATGAGATTGAACACATGAAAGGAAATCTTAAGTTTGACTAAAGGATTCATCATGTAAGTCATATTTTGCATTGGACTACATTTATCATTTGCATGAATGCAAGATGAGTGAATGACAACAAATATCTAAGTGAATGTCATTAGATAATTGTTAAACGAACATTAATAATGGACCTACAAAGTACCAAAGATATGTTCAAACGTTTACGGATATTTAAGGTGCTCTGTTTTGTTTGCATACGTGGATGCTTATTTAACTGAGATGATACTCAATCCTAGTCTTGGTAGGATGTCATCATGAATGATGACATTGCTGACTAGATGTGCTCGACTGAGAGCATTAATGCGTTATACATTAAAAGAATAAGAATACTTTATAGTTTGAGAAACTATTCAGATGACTGTCTAAAGTAGGTGTCTTGCTGGATTCAAACACCCTATGGAATGTATTGCTGCAATACTCGTCTTGTACTTGTGCACATACAAAGGACAATCATCATTCAAACCTTTCATGAGTTTTGAAACAAGTATTCTCAAAGTTTACTCAGATGACTACTTGTTGTCTTGTACAACATAATTCGATCATGGTGGGAACATCGGACCCCGACCTATGAGTAGTCTTATGCATATCTGTTTTTAGTATTTGGATAATGGAACTGCAAGCAGTCGTATTATATAATGAATTGATATACCTGGTATGATCGTCTTCATTTATACTACTGTGTTCTATATTTGCATGTTTAATCCATGAATAATTTATTTATTCTAAAATTATCCATTGTCGGTTGACGAATGTGAGCGTGTTGGTGATTTATTTGCCACACTCACATGTTGTTCATTGTGATGAACATTGGATTGACCCAACCTACGAGAATTCACTACATGGATCGTCGTCAATAGTGAATCTCGCAAGAGGTTTTGTCTCTTATCCTCAGACTTGAGATGCAAGCAGGTCTTGCATATGTGGAATTTCATTCCTTGATATGGTTAAACGCTGTCCTGAATAAGGTAGTTATAAAGGCCATTTTCAGGAGTGATATGAAGCATGTGAATGACACGTGTAGTCAAAATGGGATTTGTTCCTCCACTTGCTTTGGAGTTAGATACTATTTGGCCCCTCGATGATTTGAACAGATGTTTGTATGGCCGTACCCAACTGGGATTAAGATGAATCTTAAATCCACTTGGTAATCTAGTTCAATATCTATATCGAGAAACATAATAGTTGAACTATTAGAATGACTTTTGATCCATGTCTAATGTTCAACACGGTATCTGTAACAAAAGGATAGATGACATATAAACCATTTGAAATGAGACGTTTAAGAAACTGCCCTCACATATTTCTAGGGGCATTGGCGTGTTGCTAGACGCTAACCATTGCTTGTATAATTACTTGATTATTATGACGTCGCAAGTGGGAGCTGTTGGAGAATGCTCTTGTCATAATAACTAATTATATGGCTAGTCATATGTGAGCCTATGGGGTCACACACATATACACTGAGGTGCCAATTTATATGTCGTGTTTATTGTATTTACGATATATAAATAACCGTAAGTAACCAGGAACCGCTATTGGGCTTCTAATGAATAAGTAATGGAATTATTGCATTGGACTAGAAAAACAAATGGGAAGCCCATTTGGTCCATTAGAAGGCCGGCCATAGAGGGAGTAAATCAAGGGATTTGATTTTTGATTTATTAGTCAAATATATGGAAGTTAACTCTCCTATTAATTAGGCTATCAATCACAAAATCCTCTCCTCTCCTCTCTCATTAGTATACATGGCCAAAAACAATTTCCCATCTAGGGTTCTTGTTTTGTTCATCTCTTCTTTGAATCTTGATCATTCAAGGAAGACTAGAAAGGTTACGGGTTGAAGGACTAGCATCCATTGGTATTCAAGGACGTGTAGTGTGGATACGCATAGAGGTGATCTACTTTGGTCACTTGGGTTTCATACACAAATCGTGGGTATAGTTGTGTTGGTGACATCCGGATCACGCTACAAAGGTATAACTTATGTGTTATTTTATTTGATTGATCATATGGCACTATGGATCCGTTGTTGGTGATGTTTATCCGTTGCGTTTATATGTTTAATATGTTTATTTATTTCATACATCACCTATAGAAGATCCTTCTGAGATGTTGAAAGCTCTAATTGAGATTTTAACAACTCAGAATTTAAAGTATCAATTTGTTTTTTGAATTCAAATTGCTCCTTTTCTTTTTGAGAAGCAAATCAGCTTTGGAAACTGTTAGCTCACGAACTTGATGCTCTAAATCCTTGACCTGAACGTATGTCTTTTGGAATGCAACCTCAAAGCCTTTCTCACGTTGTGCTTGTTTTTCATAACTTGAAAGTTGTATTTTATAGCACTCATTGTCCTTTGTTAACATTGCAATTTTAGCTTTTAAGTTCTGGTTAATCTCATTGCATTTGTCAATCTGTGACTTTTGTGCATTCAATTGTATTTGGGTGGTCAGCAATAAGGTCATAAGCTCTGGATCTTGATCAGGCATAAGATCATCTTGTTCAATATAATCATGATTTTCATCATCAACAGGATCATCAAATGAGACATTGGTGTTATCATCATCGAATGAAACAACAATGTTTATTTGATCATCTTCTTGAGACGAGAATGATGAATCATTTTGAACAAGATTTTCTTGTGAAGATGAAGATGCAGATGGTGAAGCAATCTCATGAATAAGGCATTCTGATTTAAGTACCGGAGATAAGCCATCGGTATCATATTCCGGGCCTGTCTTGTTGACATTAATTTCCTGCATGTTTTCCATGAGCATCACTGCAGCATTTGCCTCTAAGTGTTCCATCTCATCATCGGAATAAGCGTTAGCCATAAAGCTTTGCTCGTTCTGAGTCAACATTCTTGCAGCCTTTTCATCTTTGAGAGCCATTAGAAGAGCTTCTTTATGAAATGCACTACCCTGAGTCCTAGGCTTAGGGCAAGCATTTTCCATATGACCACTGCCTCCACAGTTGTAACAAGTGATTGACGTATTTGAAATTCCTATTCTTTCAGTACCAACACTCTGAATTCCCCTTTGTGCATTCCCCATATTGTTTTTACTTCCCCCAGTGTGTTGAACCTCTGACCCCCTGAGTTAAACGTTGTACCATAATTTCCCATGTTTCCAGACCCAAATCTACCAGAAGACCGATTCTGAATCTCAACTCGACCATCATTTACGACTGCTTGGTTCCTGGTGTTTGATGAAGAACGAAGACGGTTGTTTGACTTGTTAGAGAACTTGTTGAATGCTCTTGCAATTAATGCAAATGCTTCATTGAGAGAGTTAAACACATCATCTTCTTCATCATAATCAGCATTGGAATAGAACATGGAGTCGGTATTGTTGTATGGGACCAGTTGGTGATCAGAATTTTGAGATGGTGCTTCATAAGGAACAATCTGATTGTTTGGTTGTGGTTGGAAACTTGGTTGAGATGGTGTTGGAACAAATTCTTGATTTGAGGGTGGAAAGTGTGACTGAGCTATCAGAGCAAGAGAGTTTGGAGTTGGTGCCTGTGAATAACCTCCTCTTGCTGCAATGTCCTTGTCTACCTCAGTTTGATGTTGCTTGAGATAATCATACAAAAGCCCATATAAAACTTGATTAATCTTTTTGGCTTGCCTCACGAATGTCACATACTTCTGCCAGTCTGGTCCAAGACATCCTAGAAATTTGGAGTTGATAGTAATCTTTGGTAGAGGTATGTTATGACGTTCCAGATCATTGACAACATTGGTGAAGCGGTGATAGTATGATTCTAAGGATTCCCCTGGGTCCATTATGAAGTTTTTGTATTCCATGTAAAGTTTGGATTCCAGATCCTCTTGGTTCAATTCTGTTCCTTCCATCAAAAGATGTACATGCTCCCACATGTCCTTGGCTGTTTTCTGAGCATCAATACTCCTGAAGATTGGGTTAGGAATTCCCTGGAGTATGTAAGCCATGGCCATCTCATTAGCTTCTTGCTGAAGAGTTTGTTCAGTGGAATATTGAGATACTGGAATGGGAGTTGTAGTGTCCTCTCGTGGAGGTATAGCAGTTGGATCACCCGGAACTAATGTTGAAGGAAGTGGATAAGGTCCTTCCATTATGACCTTTTTGAGATATTGACCATGAGGTTTCCTTAGTTCAGCAAATCGAAGAAACCGGCTAGACCATTGCACATAGTTTCCAGGAGTCAGCATTGGTGGAGTTTCAAACGATCCTGCTTCATGCCTGGATTGCTGACTACTGATAGCTTCACACATTTTTGTAAACCAATGAGGTTCTCTTGATGAAGGTTGGTAATTTTGCATCTGTATTTGAGTTTGTGGAAGGATTTGTTGCTGAGGTACTGATTGTTGAGGGAAAAACTGATGTTGTTGCACAAAAGCATGTTGTTGTGGATATTGAGGATGAAATTGTTGTTGTTGTTGATGATATTGTTGCTGTGGATATTGCTGAAGCTGGTAGTAGTAATTGAAGTGTGGTGGTTGAGACATGTTTGGATCTTGAAGATAATTAAGATTTGTGTTATGAGTTATGTGAAGTTGGTTTTGGTTAACTTAAGACTTTGTCCAATTTCGATAACTATTGTTCACCCAATTGCGATAAGTACTGTTCACCCAATTGCGATAATCACTGTTCACCTAATTGCGATAAAAATGGAAATTGCGATAAAACTTAAAATTGCGATAAAATATGACAATTTGAATAAGTTATCTTAAATTGCGATAGAAAAGGCAATTTGCGATAATTTATCAGAATTGCGATAGATATGGCAATTTCGATAATTTTATCTAAATTTCAATTTCAATAATTTCTCAACTCTTGTACAAGAGATGAGAATAAGCAACCAAGTCGAAGTATTTTCACTTTCTTATACAAGGAAGTAAAATACTGAGTCCCAATATCGATAATTCCAAGATCTGCCAATTGCGATAAACCCTAACTTGTCGGAATTGATTTGCGATAAACCCTAACTTGTCAGAATTCACCCAGAAGCAAAATAATCACTTTTCATCAACTTTCCCAATACGCTAATTATGCGGATTTCACTAAAACGACTAGAAAATCAATGGAAACCGATTGTGTTTGATTTCTAACGATTAGTAACCACAAAATATGAAGAAATTTAAGAGTGATAACGTACGAAATGAAGATTTGATGAGATTTTTGAGTTTTCATGAGATAAAACTACCAACAAAAGAGTATATCGATCGAACTTTTGAACAATAAAAATCGTACTTAAGCTAAAACCAATCCTAGATAACGATTAAAACTACTCAAAACACGATCCTAACTACCTTTTTAATGATTGATACCACTTGTAGGTCCTCTTTAACTCGAACAAACACTCGTAACCACGCTAATAAACACAAACTACTACTACTTATTAAGCTATGAAATGTAAACAACAATAAGTAAATGATATACGAGTGATTAGAGAAGAATAGAGAAGAGATTAAGAGAAGAAGAGTCGGATGATTATCATTCACATATAACTTTGACAGAGCTTCCGCATAAGAATGAAAACCAACAAATGAAATGTCACCCCATGCCTTCTATTTATAGGCTTACAATTAGGGCGACATGAGCTAATACTATTCTAGAAGGTTTCACTTAAATGGCCGGCCCATGGATCACTAATGGACCGAGCCTTTAACTTAAACATATGATCCATAATTAAGCAACATTTTATCGGAAATGAACAAGACTTGAAATATGAATAAAACGTGTTCCTAACACTATATCCATCAGTTAATTGCATTAGCTCTTCAACTTATTAGGACCAAGCGAGAAAAAATGCAGCTTATTCAAGAAGAGGATATTGACGTTCCAATGGCAAAAGAACCATCGCAAGAATGAAAATGATGGAGACCAAGGCTAAGGTTAGTATACACAATTGAATATTATCACAGAAGTTATAAGGCATTTTGAATGCGGTAGTGATCGGTTATGAATTTCACGTATGTGGGAAATAGGTAGGGTTATCAATGTCGGTCCAATCATGGTACAAACACATCACTGATTATGACTTTAGTATTTTTATGTTGCTTAATGCTTATAATTATGACAATTGTATGTTGCTTTATCATGCGTCAGTGACTAAATATGCAGTAAGTTTTGCATTTATACCTAAACAACATCAACTTAGAATCTTAGTTACTTAAATCATAAGCCATATACCTCTTGGTTTAATGTAGAACTTGATACTTGCAGGATTGAAAATGTTTCCTACCACGAAGAGGAAGGTGAATGAGGGCTCACAAGGCCACGAATTTGAACCCATAGATGCAGTTATGATCTCCAACTGGTTCCTTTTATTCATTATCACACAAAACCCTAATATGAGTTTCTGCAACCCTAAAACACAGCACACAAACAATACACGCATTTATTTAGATTAATGAATATTGACATATTTGTTTTGGTGAAACAGTACCCTTGGTGGCCATGGAGTTCATGAGGTTCACTACAAAGTAAAGCATGGAGATTACTATGACATATTGTAATAATAAGGTTCGTGTTTGTTTAGATGTTCCTGTTTGATTTATGTAGACAAAGCTAACTACAAGTTACTAATTGTGTGACAATTTGATATCTTGCTGTAGGTTGTGATATGTCTAATGGTTCGGAAGACAATTTCGCTCATGAATAGGGAATTTTGTCTTACTTATCTGGTTAATTTTATACCTTGTGTGTACTTATTGAATTTATACATTGTAGCGATGACAAACTGTGCCTGAGCAAGCGGGAAAAAGAAGTCTGGAAAGATGGTGAGACAAACCCGAGTGTTGAGATGGAGCAAAAGAAATTGTCTAGATCAAGTTAGATAATATAAGGGATGGAAATTGATTGAAATTGCTTAAAGCTCACCAGACGTTTGTTGTTACCTCATTTAGTTTTAAGTGAAGTTATAAAAAGCTTTCCCAACTCATAGTTTAATCATTAATAGATGCTAATATTATGACAATTAAATACCTGTTGCAAATAAGCTTGGAAAGATCCTAACAAATAAACTTTCTTAGATTTTGACAATGAGCGCCAAAACATTTTAAGTATTAAGTAAAAAGCCAGTTCACTTAAGTAAAAATGTCTTTTTTGTGAGATGATGTTTGTTATCCCTTTCAGATTACGCCAATTAAATAACAAAACAAATCTTCTTTGAAAAAAAAAAAAAAAAAAAAAAAACCAATTAAAATGTACGTCAAGCTAGCCTTTTCTTAAAAAAAATTAAACGTAAACTAATACCATAACAAAAGTAAAAAAACTCGATGTCCTAAGAAATAATTTTCCATTAACTAACACCATAAAAAATACTAAAAATTTAAAATAACAAAACAAATATTCTTTTTAAAAAATTAAAATGTACGTCAAGCTCACATTTTCTTAAAAAATTTTAAACGTAAACTAATACCATAACAAAATTAAATAAAATCGACGTCCTTAAAAATAATTTTCCTTTAACTGACACCATAAAATTTATAATTATAAGTCATGCCCGCTTATCGGGTGGGCTTCGAAATCTAGTATGTATATATATATATATATATATATATATATATATATATATATATATATATTGGATATATATATATATATATATATATATATATTGGATATATATATATATATATATATATATATATATATATATATATATATATATATATATATATATATATTGGTTCATGAAGAAAGTTGATTTTGATAGAAAAGTGTACAAATCACCCCCTCCCCTTCCCCTTCTTTTTTCCCTCACAAGTACAAGGGTTTGTTTTTCATATCCTTCTTTTTCCAGGGAGCAGTTTTGTAAATTCGATCTAAATCAAATCTTACTATATGAACTGCACATTTAATGAACTAATTACATTACAAAACACAAATGCAAATACGTCTCAGTAGCATATTTGATATCTCAAGCCAGTTTCTTTCAAAAATTAAAGGTGGAACTCAGAGTTATATGCCACCACCTCATGACAATAGTCAGAGTAACTTTTATTTTCTAAAATTTTGACCTGACATCAAATATCGGTTACATCGGTATGTTTATCAAATATGGGCTATCAGATGGCCCCATAATTGTTGCTTGCCAATGGAACATATCCTCAACATCTGGACCTGTAAAATAAAGTATCCCATTGTTAGCTTAGAAACAACATCTATCACCGCATAAAACTGTGAAAAAAAATAGCCATGTGCCATAAGCTAATCAAGCAAACGAGTGCGTGACAAGCCCATGAGAGATTGATAGGTAGTTAGGTTACTTCAAAGTTCAAGATATCTAATCAAACTTAGAGCTAACTAATCCGTATCCACAATATGGCAGCAATACACTAGACAAGCCATATTCTGGCATAAAAAAAGCAGGACACCATTGCTCAAAAGGAATGAGCAACCCATTCAGTTAATCATAGCTTACATGTGCATCTAATCTACATACAATCTGTAACTTGAACTCGAAACTAATCAAAATCCAAACCATTCCTAAAGATAAAGGAATCAAAGATAAAGTATTGAATCAGTAGCATTATAATGCTACCTGGTAACTATACTTATTTATCTCCTACCCCGCCATTCCTCTCCAACAGGACCTTGCGCACCAACCCCACAAGAAACACCCACAATACATCCATGGTCTACTCAACACTAAATCTTTACACATAATCATAATAAACCATCTCTAGTTCACTACCTCTATCAATAACAGAACTAGTTATCAAATAGCGATATTATGGGGGTTGTTAGTGCTAGCTTATTTATTGGGCTAATGAAATTATGTCAATTTGAAAGCTCATTAGCCGAAATTTTCCATCTTATGTAAGGTCGTAAGCTCAAAGTTGCAAAATTTAGGCTCACGAGCTTTTTCAAGTTTACATGATTTCATTCGGCTTACTAGCCAACAAATAAGCTAAAACACAAACACCCCCTAAACATGAAACTAGTAAATATATGAAATTTTATTTTCTAAAAGGGAGTGTACCTTGGGTCGAATATAGCCAATAATGAGAGTAGGATCGAGTACTTCGAGCTTGATTGAGCTTGGTGTAAACGAGAACCTCTGCAATACAAGTGTTTATGCGGAAACTAAACAGCAAATATTATAAAGAAGAAAACTCTAAAAGAACAATGATCCTCTATGGATCAAACTATTGAACTAAGAATCGTTTATTGAATGTTAAAAGATGTTCAAGGCGTACATAAACTCATAGACGGGTTTATCTTTTATACTAACAAGATCACCTAACCCTAACCCGTTCTACAAGAAAACGTGTAAAGAGATTAACAACAATCTCTTCTAAAAATAAATCATAACAAACATTCTAAATATACGGATAACAAATAATACTATCCGCAGCAACAACACTATCAGTAGGAACAAGATAACACTGTCGGCAGCAATGAGCTTTCAGCAGGAACCAAACTATCGGCAGGAACCAACTTTACACTATCGGCAGCAACAATGAACTCTTATTTCCCAGAGATCCTAACAATCCTCCTCTAATCTTGAGGTTGACTAGGTTAACCTGCAAGATTCCCTTGTGATAAAGCTTTCAACTTCTCAGGCTTGAGGACTGCGACTTAGCAGCAACAATATTGAGTAACCAGCAGCAACATCCATAACTTGCAAGATTTCAACTTCTATAGCATCCAGCAGCAACCTCAATAGTTCAGCAGGAATTAGAAATCTTCTCCAAAACATGTATACTGGTCACCATTACTTCACTTGAACTTGGCTGCTACGATGACAATATGTACATCAAATCACTTAAAGTTTCATACTATTCTCATCACATCCAGGTGTGTTAACTCCTGTGAGAGGTGAATCATTGAAAATTAATGGATTTGATGTCTCTTTACCAATAGCCATCACTACTGGAGTAGCCAATGTTTAGGTGTGTGAGACCATGGTACATTGATAACCATCTGATTTATTAGCAAATCAGCAACTATAAACGGATTTGACTTGTCTTTACCTGTAGCCGTTTGCTCAGGACTAGCCAATTCTTTGGTTTCAACTGAACCTTGGTGAATTGAATACCAAATATGGATACCAATTGTCTTTACCACAAACCATACTTTTGTGGACTAGCCAATCCTTTGGATCCCATAAAGGGTTACATCCATGGTGAATTGAGAACCATTTTCAACTCTCAGAACTGAATCATGGGTGAGTTGAAGTACCCT
Source organism: Artemisia tridentata subsp. tridentata (assembly GCA_021014915.2). Taxonomy (NCBI): domain Eukaryota; kingdom Viridiplantae; phylum Streptophyta; class Magnoliopsida; order Asterales; family Asteraceae; genus Artemisia; species Artemisia tridentata. The sequence continues at coordinate 377,891,577 of CP139509.1, forward strand.
ATAGCTTTGAGCAAGCTATTACAGCTATCAACGGATTTGATTATCACACCAGAGCCGTACCCTCATGGTGAGTCAACTCTTTCTTGTCTGCAAGACATGGTGAGTTGAGCACCATTTATTGTGCAGGTGTAAACACCAACACTGTACCTGCAAGGTGTTGCTCAAAACCACTTATTAGCACACAAAGTATACAAAAACACACCAAAAGAAAAATAAAAAAAATAAGAAAGAAAGATAGAAACTTTACAACAACAACAAGAATAATCCTCCCCTTAAGCTTTATCCTCCCCTTAAGCTGCAATCCTCCCCTTAAGCTCTGTAGCTAGGGATTGACCATCCCAATATGAACCACCAAATACTTAAACCTTGGTCCATCAAAAGCCTTAGTAAGCAAATCAGCCACATTATCATCTGTGTGAATCTTTTCCACCTGAATAAGATGCTTCTCATAAGCATCTCTTATGAAATGGTGTCGAATTTCAATATGCTTTGTCCTTTGATGATAAACAGGATTCTTAACAATACACATAGTACTTTGATTATCAATAAAGATCTTAGTGTTCATGAAGTTGAATCCATAATCCAACAGCTGATTTTGCATCCAAAGAACCTGTCCACAGCAACTAGCAGCAGCAACATATTCTGCCTCAGTAGAAGATGTAGCCACTATAGTCTGCTTCTTGCACTGCCAAGAAACTAACCTTCTACCCAGAAACTGACAACCTCCAGTTGTAGACTTCCTATCAAAGTTAGCCCCAGCATAATCACTGTCACTATAGGCTTCTAACACAAAAGGAGAGTCTTTGGGATACCAAAGTCCCAATTTTGGCTGTCCTTTCAAATAATTAAAGATTCTCTTGACTGCATTAAGGTTAGAAGTCAATGGTGTAACCTGATGTCTAGCACATGCACCAACAGCAAACATGATATCAGGTCGTGAAGCTGTTAAATACATGAGGGAGCCAATCATGGATCGATATAAATGAACATTAACAGCAGCATCAGGTTCATTATTGGACTTAGGCTTTGGAGGTTCAAACGGAGTTACAGCAATCTTCCCATTCTCCATATCAAACTTTTTAAGCATGTCATAAACATACTTCTCCTGAGAAATAAAGATCCCATCTGATGTCTGCTTAACCTGAAGACCCAAGAAGAAAGTCATTTCACCCATAGCACTCATTTCAAATTCACTCTTCATCAATTCTTCAAATTCCCTGCACCAAGCTTCATTAGTGGAGCCAAAGATGATATCATCTACATATACTTGTACCAGAATGATATCTTTGAAGTCCTTTCTGATAAAAAGAGTTTTATCAATAGCCCCTCTTCTGTACCCATGTTTTAGCAAGAAGGCTGATAATCGTGCATACCAAGCCCTTGGTGCTTGATGAAGACCATAAAGTGCTTTAACCACTTTGTAAACCAAATTAGGATTCTGAGGATCTACAAATCCCTGTGGTTGAGTAACATAAACCTCTTCCTCAATCCTTCCATACAAAAATGCACTCTTCACATCCATTTGATAGACAACAAATCCCATAAATGAAGCAAAAGCCAAAAACAACCGAATGGCTTCAACTCTTGCCACAGGTGCAAACACCTCATCATAATCAATCCCCTCCTCTTGTCTATGACCTTGAGCAACCAGTCTAGCTTTATTTCGAACCACAATTCCCCTAGCATCTCTTTTATTCTTTAGAATCCATTTAGTTCCAATAGCATGTTTGCCAGCAGGCAAAGGTACCAACATCCATACTTTCTGATTCTGGAACTGCTGCATCTCTTCTTGCATAGCCTCAACCCAATCATCATTAGCAAGTGCCTGAGCTATGCTAGTTGGTTCAACTTGAGATAAGAAACAAGCATACAGACAATGTAAGTAATCAGTATGATTGCTCCTTAATTGATCCTGTATATAACTGAGAAAAGCAGATTCTCCAAATTTAGATGGATGCATTTTACTCCTTGTTTGAACAGGGGAATTAAGATCTCCAAGAATCAAAGACTGAGGATGAACTGTATTGATCCTCTTGGTAGCAATGGGATTAACATCAATGGAGGATGCCTGATTAGTAATTGAAGGGTTGAAGTCATCATCATATGAGGAAGAAGTGAAAATGCCAGATCTGGACTGATGATGAGGATCATTAAGCTTATCTCTTGAAGAGACCGAATTTCCAAGATCAGAAGGGATTGGAAATCTTTCAGGGGAGTTATCAATTCCCAACTTGTCAACAGATGGAGAAGACACAAGAACATCAGCAGAAACATTAGAAGGATCGGCAGGAACCGATCCACTATCAGCAGGAACAGCATCAGCAGGAACAGAAATACTACTAGATGTATTGAGTTCCCTTCGAACTTCAGCTTCAGCCTTTCTCAGGATCTCCTCTGTCTCTTTAGAAAATCCAGAACCAAACATCTCAGCAGCTCTTTTGGCATTAAACTCTTGTCTTTGAAGCCTAGCAAGATCTTCTGCAAAACTAGAATCACTTCCAGCCATATCAGAAGAATCTTTGACCTTTGAACCTGAAATGTTGTTAGAGGGAAAAGAAGGAACAACTATAGGTCGTTCATCACTCTCTGCATCAGAATCATCATCTGAGGTACCTGCATTGTTAGTTTGAGAAACATTTGTACCACCAGACAGATTTGATTTGAATCTAGTATACCCTAAGGTGTCAGATAGATAATCCAGATCAAAGTACCACTCTGGACCAGCACCCTGCAAATTAGGTTTATCTTCAAGATATCTTAAGTTGAGAGTCTCTTCTATTCTCTTAGAGGACAGATTATAAACCCTATAGGCTTTACCATGAGCAGAATATCCAACAATAAACCCTTCATCAGCCTTTCCATCAAACTTGCCTAGATAATCACTAGTGTTCAAAATAGTGACCTGGCATCCAAAAGGCTTAAGGTAACTAATGTTTGGAACCTTCCCAGACAAAAGTTCATAAGGTGTTTTATTATGAGGACTAGTAATAGATACCCTATTCAACACATAACAAGCAGTGCAAACTGCTTCAGTCCAAAACATAGTGGGCATCTTAGATTCAGCTAACATAGTCCTAGCTGCTTCTATCAAGGTCCTATTTTTTCTTTCTGCAACCCCATTTTGTTGTGGAGTTCTAGCATTACTATAGTCCCTTTTTATCCCCTTAGACCTACAGAGTTCAATAAGATTAAAATTCTTAAACTCTGTGCCATTATCACACCTTATAGACTTAACCTTTTTATTTAGCTGATTTTATATTAAAGCAATAAAATCCCTAAGTACTGGATAAGTTTCATCTTTAGTACTCAAAAAGAAAGTCCAAGAAAACCTGCTAAAATCATCTGTAATCACCAGGCAATAATTCTTATGGTCAATACTTCTGATAGAAGTAGGACCAAAAAGATCCATATGAAGAAGCTGCAAAGGCTCAGAGATGGTGCTCACAGCAGTTATGGCCTTGTATGAAGCTTTGTGCTGCTTTCCTTTGTTGCAGGCAACACAATTGTGCTCATTAGAGAAGATCTTCAAAGGAAGCCCTTTCACCAGACCATTCTTAGCCAGCTTGTTAATGGTCTTGAAATTTACATGTGCCATTCTTCTGTGCCATTTATTGGATTCATCCACAGAAGCTTTTGCAACCAGACAAGCAAGTGACCCCTCAGGCTGAACATCACTAAGATTGAAGCTATAAAGATTGTAAGTCCTAGGAACTTTAAGTTCAACCTGACTTTCATCAGGCAACTTGAAGTCTTTGGACAACACAAAGCACTCATTCTCAGTGAATAGAACACTGTTCTTCTTGTCACAGATTTGAGAGACAGAGAACAAATTGAAGTCTTGGAGTTCCTTCACATACAGCACATCTTCAAAGTCTAGCTTGGCAGTCTTGATAGTTCCTTTCCCTGAGATCATTCCATCTCCTCCTCCAAATGTCACAGTACCTCCATTCAAAGGAATAAAATCGTGTAACCTTTCCAAATTCCCTGTCATACTCCTGGAACATCCACTGTCAACAATTCCAACATCTTTGCTTCTAAAAGGAAAATCCTGAGATAAAGAATACATATACAACATTAGATACAAGAGAGACTCAAGCCATTGCTGACTTGAGCCTGCCTAGTGGATCAATAAGAATTAAACCCTGGAGATTGATAAGATCCACCATTGATCTTGGATCCCATTTTCATATGTTGGTTATTGATTTTCCAAGACCAACCTGCTGAGGACTTAACAGCAGTGTTCCATCTTGCCCCTCCCTTGTGCATTGTGTCAAAATAAACAGGTCTCAAAGCATTTTGAAAGTAAGTACTAGAAGGTCTGAAAGATCTAATATTATTGTTTTTCCAACCAGCAGGATTGCTCCTGTCGGCAGGAACAGGATAAGCAGCAGGAATAGGCTGATCGGCAGGAATGAACTTTTCAGCAGCAACAGGCTTACCAGCAGAAACTGGTTTGCCATAAGCAACTGAAGTTTTCCTAGGTGCTTGAGGAATATAAGGGGGAATATCATTTACATTTTTCCATACAGACCTATTTTTACAAGCATGTAATCCCATCTGTTTTTCATAGTAGTCACAGTCTTTAATAAGATGATCATAACTACGACACACAAAGCAAGATTTCTTTCTAGGGGACTTTTTCTTAACAATAACATTCTCATTGCAAACAAAATTATTCAAACCAACACATGAAACAGAATTATCCTTAACAGAAACAAAACCACAACCAAAATTGTTTGAAACAAAACCACAACTAGAAACATTATTGTTCTTAAAATTATCAAAAGAAACATCTTCAAATGCAGCTTTCTTTGATTGAGATTCATCAGTAGCTGCTTCTGAGGAGAGGTCTTCTGACTTTATTGATGCTGACTTGTCACTTGATCCACATGTGGCATAGTCATCAGTCTTGATTTCTGAAGATTTGTCACTGTAAGAACAAGAGACAAATTCATTAGAGTCACAATCAAGATTAGGCAATTCATTTGCCTTTTTGCCATAGCACATTTGTGAATCATCAAAGTCAACAAAAGGATCAGCAGGTTTAAATGTTCCAGTTATGGGTGGAGGAACATCATTCATTCCTCCCTCCTTTACATACTTAACAGGTTTTCTATAATCTACAGGTTCCGGATTAAAAACACTATACTCATTAGGGTCATAATACTGATTTGTCCCTATTAGGTTACCGAATCCTAAACCTCTTTTAGTTTTAGTAGACATAGAACTATCAATAAGCATGTTAAGATTTTTGGATGAGTCTTTCCACTTAGCAAATCTAGCCAATGAGTTATCTAGCTTAGACTGAAGATCCTGATTTTGCAATTCTACCTTAGCTTTTTCTCTTTCAGAATGTTTAAACTCATTAGTGGCATTTTTTAAATCTCTTTCCAAAACCTTTACTTTTACTTCATATGCAGACAGTTGTTGTTGATACCAGACCTTTTGTTGTTCTAATGTCTTAACAGCCTTTTTATGAGCCTTAAGTTGAACAAGGTTATCCTTATTTTCACTTTCAATATCATCAAATTCCTGTTTTAATTTAGCATATATAGATTTACAACCAAACGGACAGTTTTGTACCTGAGATGGATGACCCATCATTCCAAACTGACTAGCCACTTGTTTCTTTTCACCATATCCAGCTACCATCCCAAAGACTTTATCTGATCCACTCCCAGCAGCCTTCTCATGATGCTCCCAGTCCACCATCGAATCCAAAGATACCAAAGCCTTGGGGTCGTTTGACTCCAACTCTTGAATTCTGAAAGCAGAATACCGTGCTTTATCATCCACCTTCTTGTCTGGGCATTCCCTGGCAAAATGTCCTGTTAGAGAACATTTATAGCACCTCACCTTCCTTCTGTCAAACCTAGCAGGCTCTTGTCCATCAAAATTGACCCTTCTTCCTGCCTTCTTTTCAAACCTATCCAACTTCAACGATATCATAGCCACCTGCCATCTTAAGTCCATCTCTTCCAGATCCAATTCATCAACCTGCTTAAAATCATCATACACAATCTTCTGCTGTGGTGTACTTTCAGCAACAAAAGAGTGAAGCACATCCACTACAAGATTATCAGATCTGGGCTGAGTTTTTGGTGTAGGAGATGAGTAGGAGATTGATGATGTTGATGGTGTTGGACTGTTTCCATATAATGCTTTGCTAGGACCAGAGTTACTAACAAAGGCAGTGTGGGTTGGAGTATGAGGTGAATAGGTAGAATACCCTTTGATATCAAGTTCAAGGGTTTTCAATTTGTTGTACAGATCATCAAAGCTCATAAAATCCAGTCCTCCTTTGGCCTTGAGGGTTATGGAAACCTGCGACCAGGATGGTGGCAAGGCCCTCAGGAACTTCGTATTACAATCTTCATCGTCCGGCCTAGCTTTCAACTGGTTAAGTTGGCTCAAGATCTTGTGGAATCTGTCATAGCCTTTGTGAATTCCCTCAGCCTCAGAAATCTTAAATTCTTGAAACTCTTGCTTGAGCATAGACTTTCGCATCTTCCTGGATTCATCATTCCCTCCAAATCTGGTCTTTACAGCATGCCAGATCTTTCTAGCATCATCCAAGTGATGAAAATCACTCATATGATCCTCTGGAATAGCTTGAAGTAGAAGAGTTCTTGCCTTTGTTTCCCTTTGAACAGCAAGGTGTTCCTCTGCTGTAACAGGTGGCTCTATATAAATATTGCCATCATCATCCCTTCCAATATTCTTCTTGCTATTTCCCTTAAGAATCACATTCCACAGATTGTAATCAGTGTTTGTGATCCAATACTCCATTCTCATAGCCCAGACTTCATACTCATCTTTCTTCAGATACGGGAATTTAGCATTGTTGGTGGACATGGTGGTGACGATTTGTGTTTGGACTTGAGTGGTTTCTGGTTTGGGTTGTTGATCTTCCGGGTTAATGACATTGGTTTCAGGGTTATCGTCTGCCATTGAGAGAGGGTTAAGAGATATGAGATCGACCTTTTTCTTCTTTATCAGAGATCCTTACCAGGCTTTGATACCACTTGTAGGATCGAGTACTTCGAGCTTGATTGAGCTTGGTGTAAACGAGAACCTCTGCAATACAAGTGTTTATGCGGAAACTAAACAGCAAATATTATAAAGAAGAAAACTCTAAAAGAACAATGATCCTCTATGGATCAAACTATTGAACTAAGAATCGTTTATTGAATGTTAAAAGATGTTCAAGGCGTACATAAACTCATAGACGGGTTTATCTTTTATACTAACAAGATCACCTAACCCTAACCCGTTCTACAAGAAAAAGTGTAAAGAGATTAACAACAATCTCTTCTAAAAATAAATCATAACAAACATTCTAAATATACGGATAACAAATAATACTATCCGCAGCAACAACACTATCAGTAGGAACAAGATAACACTGTCGGCAGCAATGAGCTTTCAGCAGGAACCAAACTATCGGCAGGAACCAACTTTACACTATCGGCAGCAACAATGAACTCTTATTTCCCAGAGATCCTAACAATGAGAGTTGAAATTCCTCACCATAAAAATATTCATCATACTTATGAAGTAAGCGTGGTTCCTGATACGAGCAAAAAAGTGCCATAATCATAATACAAAATAAAACTGTGTTGCTGCTAAAACTTTGCCATAAGGATTCCTCTTACCAGTATCCATCATATGTTCATCATCATACTGAAGCACAGTTTTATCTCCATAGTTAGGGGTCCATTGGGCAGCCACCTGCATAGTAAAATATTTTTACAACCAAAATTTCCATGGAGAGTAGAATGAACTATAGAAACAACAAAGAACCATCTAAAATACATATAAGAAGGTGTTTTCTAGGAAATGCATAATAACTACCAGTTTAATGAGCATCCTGTGGGGAATGCAATTCCAGCTTGTAGACTATTCTTTGATATTAACTTACAAACTTTATTCTCCTAGGTTTCACACAAGTCAACCATCAGCATTCGAGGTTTTATAATGCTCCTCATATATTTCTGTACCTGAAAGGTGTGAACAAAGCACCAACATTTATGAGCATTAACGAGTATCCAAATCCTTCAAAATAAAGTTAGCAAAAATGGGCGGGACGACTGGTCAAGCAGGTTGGTTTGACGTGCTTGGATGTGCTTATAGAGTTGTAATAACATGTTAGAATATTTGAAAAGCTCTGATTCCTTGTTTCGTAGTTAAAGTAACTTGTTTTGTATACGTGCTTCGATGTGCTTATAGAGTTGTATACAGCTAGTTAAAACACTAGATGCATATATACCTTGGCTAACACTTCATCCTAGGTTATTACGGTCATTGAAAGGATCAACAATGTTAACATGCTTTTTGACAAATACTTCCCTTGGTCTCATGGGTACTAATAAAGTCAACATTGAGCAATAAATATTTGTTGTTTGGTGGTCTCTTAGCTGCAAATTCATAGATATAAACAGTTTCAAATAAGAAAGATGAGAACAATAAATCTACCTTTTCGATGCACTAATATCTACCTTTTCGATGCACTAATCATATTCATAGATGCTCTAATATCTACCTTTTTGATGCACTAATCATACTCATAGATGCACTAATCATACTCATAGACAGCTAATTCGCTAAAAGAACAAGAAGTATGTAGTGCGATATGTAGAAATTGTAGAAGCTAGTACATAGACTCCATCATATTCACAAACTATCTTCCTAATACAATTAGTTAATACTACAAAGACTCACATTACAATCGATATCGAGACGAGACCTCAAATACGGTAGCAATTAGTTAGGCTGGTCAAAAAACATTTTGGTAGATCAGATCATTGTTGCTAATTAATGATAATATGATATGAATAACTGAAGTAAAGAAAGTATACCATATTGAAAGAACTAAGGTTTCGAGCTCTGGATTTGGTAATAAGCCCGAGATCAAGATAAGTACTTCAAGTACCCACCATTTGAGACTAAAACGCATACGCATTGCCGTTAGAAGCAAAAGTGGAAAACGATAGATATAATAATTAAGAAGAGTCATGTATTTGAGATCAAACTATGTTAATTTCATGTTATAGTTGGTTGGGTCCTCATGACTCTCTACATAACTTCAAGTTTGTTTAACATCAAGCTATATCAATTTCAAGCTATATCCTTTGTAGCAGATTGAAAAACTGGTCATTGGCCACGATACAAGCCTTGAAGCAAAATAAACTTATTCATTTTATGCACCAAAAAGAGCTCAGACTAGAAAAATGTATCAAAAACAAGGGAATTCAACATGCAATTAATAACACAATGATACATGTGGCGGCCACAATGAGGTATGGGCAGTTCAGTATGCCATTTTGACCAAGTACCAAAATTACTTGTTACAACCCGAACCCATTTTGACCCGTTACTCAACTTACATGAACAATCATTAAAATCATGTACCTGGCAAACCATTGTAGGAAGCTTCACCACATTCAGAAGCCATCTGATCCTTCACGCCACCTAGGGGTCCAACGAATGAGTTTTCTACCTGTAGATGCCGAAATGACCTGATTACTTACTGAAGAACTGTAAAGGAAAATAGATGCACTAATATCTACCTTTTCGATGCACTAATGATACTCATAGATGCCCTAATATCTACCTTTTTGATGCACTAATCATACTCATAGATGCCCTAATATGTTCATCGATGCACTAAATATACAAACAGATGCACAAGCCAGAACTTGTATATATACTTGGTTCATAACACAAAATGCGCAGGTGAGACAGGTTAAGTGTCAGGTTCAATAGTTGGTAACGTAGTCAATAAGAGATCATGATGTTCCTGGATAGTTTAAGAAAATTTGATATATTTAATATATGCACCAAAAGTACACATTAAACATAAAGTTTCCAACCTTTCTGGTTCTGATTGCAACACTATATGGCCTGATCTTTCCAAACTTCGTGAACTCATCCTCAATCTCGGAAGCAAGTGCAGTGAATGACACATTTTTCACTTAAATTGACAGTACCTCAGCTAGTAAGATCAATATACAAGCAATTAATATTCAATTCCAAAGCATCAAAACCGACTACTTGAAATATCATTGAATTACCATACATTTTTTAATAATATAGGACACCAAGTGTTTACAAAAGAAAAATGGACATAAACTGTTTTAAACTCTACAAAACACACCCCGTTTTGACCTGTAGCAAAATGACTCATTTTGACCCAATCACCAGCCCACCCATTTTTCCACCTCAAATTTACAAAATAAGAAGGAGCAGATGAAAAGAGAGAAGAAAGTAGACTAACCTGGAGCATTCCATGGTGATTTGGTAGTTGCTACCCCCTCGCATTCTGGAACTCCGACATTTTTTCCATTTGTCTTGGCACTAAGCGCAACAACAAGAAAATTATCATTCAAATCAATGCCTTTTGTACGTATGACCGGTCTCATTCCAGGCATGCCTTCAGTTTGTGCATTATCAGTATGCAAGCTGCTACAATAATCAGGACACCTGCCGCCTTGAGCAGGCCTTGGACAATCCCAAAGAGCACATTTTGGTCCAAAAAATGCAAATGGTAGAGGAGGACCTGTTATCTCATGTAAGAATTCTTCTATTCGTGATCATAATCCAAGAAATCCAATCTAGTACTGTAGTCCAGCCTAAAATCTTGAGCCAAATCAAATGAAAAATTATCGAATCCAGTAGTGTCAGTTGTCATACAATGTGCTCCTACAATTGCAAGGATCAACGTTGTACCGTCCAAGGTATACTTGTTAGTTCTCTATAATAAGTAGAACACAAGTATACTATCACGTATGAGATGAGAGAAAGAGAGAAGAGATAGAAGATGTTAGTGCAAATATTACGATATTTAAACTAAACGGTTTCTTCGGTTTTAATGATGACAAACATGTAACTTCTAATGCATAACGTAAAATGTGCAAGTTACTTGTAAACACAAATCATCAATGCATACTTCATCAACACCTCCCGGCGTCTCAAGTATGCTTCAACGAAGTCGTAGATTTCCATCCCGACATAAATCACTCAAGGTATGGACAAACAAATCTACTACTTGACAAATGATCAAAGGATTATATTTTTCTAAACTTCACATTTTTAATGTGACAAAACATTTTTTCAAAAGTATATTTTATAAATTATTTTTGAATTAAAAAGAAATATTTTATTTTGAAAAATAAATTTGAAAACTCCCAACAGCCATTTTCCCCCCCAAAACAGTTCCAACTTCCCTAAATAAACCTTCCCCACTAAAGACAAAAAAGGGAGCGTCCAACGGCACCTTTAAGTATGGACGGCTCCACTAAATTTAGTGGAGCCGTCGGGTATTTAGTGGAGCCGTGGGTCTGTAACGGTCAGATTTTCCCTTGCCTATAAATAGTAGACCATTCCACACTTCCAACTTGATTTTTCCAGTCCTTTTTCTCTTGTCTAATCCCTCCTCACTTAGAAAACTTTCTTTGATCATTTGGAGAGTCTTAGGTTGTTTAAGAGTGATCCAATCATCCACTCAAGTGATCCTCTTCATTCATCTTGATTAGCAAGAGAAGAACACAAAGTATCTAAGTAGATACAAAGTGTTGTCATCCCTCTTGATTAGCAAGAGAAGAACACAAAGTATCCAAGTAGATACAAAGTGTTATCATTCCTCTTCATTTGCAAGAGAAGAACTCAAGGTATCCAAGAAGATACAAGAGTTATAGTTGTTAGGTCTTGTAACATTTGTTACACTCTTGATTGTATCATAGCATACATCAAGATCATTTTACCTTTGTGAGAGAGAGTGAGTCAAGATCAAGTGTGATCTTGTAGAGATAGTGAAGATCTCTGGAAGCCATTGGGCTTGTGTGATTGATCATGTGGATCGAGGGTAGATCGGGTAGATCGTGGTAGATTGATGCTAGCTAAGATTAGCACTCGACATCTAGCTTAGTGTCGGAAATAGGATAAGCGATGTGTACGGTGTAGATCGGGTAGATCGTGGTAGATTGGTGCTAGCTAAGATTAGCACTCGACATCTAGCTTAGTGTCGGAAAACAAGTTAAGCGACGTGTACGGTTTTCTCAGCCTAAAGGGAGTTTGTTGATTAGTGAAGTAACTCTCGAGTTGGGTACTCGGGGAGTGGAGCAGGGCGAAGAGGAGCTTCGTGACCGAACCACTATAAATCATCATGTCCGGTTTGCGCCTTCATACTTATCTCTTTACTTTCATTTTATTCTTTATCGCTTTATATTTATATTTGCATTGCGTTTATGCTTGTGTGGCTAGTTGCTTATGTTATGTTGATTATGTATGTGTCATGGTTGATTGTACTTGTGTTGTAGTTTAATTTATTCATCCCTAGATGATATGTGATCATTGTTGACACTTTTCATATTATGTCACACTTGATTGGGTGTTTGATACAAAAGGTTTTAAGTTTTTAAATGGAAACGTATTCACCCCCCCTCTACGGTTTCCACAATTGGTACCAGAGCCACGTCGCTCAAATTTTTAAAACAAATGGTTTTCAAAATTGAGTACGATCCATGTATCAAATTACCCATGAAGGTGATAAAAATATGAAAAGTATTTAGTTGCTTAATACTTACAAGTTTTGTTGTTAAGTATACTTTTTCATACTAGCTTGAAGGTTTTCTTAAACCACTAAAAGAACAGTGTCTTTAAGTGTCCGGTCATGTTTTCAGAATGAGTCATTAATTCATGCAGTTCTGAATCAGAAAACAGACCACGGTACCACTAAACATTGTACGGTACCGTTATATTTAATGGTACCGTGGGTCATTTAACGGTGCCGTGCATCTGATTGTCTGTTTTTCATCTTTGGTTCATTTTCAAAAATCCATATAAAATCAACCATAAGTCTGTACGAGTCGTGTCGCCCATCATTTTAAATGATGTTGAGTCTACTTTCATTTCAGAAACATTTTTATGAATTAGTTCTAAATGAGAGTATGTTAAAGTCCTTGATTTTCAACTGAAGGTCTTCTGGTCATGTAGTTTGCATAAATTTTTGGTCAAACTGAAAAAGGGCGATTCAACTTTTAAACCTTGACATGTTTTCAAAGTGACTCAGCAAAAATCTTTGAAATGGGGAGGAAACAAATTCATTGTCAAATAAAATCAAGCTTGGGATACATTGTTATACATAATACACAAAATGACGATAAGTATTTTTGTGTGTTAAGCTAAATTGCTATTTGCTTATTATAGTTTTTCGGTTTATGCATTTATAAGGCTCATGCTAAATCACTTGCACTATATTAAGTAATTAGTTTGCATTGCATATAGGCATCAACCGTTTGTCTTGCATTTGTTGCAAGTTCTTAAAATGGTTTAGTAACTTTCTTAGGAATAGAAACTAAGTTGGTAAATCATGTGTGTAGAAAGATATTGTCTTACACAATTATTTTTCCAAAGGTTTAAGTGTAAAAAGTATATCACCCCAAAACACTTAACACTTTCATAAAATCCGTAACATGATCTTTAAAACATTACATCATTTTGTCTTGTTTGACCATGGGTTTTCTAAACAAGATAAAAGGTCAATCTAATACATTATTACTTGAGTAAAGGAAAATGTATTAAACTTGAATTGATCTAACACACATACAAAATATTTTTGACATTTAGTATTTTACGTATGTTGTATAAAAATAGTTAAGATAATTATTTTTATACTAATGAGGTGTCGAAAAACTAAAAGTATTATACTTAATAATATAAATAGTTTTTCTCAAATAAAAATAAATGACAATATCAAAGTAGTAACTTAATATGTCATTAACCTCACACATACAACTAGTATTAGAATAAATGGAACACACTCCTTGAATTTTTATTTTCTTTTTTTAAAAAAAAAGGAGTGATCGTGAGGGTCAAGAAAGATTTCGAGTACATATCAATTCATTATTCAAATTATGATTGATATCATCATCGAATCTAATTGACAAGTTTTCGAGTGTGGACATGAAATTGGAGTCATTATTTGTTTTGTTTCAAGATAACATCAAAACATGATGAAACATATTATCTTGAATCTACATACTCAATCACACTCGATTGTTATGAAAATAATGACGTCCTCTCAAGACAAAAATAATATGCATCGGATCATAATTCACACTTGTGTTGAAGATGCCATATTGAGTCTTGTTGTCCAATAGTTGTGTTCCAAACATTAAACTAATATGCTTAAAGGATGCATAAAATACACAACTAAGTAGGAGTGACAACTTGGATGTTTCATCCGAAATATACAAGTAATTTACATTGCAGTGCAATTAGTAAATGTGTCTTTCCGAAAAACCAAACAAGAGCAAACAAACAACATATGTAAACTTTGCTCATGAACAACTCAACACTCAAAGTCACATGTCTAGTAAAAGTGTCATACATAATGTGTTATTAACTATTATGTAAGTCATCAATCTTTGAGAATATCACATGTATTTCTCTTATCAAAAGATTGACAAAGGATAACTTATATCCTATGCATCTTATTTTCTTTGTGACATGAATGGTTAAGTTACAAGAGAATACATTGCATCCTGTTAACAAATATAGGATATTAGAGTTGAATAATAACCTAATATGACATGTGTCATTTCATAAACAAGTAAAATTGGTCATACACTAAAATACTTGATTCACAAAGCATTCTTAAGAGTGATAAGTTTCCTCTTAGAAAAGCATACTTGTTGAAATAAACAGTATGTCTCATTTTAAATAAAACACTCACAAGATCTATTGAGGTAAGTAACCTTTATTAGATTCTCACTCAAGATATGCAAAGGAGCATTCTTGAAACACACACGATGTAGTAGATTCTACATTGTATCACATTAGAGTGTCTCTTGGTTCTAGGAACCAAATCATGTTAAAATAACATGTAACAACTCAACAAACAAAGATGTTGTCCAAGAGATCATAAAATACACCATCTCCATCAAATAACCTCTAAATCTCAAACACGAAATTAAAATATTTCGCTTGCCTTTGTTAGGAGTTGTGTAAGACATGTCATTCTCTTAATCGACCTTCAAAGTATGGTTAGTTGAGTCATATTAGGTCATATATTAGCGAAATAAGCTAATATCATCTTTGCTACACTTCAATAGGCAAATATAGGAATTTGAAATTTTCTAATATGAGAATGACTACTGGAGAACCTATCGCACTAGAAATTCAATTTGACCTAACGGTTGAATTGCTTCTAGGAGAGAAGTTGGGTTTGTGGTATAACCCGTAAAAATGGTCGTGTTCAGCCTTAATTGAGCACCACTAGTGATTGTCTCATACTCATTTTCTAACTTGAAAAATTTTCATTCCTACATTTGACTAGAGATAGTTTGCATCGTTGAACTATATCTCCCATTAGGATGTCATCTTGAACAAGTAGTAATTAGGATCTGCCTTAGCAAACCTAGATTGCTTGCATCCCACATACATGTTTCAATATGATAACATGTTCTCATAAGACATGATTAAATGTCTTCATGATCTTAAATGCTAAATGATTATCATGTTTTGCATGATGTTTGCATTTATTCCTTATGTGCATTTTACTTGATTTACTTGTAAAGTTTGCACCCACACTATGTTCTTTTGACACATTAGGAATTAGGTATGCCCATCACTATGAACCCTTAGAAGTCATAGAGCCATACACTAGTGTCAAAACCCATAAGTCAAAGTAGTCGCGAAGTTACCCTAATTCCCCAGTCATCACTTCGCCTTCTTCCAAGTAATACACCTTTTTGTCATGGGAAAGTTAGGAACAAACCTAGTAGAACTCGGAGTAGGGTTGACAACTTAAATATTTCATCCGAAATATTCAAGTAAGTTTAACTTGCGATCGCAATTGTTAAATGTCATATCCGAAACATCATACTCAAGCCTTTTAACAACATATGTTAAAACGCTCATCCAAAGGACTCACGAGTTACTATATAATTAATTAGTAGTTCCTTTCATCCTCGTGTGAATATACACGTCTTAAGATCCCAAACCCTGCTGCAAATCAGCACCATAGGCCTAGCTTTAAATCTTTCAAAACCCCATGAAACACTCACGTGTGAAGCACATAGAAACCCTTAAATCAACCAAACCTCTCAACCGAGAATCCCCTTACCATCTCCGTCTAGGTTTAGGAATGATGGAACATTTTCCATAAAACTTATGACTATTTAAATATTTCACTAGAAATATTAAAGTCATCTCTCGTACCCCTCTTATGATTACTTGAATATTTCACTGGAAATATTGTAGTCATCTCGTGCGTCTCGTCTCATGACTCTTTAAATATTTCACTGGAAATATTGAGTCATTCTTTAAATCCCTCTCATGACTATCTAAATATTTCACTGGAAATATTAAGTCATCCCTCACGTTCCTTGCATGATCTCTTTAATATTTCACTAGAAATATTGAGATCATCTATTCTATTTCGTGTCATGACTTTTAGATATTTCACTGGAAATATCAAGTCATTCCCTCGATCTCGTCCTATGACTGTTAGATATTTCACTGGAAATGTCAAGTCATATCCTGTGTCTCGTCTGATGACTTTTTAAATATTTCACTGGAAATATTAAGTCATCTTTCACATCGCTCTAATGACTACCTATGTATTTCCTCGGAAATATAAAAGTCATTTCTTCTCGTCCAGTACCGGTCAAAGAATTTATTAGGTATAAATTCTCTCCTCGTGTCAAAAATCTCCCTTAATCAGCGAAGATTTATTCGTAAAATCCTCTTAAACTCCAATGACAACTTAAATATTTCATCCGAAGTATTTAAAGTTTATTTAATTTGCGAAATGCAATTAAATGTCATTTCTCGTTCTCGACAAACGTTCGTCGAATCCCGGTGGATTCATTCATAAAGGAATTTATTCGGTATAAATTCTTTTAATCTAAGGTCCAGAAAAATCACAACATATGTGAAATTTCTTTGTCAGAAATCTAATTTTGGGTCAAAACTGCCCTCAGCAGGTCACGGTACTCTTTAATAGGGGACAATATCGTTATTTTTAACGGTACCGTCGGACCGTTATTTGCTGAGACAGTTTATTCTCACTATTTCAAAACCACTATCGAAACACACTCGATGTAGTCTTGAACCAGAACCGTATCCTATCAGAACAGATTGTATCTATCTTCTGATTCCTAAGCCTTCTTCCCTTTCACTTCCGCATGGTACTAAACACTACCAATGCTTCCGCATCCCACTCATCTCACACACACTTCAAACGAAGACATTAGGATACGTTGAGATAACCCTCCTTCATCAACATAGATAACCCTATAACCTTATCACCTACCTCACAACCCTGAAGATTTTATCTTCTTAACCCTTAGGATATCTCCAAGTAATCACATGTCTCATCATATAAATATTCTATGAATATTCACAATGATTGAGAAGAGCTACGTGACTTCAAAGGTGAAGTTTATCGTATGCTATCCACTACTTGTCATGACGTTACTAAGCTCATCGCTTCAGTCAACGTTTGTTTTCCTCTTTATCTTTTACATCTTGTCAGGTTGGTTATATATTAAGGGGAAGCGAAAACATACTCATATAGTCTTTCACTAAACACTCTCAAGAAGACACAAATGTAATTCTTATTCCCTAGGAAACTTCCCTTTAGCTGCCCAGAACTAGGCTGTATAGGAAAATTCGTGACTTCCAGGTCACGGTACCGTTAAATAGGCCACGGTACCGTTAAATTTAATGGTACCGTGTGGTATTTAGTGGTACCGTGCCTATGTTTGACGAATTTTCACTGTTTCATTTAGATCCCTGCATCCCTAACCCCAAACCTGCAAAATTTTGCAAACTTACATACACCTTAGGATTCTTTCACTACACCATAGGACTCTACCACCAACTTTTAGTTTGAATCCCACAACCCTTGCCTATAGAAGGCCTCACTATTGCAAGCTTATCTTGCATCATCACACTCAACCCTCATAGCTGCACTTCACTCTTGACAGTAATAGTTAGTCTAAGAACCTTAACCCATAGATCATCACACTCACACCTTACAACCTTCAACTCATCGATCATCACACTCAAACCTTACAACCTTCAACCCTTATATCAATCCCACTCAAACCTTTTAGCTACACTTCACTCTTGACAGTGATAGTTAGTCTAAGAACCTTCAACCTATATATCATCACACTTAAACCTTATAACCCTCAACTCATCACACTCAAACCTTACAACAACCTTCAATCCTCACAAACACATGAAACCCTTCATGCACCAAATTATCTCTAACGCACAACTAGGATCATCCAACCTAGAAACCTAGAACTTCGTTACCTTAACCCCGTTAGAGATATCCACCAACAATCCTATTAGGATCACATACACCTTTTCTTTTTCCCTTTTGAAATATATCATGCATCTCATTGTCAGTGCAAACGATATATTAACCTAAACCATCCTTTCCCACCTTTCCTCAAAGGGCAAAACCAACATCTCCAACCACATCATCATCCTCCTCCACCTTTAGGATTCCTACACCCTTACCTCCACCAAGTCCACCACAACCTTTAGCTATCACACTAACCCTATCACCATCAAACCTCTTTGGACTTGGCACCAACACATCATCCTTATCACCATCACCATCACCACAACCTTTAGCTCTCACACTAACCTTGTCACCTACATCTCCTTTTGAACTTGGCACTAACACATCATCCTTATCACTATCACCATCACCACAACCACTAATGGGTCATCCCATTATTTATCCCCTACAACCACATAACCCAAGTTGTCCTTTTTGTCACCACAACCAACACTCTCCCACCTTATTGAATCATTTAGGTATAACCTCTATCGAGTCTACTTTATGGCACGACTTGTCATAATAGTAATCATTTTGAGTATGTCTTATCAACAAACTATCCTTAACATCAATCATCTTAGGTAGATGATTATGTTGTTCAAAAGGTTTGTTAGAACTTTTCTTCCCAATGACAACTTGGAAGAAGTCATTTAGTGCGTCAATCAATGAACGAATCTCGTTCTTGATTAGTGTGATTGAGTGAACAGTTACACCTTAGGTTTTCGGTCGGGTTGTGACACTTATGTGTTAACATAGTTCAACCCATGCATGTCTTGCTATGTGTATTCTATCCCTATAATGTTGCTCCTATAATGTTATATATTATGTTGCACGAAGCTAACCCTTGATGTAGGAAAAGCCTTTGTAAGAATTTGATCCATGGATCCGCTAGATACTAAGTTAAATAAACAAAGGGATTAAGTCACCATAGGGGAGCATTGAGCTAGGGGGAGCTCGGGAGTATTTGAATACATAGCATGGAGTCATCTTCACAAGTGATGATAGAAGGCTTCACTAGGATGATGCAAACTCGCCTTTCTAGGAAGAAAGGAATGTAGTTCAATAAGGGGGAGTAGGGAATGAATTCAAGGGAGCGCTCGAGGCAACTACCTTTTTGATTCGACAAAAGGGGGAGAAGGGGAGTGTAAACAGGTAACTTTTATATTTTACTATGTGTTACGGTTTACATATTTGTCATCATCAAAAAGGGGGAGATTGTTAGTGCAAATATTAAGATATTTAAACTAAACGGTTTCTTCGGTTTTAATTATGACAAACATGTAACTTGTAATGCATAACATAAAATGTGCAAGTTACTTGTAAACACAAATCATCAATGCATACTTCATCAACACCTCCCGGCGTCTCAAGTATGCTTCAACAAAGTCGTAGATTTCCATCCCGACATAAATCACTCAAGGTATGGACAAACAAATCTACTACTTGACAAATGATCAAAGGATTATATTTTTCTAAATTTCACATTTTTAATGTGACAAAACATTTTTTCAAAAGTATATTTTACAAATTATTTTTGAATTAAAAAGAAATGTTTTATTTTGAAAAATAAATTTGAAAACTCCCAACAGCCATTTTTCCCCCCAAAACAGTTCCAACTTCCCTAAATAAACCTTCCCCACTAAAGACAAAAAAGGGAGCGTCCAACGGCACCTTTAAGTATGGACGGCTCCACTAAATTTAGTGGAGCCGTCGGGTATTTAGTGGAGCCGTGGGTCTGTAACGGTCAGATTTTCCCTTGCCTATAAATAGTGGACCATTCCACACTTCCATCTTGATTTTTCCAGTCCTTTTTCTCTGGTCTAATCCCTCCTCACTTAGAAAACTTTCTTTGATCATTTGGAGAGTCTTAGGTTGTTTAAGAGTGATCCAATCATCCACTCAAGTGATCCTCTTCATTCATCTTGATTAGCAAGAGAAGAACACAAAGTATCCAAGTAGATACAAAGTGTTGTCATCCCTCTTGATTAGCAAGAGAAGAACACAAAGTATCCAAGTAGATACAAAGTGTTATCATTCCTCTTCATTTGCAAGAGAAGAACTCAAGGTATCCAAGAAGATACAAGAGTTATAGTTGTTAGGTCTTGTAACATTTGTTACACTCTTGATTGTATCATAGCATACATCAAGATCATTTTACCTTTGTGAGAGAGAGTGAGTCAAGATCAAGTGTGATCTTGTAGAGATAGTGAAGATCTCTGGAAGCCATTGGGCTTGTGTGATTGATCATGTGGATCAAGGGTAGATCGGGTAGATCGTGGTAGATTGATGCTAGCTAAGATTAGCACTTGACATCTAGCTTAGTGTCGGAAATAGGATAAGCGACGTGTACGGTGTAGATCGGGTAGATCGTGGTAGATTGGTGCTAGCTAAGATTAGCACTCGACATCTAGCTTAGTGTCGGAAAACAAGTTAAGCGATGTGTACGGTTTTCTCCGCCTAAAGGGAGTTTGTTGATTAGTGAAGTAACTCTCTAGTTGGGTACTCGGGGAGTGAAGTAGGGCGAAGAGGAGCTTCGTGGCCGAACCACTATAAATCATCGTGTCCGGTTTGCGCCTTCTTACTTATCTCTTTACTTTCATTTTATTCTTTATCGTTTTATATTTATATTTGCATTACGTTTATGCTTGTGTGGCTAGTTGCTTATATTATGTTGATTATGTATGTGTCATGGTTGATTGTGCTTGTGTTGTAGTTTAATTTATTCATCCCGAGATGATATGTGATCATTGTTGACACTTTTCATATTATGTCACACTTGATTGGGTGTTTGATACAAAAGGTTTTAAGTTTTTAAATGGAAACGTATTCACCCCCCCCCTCTACGGTTTCCACAGAAGAGAAGGTCGGATTCAATCCACACAAATGAATGACAAAGGTTTCCTTAGCATAGTGAATAAAACCAACAAGTATAAGAGTAGAAATACATGACTATTTTTAGGCATTGCACTAGGGCAACACCATGCTATGATCTTCTAGAAACTATGACTAAGTCACGGCCTATAGGCCTTCTAATAGGGCCGTAACATTACAAGCAAACCTAAAGGCCTTAAGCAACCTTGTATAATAATATGACCAAGACTTGATTACATATGAAATGTGTTCCCAACAATCTCCCCCTAAGGATTGGTCATCAAGGTTGCTTGACGTATTCTTTGCTTCTTGGGCTTCGACGTCTTTAGTATCTTTGTTCTTTGTTCTTGTCTTGTGTGATATGGTAATATGACTTGATGTAAAACCCAGAAATTGTGAACACATAAAATACCCAGAATACCCTTTGATCTCAAATTCATAAAAGACGTTTAACGCATTAAAACATTTCATTCCGAATATAACCTAAGCATTTAACCTTTAATAATTTAAAGAATAAAAAAAATAATAATAATAAAGTCTTATGATAAACGAAATGTTTCATAATTATATATCATCACACGCCTAATTATACCACAACCGAATCTTCATTCTTATGTACAAATGGTGTAACATTATGTTAAATATACTATCATTGAATGTGTCCTCCATCGTACCCCATAAATTAAGTAAACTTCATATCGTGTTTTTTTTAAACCCTTCACACCTTATCATTTACCAAATCATGCGCTCACTAGCTGTCAATCAATCCCATAATGTTAGTATCTTTCCTAATTTGAGAATCTACCTTCTCACATTTTGCTTTATACGTATTCATGCGCACATAAATTTATTTATTTAGTTGCCAAATTTTCTCAAACAAACCCTAAAACCTTCAACCACACTTTGGCGGCTGCTACTCCCATTCTTTTTTTTTCTTACTGTTCGATTCGAGACAAAGCAAAAGAGGCTCTCTTGGTGGCTCCTACTTGGTGATTAGATGTGGACTGTTTCTGATTCGAGCAAAGGTGTGGTCTTGAGGTTTCTTGTTCTCCTTCCCATCCGTCTAATCATTCTTGAGGTATCACCCTTTTGCTCTCGTTTTCATCTCGTCCAAATCACATGAAACACTAAATATTATAACCTAAAAACGAGCCTAATTACATCAGATAGGTATACCAAATGAAAGGTTATATCGAGCGCATAAAATAATGAATTTTTGTCGTTATAAGGAGAATTATTTGAGTCGATATATACTAATTTAGGCTGCTCTTGAAATCAGTTTTGAGGCTAACTAATCTATGATAAAAGCGTGCACTATAATCACGTGTGATCAAAGAGATACTAGACTTTAATACAAGATATATAGAGCTCATGTATGTGTTAATTAGAAGGGCACATGGTCTGTCTTTTAAATCAGTTTATTTGCATGGAAATCAAATCAGTTTGGTCACATGAAATACTAATATTGTATCCTAAAATGAGCTAATGATCGACCTATATCATTAACGAATGAAAGCTTATAATAAATACGTGAAATATCAGAACCTCACATGTGTAGTCTTGGGTTTTCATTGCTAAGAAATACATGTTAATTTATATTTATGTGCGACTATTCGAACCGGTAGTATGAACGTTAAAATGAATCTATATTGTGCATGTACTAGCGAGCCATAAGGTATATATAAGAAGGCTTATAAACTGTTGAATAGAATGTGTAATATGATGAGGACATGTCGAATTAATTAACGGAGATATTGTTGTGTGATGTGTAGCGCATAACATAGAATGGATGCATGCGTTTTTATGCGGTAAAAATGGGTCGAAGTGTGTGAGTTGTGTGGGTTGAGTCTCAGTAAAAAATGGGTTAGATAATGGAGTTCCTAGTTGGTCATATGTTGGTGTCGAACTGTGGGAAAACAAGAGGGTCAAATGTGGTTCAAAGATGAGTGGTGTTAGGGTGGTTTTGGGTCACGTTAAAACGGGTCGTTGTGGTTGTTGAACGTGTGGTTCATAGGTGTAATTTTGTGTCGAGTTTAGTGGTGTTAAAATGGGTGAGTCAAGATGGGTTCGAGTAGGTCGAATATGGGTTATTATGGCTTGTGTGGTGTCATTAAAAAGGGGTCAAGAAAAAGGGACTTGGGTGTCGATTTGATTAGTGTGAAATTGCATGATAATGTGTAAAGTGAAATTTATTCACGTATGGAAATTTTATAAAATAGGTAAATTACAAACAAGGCCCTCAACTTTAATAAAATGACAAATGTAATCCTAAATTACTAAAAGTTGGCATATTACACTCTAAACTACAATATTTAGCATATAAAGTCTTTAAGTTATTAAATTGGCATAATTAACCCTAAACTATTGTAATTATCATTTTTAACTCTTAAATATTATTAATTGTCAATTATAACCTTAAGGTATTAAATTACTATTTTGGGAGACTTTCTAAATATAGAACGCTACTAAATATAGCAAGTAACTAAAAATAGAATATTTCTAAAAGTGGAAAGAAACCATAAATGTAAACCTTAATAACTATAAGTGGTAAACTTAAAAAAAAAAGAGTTTATGAGTAATATGAGATCGTTAATTTGTATAGGTTCGGTGAAGAAGGAGTGATTCCCTATTTCCAGTGCTTCTTTATTTTGATTGTTACGATTCCGATGGATTTATTCAATTCCGACAAAAGTAGCTGAATTCCGATGGACTAATCAATTTTGATGGATCTTGGGAATTGCGATGAACTTTGCAATTGCGACAGAACTTTGTAATTTTGATAACTTATCTGAATTGCGATAGAACTTGGCAATTCCGATGATTTCTCACTAACTTATACAAGATACGAGATTTCCTCAAAGTCGAAGTATTTTCACAAGCTTGTACCAACAAGGAATCTACTGAGTATACAATTTCGATAAGCCTTTGGTCGTCAAATCCGATAAATCCTAATCACCAATTCCGATAAACCCTCTTAATGAATTCCGATAAACCCTTTTATCCAATTCCGATAGAAGTACAGTTTAATCAAAACACTTTTTTCCAATAAAAAACGATGTTTAAACTGAATCTCTTTGGATCAAAACGTTTAAAAACACTTAAATAATAAGAAACTTTCAAGCTTTAATGTGTTAAACGAAATTTGAGCAATTTTGATGAGGTGCAACTTAGTAAACCGAATGTAAATCTATGTGTAAATCGAAAAAGATCTAAACTTTTGACTATAAATCAAACTTCTAAACACTATAGAGATCTTAACACCTTACAAGTGTGAAAAATAAGTGCTAGAAATGAGATTTTGTCACTAAAATACTACAAAACCAAACCGTAAGAGATGATAAGCTACGAACTAAACAATAACACAAAACTCAATGATCTTCTAGCGAATGATACCACTTGATAGGTCACAAATTAAGCACAACACAAGTAATATAAGCACGTAAGAGATGAGAGAAGAGATAGAAGAGAAGGTCGGATTCAATTCACACGAATGAATAACAAAGGTTTCCTTAGCATAGTGAATAAAACCAACAAGTATAAGAGTAAAAATACATGACTATTTATAGGCATTGCACTAGGGAAACACCATGCTATGATCTTCTAGAAACTAAGACTAGGTCACGACCCATAGGCCTCTAATACGGCCGTGACATTACAAGCAAACTTAAAGGCCTTAAGCAACCTTGTACAATAATATGACCAAGACTTGATTACATATGAAATGAGTTCCCAACAATAATGCAAACCAAGAAGTCAACGTCCAACAAGGTATAATGACAAACAGATGATATTTCATGATACCCTGATGCACTAATCAAACAATTAACCAAACAGATGCCTTAAATTATTTCAATATGCTCTTTATGTAACAAACAGATGCTCTTTTCTTGATACCCTGATGCAATAATGTTTTATTTCATATTCAATAATCAAACAATTAAACTAAGAGAATCCTTAAATCATTTCATTATGTTATTATCAAACAAACCTATGCTCTTTCATGAAACCCTGATGCACTAATAAAATAATTAACCAAACACATACCTTCAATTATTTTGTTATGCTCTATATTTAAGAAACATATGCTCTCATGATAACCTTATGCATTAATCAAATACAAAAAAAAAAAAAAAAAGCTCTTTTCATTATACTCTGATGACCTAATAGAGTCTTAAAATAATGCCCTAATACAGTCTTAAAACATATGCCTCAAACAACAAGTTGATGCCCTAATACATTCTTAAAACAAATGAATTACACAAACAAACAAACTGATACCCCAATACAGTCTTAAAACAGATGCTATTTTTTTTGCATGATACCCTTATGCACTAATCAAACAGTCAAACAAACATATGCCTTAAATAATTTCATTATGCTCTTATCTAACAAACAGATGCTCTTGTGATGAGAATTTGAAGCACTAATTAAACACACAGAAGGCTCTAATATATTTCAATGTTTGACTTATTAATCACATTGCCTAATCATAATCAACGGGATGCCGTAATGAATCGCACGATGCACTAATAACAATCACTTATGCCGTAATACAATCTTAATAATGCATTAAATATCTGACGATGCACTAATCATACTCACTAATGCCCTAATATGTTCATTGATGCACTAAACATACAAACCTTTAACCTGATGCAACAACTACAAAGACAGATGCACTAATACAACCTGGTCCCCTAACGTGTAATCTGATGCAACAAATTTACACACAGATGCTCTAAGATGTCATATCATTCAATATTAAACACATATACAGCAAATTAGTGCATCGCAGTTATAAATCTTACTCAAACATTTTATCAAACACCTCGTGCGCAACTTTCAATTAAACACATTTTTCATGCATTTTTTCGTCAAATTTGTTCCATATCTAGTAGAAAACTAAAATACGATAAAAATTAAAAAAAAAATGTAATTAAATACTTTCAGGTTGTACACAATTAAAAGCTTACATAATTAAAAACTTATTCTAGTTGCTGAATTTAGTGCACTTACTGTTGTATGTATTTCCGGCGAGTGTCATCGACGATGGACTACTCATGAGAGCAAACAAAGGTGGCCGGTAATTGATGTCAGTGATTTGACGACTTTTGGTGGCATTTCAATGGTGGTGGTGCCAGCGGTGGTTGTAATGGTGGTTACCAACGGTGATGAAAATGATAATTATTCTAGGCGGTGATGGTGGTTACCTGCAGTGATGAAAATACGATCAATCTGCTATGAAAATGGAGGTTATTCGTTTGGAACTTGGAAGAGAGAAAATGGCGGTGATGAAAATGATCGTGATAATGGATGTTCCACCTATTTGTTTGTGTTGTTTTCTGTTTTTACCCTTAACTTTTAATTGTTTTCAAAATCTACCCTGTAACTTTTTTTCTCACTTTTGTATCTAATTATACTTTTCTCTAGAATTGGACCCTATATATATATATATATATATATATACTAGATGTCGAAGCCCGCCTGATGGGCGGGCATGACTTATAATTATTCTTTTAATTGTGTTAGTTAACGAAAATTAATTTTTAATTTCGTGGAGCTTAACTATATTTTGATGGTATTAGTTTATGTTAATAATATTTTAGAGTGATTACTAACGTCACTGGAGGTTAAATTTAAGCCTAACATAACTCCACATTCATAAAACATTATCGAACATTATAAAAATATTTAATATAAGTACCAATATAAAAAAAAACTATCAATTTTTTTGCATATTCAAATGATTAAAGAGTATAAAACTAAACCTCATTGTAAATTATTATAATCAACACATCGTCTCCATGTACCATCTTGCCTCCAGTTGAGGTAAAATTGTGTACCATGACACATTGAGTGTGTATCCTACCTGCTCACCAATTTCATAACATAAAAAAAGATTATAACAAACACACATCGACACAACAATTTATGATTCTTTTACTTATAATTTTTGATAGTTACTTATGTTGATATAAATAATGCCTAAACACGTTATTAATATTTTTCGATATCTCTACGTTTTGATAATCACAAAATGTAAAATCATTAGTCGGAAAATTATGACGTAAACAAGTATTTAGTTGTAAATATCTATTTCTACAACTCAAATCACTTAAGGTATGAATGAACTAATGCTTAATGCATTGTATGATCAAAGGAACATTTTCTTAAACACTAGATTTTTTTATAAAATGTCAAAAACATTTTATATCTTTTAGAAAAACATTTTTGGTAATAAATAAAAAGGTTTAATTCATTATAAATTTATGAATTCAAATTTTCAGCCAAAATCAGTAAAAATATTCCAGAAAAACCTTCCCTACAAAAAGACAAAACTGGGCAACGGCTAGGGAGGGGCGGCCCCCTTAATTATACTAGGCGGCCCCCTTAAAATT
The DNA here is from genome assembly GCA_021014915.2 of Artemisia tridentata subsp. tridentata. Lineage (NCBI taxonomy): Eukaryota > Viridiplantae > Streptophyta > Magnoliopsida > Asterales > Asteraceae > Artemisia > Artemisia tridentata. The sequence goes on from CP139509.1 coordinate 377,919,207, forward strand.
AAGGGGACTGCCCCCCTATTTAAGGTGGCCGGCCCCGCTCCAGTAGGTTCCAGCTGTCCAGTTTTTCTGCCTATAAATACCAGCCTTCCCCTGGATTTTTACTCACCTTTTGCACCCCAAAATCTTCAGTTTTAAATCTTGTAAATCCTTTCAAAAATCTTTTGATCATATTCTCTTAAGCATTGGTTTCTAAGTGATCCAAGCTTCCACCATCAAAGTGCAAAAGAAGAATACTCCTTCAACTAGAGAAGAAGTATTATAGCTTAACTCATATCATCATTGAAGTTGTGTAAAGTGTTGTATAGTTGTGATAAGTAGATCTAAGTGTAAGTAACTAGTTGTGTTGTAAAGAAGTAGTGTAGAAGTAGTTGTGAAATAGTCGTGAAGAAAAAGACGTGAAGAAGTCGTGAAGAAGTTGTGAAGAAGTCGTGAAGCCGTCGTGAAGCAGTCGTGATTAAGTTGTGTAGAAGTTGTGTATAAGTTGTGAGATTGGTTCTAGCTACGATTAGAACTCGACATCTAGCTTTGTGTCGTTAAGCCGGTGTAAGCTAAAGTTGTGTAAGGTTTTCTCCGCCATAAGGGAGCTTGTTGACATAGTGAAGAAAACTCTCGAGTAGGTGACTCGAGGAGTGGAGTAGGGCAAGGAAGGTGTCCTTGTAGCCGAACCACTATAAATCTCCGTGTTGTGGTTTAATCTTTCCATCTCTTTCTTTCATTTCATTATATTTACTTTACTTGCATTGCTTATCTATATTTTTTTATATTTGTTCATATTGATCAAGACTTGAATTCACATAAGATAGAATCGAAGTTTTAAAAAGTAAACAAAAGTTTTCAAAAATTAAAAAGACGTAAAACTATTCAACCCCCCTTCTAGTTTTCCACAATTGGTATCAAGAGCCACGTCAAACAAGATTTTTAAAATAAACTGTATTTTAAAACTTGAAACGATCTATGGAATCTGAAAAATATTTAGAAGGGCAATCTATGCAAAGACCACCACTATTTGAAAGTGATGGATTTTTATATTGGAAAAATCGATTCGAAACTTATGTGAAGTCAAAAGATCTAGATCTTTGGCATGTTATTACTAATGGTGATTTTTTACCTATTCAACATAATCTTGAAACTAAAAAGGATGAAGTTGTACCTTTTGAAAAACAAAGTGATTATTTAAAAAGAAAACTTTCTAAAAATAATGAGGCTAAAATGGTTATTTATAATGCGTTACCACGTAAAGAATACGAAAGAATCTTTATGTGCGAAACCGCAAAAGAAATTTGGAACTCTTTACTAATAACTCACCAAGGTAATAGTCAAGTCAAAGATAATAAAATAGATCTTCTTGTTCAACAATATGAACAATTCACGATTCCGGAAGAGGAATCAATTGATAATGCGTTTGCTAGGTTTAACACAATCATCACAAGTTTAAAGGCACTTGATGAGAGTTTTTCTAGTAAGAATTTTGTCAGGAAATTTTTTAGGGCTCTTCATCCAAAATGGCGAGCTAAAGTTACGGCGATTGAAGAATCGAAGAACTTGTCAACTTTTCAACTTGACGAGTTGATTGGCAACTTGAAAGTCTACGAAGCAATAATCAAGAAAGACTCCGAGATTGTCAAAGGAAAGAAAGAGCAAAGCAAGTCAATCGCGTTGAAAGCTAGGAAAGCATCAAGTGACGAGGATAGCTCAACCTCCGAAAGTGATGATGAAGAATATGCCATGGCCGTAAGAGACTTCAAGAAGTTTTTCAAAAGACGAGGAAGATTCGTTAAACAACCACATGACGAAAGGAAAACACTCCAAAGAAACAAAGACGACAAAGTTAGCAAGAGCGAGAGGAAGTGCTTCAAATGCGGTGATCCAAATCATCTTATCGGAAGATGTCCTCTGATGTCAAAGGAGCAAAACCAAAAGGCGTTCGTTGGAGGAGCATGGAGTGATAGTGACGAAGACGAGAAAGAAACTACAAAGGAGGAGAAATGTCTTATGGCTAAGACATCAAGTGAGGTACATTCCGAAACCGAATACTTTAGTGATGAATATTTATCATTAGATGAAAAAGACTTAGATAGTGAATATAATAGACTATGCAAACTAGGTCAGAAAGTAAATGAGTAAAAATAAATCACTAAAACATGTAAATAACCAATTAGAAAAGGAAATACTAGAATTAAAAATTAAACTACATAACCTAGAAAAAGGGAAAAAAAATTTTGAATGTAAAACATGTCAAGAAACTAAAAATGAAAAACTTAGGAAGGAAATTTGTAAACTTAACAAATTCGAAAATAGTAGTAATTCACTTAGGGAAATAATTAGTATTCAAAGAGTATCAAGTGATAAAACCGGATTAGGATTTAATTCAACTGAGGATTCAAATAGTAAAACTAAAAATGTAAAATTTGAATGTGAAACTAGTGAGCAAAAACCTTTAGAGTCAAAACCTAAGTATATACTTTTGAAAGATAGAAATATACCCATAGCTAGTGATGAGGAAGTAAAAACCTTTTATAAACCATCTTTAAAAAATGAAGTAGAGTACTCTAAACCAAAGTTAAGGTCAAAAACACCACCTCCTCCTAGAAGACCACCTAGTCCTCACCCTCGGCCTAAAACTCGTCAACCTAAAAGAAACCAAAATAGACCAAACCGTCATAATAATAGTTACCCAATGTGGAATTACCCGAATCCACCAAGCTTCAATCCTTGGGGAATACTTCCACCATACATGCATCCTAGTCAACTACAACCCATTTTTGGTTCAAACAACTTTGGATCAATGAGACAATGGGGACCAAGTGGCTAAATTGCTATCTCATTGGTTTATTGGCATCTCTTCCTTGATTGACTTCTACAAGTCAAACATAAACGCATTGAAGCGCTTGAAGACCACATGGTGAAGACTAAAAGGTACGCCTCTCTTTCATGATCATCATTATATGTGTAGATTAATGAACTAGCCAATTGCATGCCCCCGTAAGTTTTTAATGCCTAGTTTGGTTAGTTCTTGTATGTTAGTTAGTAGATAATCCCTTATACATAATATATATATATATATATATGTATATATATATATATATATATATATATATATATATATATATATATATATGTATATAAATATATCCGCACATAACCTAGATACGTCATTTGTTGACTATCTAGAACTAAAAGAAATTGTTCGTCCTCGAACCTTTTCTTCCCCCTTTGCCTCTTTTGAACTTTAACGTTCAACACGAAAATCTTCCGTTTCCACTATCACATAACTCATGGTGATGAAGAGAAGTGAGTTAAGTGGATTAACGTAGAAGTAGCACTTCGACCATCGCGTCAAGAAAACTATGGATGAAACAAACTCCCGTCGCCGTCAGCACCTATCTCAGTCATTACCTCATCATTTCTCGACTCCATTCAACATCCCACATTTACACACAATATAAATAAATAAATATATATATATATATATATATATATATATATATATATATATATATATGCACATTTACTTTCACTCCCTAAAACCTTTGTCGACTTGACATCTTGATTATTTTATCCAAAATTCTCAAGAAATATTTTCTTAACGAAATGTTAATAAAATGTCAAGTATTCATTCCTCGTGCCAATAAAACCCAATGTATTTTTGATATACAATAAATCTATCTATATACATAAAAATATTTTGCTATCAGAAACTAAACCCGACAAAAATTCAATTTTGGAAGGCGGCCCCCTTAATGTTTAAGGGTACCGGCTAGTAAACGGGGGCGGTCCCCTTAATAATTAAGGGGACCGGCCTACTGTTGCCACCAAATTCGTTTTTCTTCCAAAATTCTTTGCCAAACACCCCATTTTACAAACACTCCTTCCCTACCCTCTGCTGTGAACGAACTGCAAACCCAAAACCACTCACCAAATCAACATTTCTGACTAATTTCACAAGGGGCAAACACTTGTATCTTGTTTAGCAACACATTTTGTAAGTTTTCCAATTCACATTTCATCTAATTTCATTCAATGTTGAGTCTAATCATAACTAGGTCTTTTACTCAATTTTCTTTTAATCCGAATTTTGTTGAAATTAAGTCTAGAAATCTTATAACCAAATGCTCCCCATAGGATTAGAATGCTTAATCAACCTAGAAACTAATTAATTGAAAAACCATCATGTCAAAATTTTGATAAACTAATCATTCTTTTTCAAAACTAATCACATTGTTGAATTATGCCATAAACACTAATTAAAACTAATCACAGTGTTTTATTACAACTCACTAATCCTAAAAATATATTTTTCGAATCATAAAAATGTTTTTGTTAAATATAAGAGAGTGTTTGGATTAGGAGCTAGAATCATCGAAATTTAATCAAAATTAAGTTCACAACTACTTGTCAAGTTTATAAACACGCAATTAGTTGTTTTGAGTCATCAAGATACATAATTCATATGTATATTGAAATTTTAGTAGTTATTTTTATAATTAAAGGAGCATTTGGCATTACATTTTGAAAGAAATTTTTGAGTCAAAATCTAAGTTTTCACCTTTTTCAATAAGTTACTTAACATAAACACTCGTAAGAAATAGCTAGATATACAATCTAATGTTTGTCTAGCCACATTTCAAAGTAGTTTATGACGTATAAAGGAGCGTTTGGATATTTTTGATTTCTTGTCATAATATCCATGTAACTATTCTTTAACATCATAAAATACATTTTAAGCGAGTTAAAAATTAAAACTAAGGAACATTGTAAAATACTTCTTAGGATTAAAGTTTTAGAGTCGAAGTATATTTACGTTCCACATAAGTAGCATATATACTATATGCATGTCATTTTCTTATTTTATTATTATTTCTTTTTGTGTTGCTCTCTTGTATAGGTGAAAATGCCTAAAGCTACAGTCGGTGATCTTTCCAAAACCAAGGCCTACATTCCAAAAGTCTCCGAAACTCCCGGCATATCTCCTTCTATTGCATGTTTCTATCGACCCATCGAAAATAGAAACATTCACGAAGGTAGAGTTGTCGATCCATCTTTCTATCAATCCGATCAAATCGAGCGAATGTTCTCAAATGTTCGTCTCGATTGTCTCTACAAAATTAATGAGCCAATCATTCCTCACTTCGTTCTAGACTTCTATAGCCAAGTGACGGTGCAAACCGATCCATATGGCTATATTCTTATTTCCTTTATGATCCAAAACGAATTTATCACTCTCGATCTAGCTCAGTTTGGTCGAATTCTCCAAATTCCTTACAACGGTCAAGCCATTTTCTAATATGAATGGGATCTCTCATCTCTTGAGAAAAATCGGCCTCAGAATGGTCCGTACTATTCTGATATTCCTTCTCCTGACGAGATTCGTGGACTTCTCGAGCTAGAACGTGGTACGACTAGCCGAAGGATCAAGTCAAAAAATGTCAAAATTCATGCAAACCAAATCATTCTTAAAGAGCTAAGCCCCAACATGAAGCGTTGGGAAGAACTCATTCGTGAGAATGCGTTCGGTACCGGTGGTCACCGTGATCATCTCACGGCGAGCATTGATCACATGTTGTATTGTATTGTTGCAGAAGAACAATACAATTTGGCTTACCTCTTTGTCTATCGCATCATGTCAGCCAAAAACACTCCCAACGCCAACCTTCCCTATGGCATGTTCCTCACCCGTCTCTATCGTTATGTCATGGAACATTTCCCTCATCTTGAGAGTGATGCTTACCTATTCGTTCATCCCGTCCTACGCCTTCTATCTCGTAGCCAACTTCGTCGATCTCGTAGTGACAAGGGCAAATCTAGACGCCCTAATATCTACGCACCTCGTAGTTCCACATGTCATCGGGGAGATGATGATGAGCAGGAGGAAGGCACCTCACGTGTCAGTACTCCATCTCCCACGAGGTTCGTGGACAATCTCCCGGAACTTAACTATTCCGATTATCAAGTTGCTCGTCCTTTCGAAAAAACTGAACAAATCCTATTTGAACGACAAACCGCATTACTCAACACAACTCAACAGATGCATCAAGAAGTTAGAGGTGGTTTCAAGTCGATAGGAAAAGCTTTCAAGAATATTTTCGGAAAGAAGAAGAGATGAGATGTGGAAGTTGGCTTCTTTGAACAATATTATGTTTAGACATTTTATTTTGTATTTGAGAATTATTTATTTCTTGCATGTTATAGTATGTTAGTATCTATTTTCTTGATTAGTTCTTAAATGCTATGCTTAAATTGATATGCTTGTTAATGATTAAATAACATGCTTATTCTATAATAAGATTATTTTTAGTTTAAATGTATACATGCTTATTTAAACATGTTTATGCCACTATATAATCATTCTTCTTGTACATGATCCAAATGAAGCTTGCTGCAAATACACCCTAACAATGACCCTTTTCTGGAAATTTTTCAAATTTGGTCGCCTGGGAAAACAGCAGATGGGCGCCCCCTTAATTCCCTAGGCGGTCCCCTTAATTTTAAGGGGGCCGGCCAGCAATTAAGGGGACCGGCCATCTGGGCAGCAAAATTCAATGTTTTCTTTTGCATCATGTGACCCCTTTTATCTAGCCCCAGCTACCATTTCTCCTTGTGGACGAACTGGTATTGGAATCTTCCTACAAAACCTCAAAAATTAACCTAAACCAACCACATTTTCATATTATAAATTCCCCCATATAATCACCTCTCATTCCATCATCCTTCACCATCCAAAACCACCCTGTTATCACCAAAATCCTCCATCTCTAAGACTCCAAGGAAGCAAAGACTTGTCATCATACCACCAAAACAACTCTTTATTGACTTAACCCAAGATGACACCAAAACTCCATCACCACCACCTCAAAGTTCATCCCCAAGTGCACCAAATGCACCATCAAAAACACCCTCTACCCATGGAGCATCATCTTCCTCCATACCATCCACTTCATCCATCAATGACTACATCAATACTCACCTAACATCATCACCAAGAGCATCATCACCACCATCCACTCAAGAACCTCCATCCACCCAACTTGCCATTTCTGTATCATCCATCACACCTCTTAATGCTCATTTCTCACCATCACCAATCCCACAACCATTCATTCCCATACCTTGGGCATTGCTTGAAGCCCATGGTGACAATTGTCTTTGTTGCATCCATAACCGGACCATAATCTTTGGTCTTAGAGATGAGATACACTACATGTTTTCATCACTTGAACACATGATTACCAACCCACCACCACCACCACCTCCACCACCTTCACCCACTACACCACCACCACCTCCATTTTCACCCAATTAAGCAAATGCAATGCTTAAAAATAATTTTCAAAACCTTTTTGTATGCAAGCCCCATGGAAGATCATGTACTCCTAGGACGATTATGTAGTATCATTAGTTATTTTTGTTTGAATGTTTGCATGCCTTATGTTGTAATCTTCTTGGTTGTGTATTTATACACAACACTTTTATTAAATGAATGTTCTTATTCTATATGCTTGCTTATTGTTGTTACATATATTTGTGCTTCTAACATTTTTCTTGCAAGCGTTCCATAGCTCGTTTTCTTGGTGCCCCCAAATGAGGGGAGTACACATCAAGGGGGAGTTCTCATACGACACTTTTACACTTAAAACTTGTCGGTTAAACCTTTTTGATTCTACAAAAAGGGGGAGAAATAGATGTAAACTCACTAAATACTTGTCTAAAAACTAATTTTTAGATTTAATGAGTTTAGATTTTGTAATCATCAAAAAGGGGGAGATTGTTGATATAAATAATGCCTAAACACGTTATTAATATTTTTCGATATCTTTACGTTTTGATAATCACAAAATGTAAAATCATTAATCGGAAAATTATGACGTAAACAAGTATTTAGTTGTAAATATCTATTTCTACAACTCAAATCACTTAAGGTATGAATGAACTAATGCTTAATGCATTGTATGATCAAAGGAACATTTTCTTAAACACTAGATTTTTTATAAAATGTCAAAAACATTTTATATCTTTTAGAAAAACATTTTTGGTAATAAATAAAAAGGTTTAATTCATTATAAATTTATGAATTCAAATTTTCAGCCAAAATCAGTAAAAATGTTCCAGAAAAACCTTCCCTACAAAAAGACAAAACTGGGCAACGGCTAGGGAGGGGCGGCCCCCTTAATTATACTAGGCGGCCCCCTTAAAATTAAGGGGACTGCCCCCCTATTTAAGGTGGCCGGCCCCGCTCTAGTAGGTTCCAGCTGTCCAGTTTTTCTGCATATAAATACCAGCCTTCCCCTGGATTTTTACTCACCTTTTGCACCCCAAAATCTTCAGTTTTAAATCTTGTAAATCCTTTCAAAAATCTTTTGATCATATTCTCTTAAGCATTGGTTTCTAAGTGATCCAAGCTTCCACCATCAAAGTGCAAAAGAAGAATACTCCTTCAACTAGAGAAGAAGTATTATAGCTTAACTCATATCATCATTGAAGTTGTGTAAAGTGTTGTATAGTTGTGATAAGTAGATCTAAGTGTAAGTAACTAGTTGTGTTGTAAAGAAGTAGTGTAGAAGTAGTTGTGAAATAGTCGTGAAGAAGAAAACGTGAAGAAGTCGTGAAAAAGTTGTGAAGAAGTCGTGAAGCCGTCGTGAAGCAGTCGTGATTAAGTTGTGTAGAAGTTGTGTATAAGTTGTGAGATTGGTTCTAGCTACGATTAGAACTCGACATCTAGATTTGTGTCGTTAAGCCGGTGTAAGCTAAAGTTGTGTAAGGTTTTCTCCGCCAAAAGGGAGTTTGTTGACATAGTGAAGAAAACTCTCGAGTAGGTGACTCGAGGAGTGGAGTAGGGCAAGGAAGGTGTCCTCGTAGCCGAACCACTATAAATCTCCGTGTTGTGGTTTTATCTTTCCATCTCTTTCTTTCATTTCATTATATTTACTTTACTTGCATTGCTTATCTGTATTTGTTTATATTTGTTCATACTGATCAAGAGTTGAATTCACATAAGATAGAATCGAAGTTTTAAAAAGTAACAAAAGTTTTCATAAATTAAAAAGACGTAAAACTATTGAACCCCCCTTCTAGTTTTCCACAACTTACCTCATCAGGCAAGTACTTGCTGATGTGGCGGTTAATGTAACACCCCAACCCGGCAAGGGTAGAAGTATCACATTATGGTGACAAATCAAAGCATACATACATAATACACAGCGGAAGTCTTAAACAAAATGCATTAAAGAAGTCAAGCCAACACGGCTTAAGCCAAATACATAAGTTCCAAATGATGATAAATAATCCAAAGGAAAACCAATATTGGAACGAAACCAAGTCTAACCAAATGTCATGACAAAAGGGTGATAACTAAGGTAAACTCCATCTAAGCTCTACTCTCATCCCATAGCAAATCCCAGCTCCTAGCTTAGATACCTGCCGCAGGAAAAGGAAATTGCGGCTGAGTTTAAAAAGCCCAGTGAACAGATATATAACAAATGGAAACAAAAGCAAATGAAACGAACTTGATATAATATGGTGCATTGGGATAGCATAAGGTATAAGCAAAGGATACAAGGTAAGAAATGAAAGTGTAGGTCAGAAATCGACCACGAGCCCAAACAAATCAAATAGTAACCATAGAGGGGAGTCCTCTCAAATATATGTTAAGGACGTGTATTGCACACAGCATCAATCACCAAATCAAATCAAATATTAATCATGGTATATCCCTCGAAACAAATCAAATCTAGGATACATCCATACGCCCCCCAAACAAATAATCCTGGCCAATATAAATAATAAAGCGCGCATGTAGTAGCAAATGGGGATGGTGTGTAACATCACTCAAAACATACTAGAGTCATGCCATTGGTGCATCAATGACATGGCCATGTTACCTTCATGGCTAGGAAACAAATTTTGGCTCGGGTATCAAACTGAAGGGTCAAAGGTCCAAATCATTACAAAGGTTCAAATAGTCTAAGTCATCAAATCAATATCAAAGTTCAAATATCAAAGGTTCAAATCAAAGCTTCAAATGCCAAAGGTTCATATCAAAGGTTCAAGGTCAAAACGAATCAAATGAACAAATCAAAGTGTAGGGAGCATAGCAATGGCTTAGGAAACCCTAATACGAATCAAATCAAAAGGAACGAAGGCACCTTAACAAGAAGGGCAGAATATCTGTACCTTATTGCAAAGAAAACAAAGACAAAAGATAGCAAATACAGGAATGGATCAGGACCTCTCCTTCTTCACACCTAAAGGAGTAGAAGAGAATTACAATAGGTTTTAACTGCCTTTCCATTTTAAGTAACTTTCTATTTTTAGCAGGTTTCCAAATTTAGTAAGTTTCCGTTTTTAGAAAGTTTCCTTATTTAGTAAGTTTCCAAAATTAGAAAGATTAAGGCATTATAAATTAGGTTAAGTCATTATTTAATAATATTATGGAAATAGGGTACATTTTAGCAAGTTATAAAAGTTTAGGGTTAATTATAACAACTTTCCATATTTTAGGGTTTAAAGGTAATTATACCATATGAGTTTAAAAATGAAAGTATAAATAATCCATTTGAATCCAACTTATAATGGTTAACGATTGAGTCCTCAAGTTTAACCAATTTTACATCTTATAACCTTTATTACATAATTTACAATTTAACCTTATAATTCATTAATTTACATTAATCTTAACATATTATATAACACAACGAGCCTCAAATTAATGAAATTAAAAAATATATCTTTAATTTAATACTTACGATTTATACTCACCTTTTCATTATTTAGAAATTTAGTCCCTCTAGTTTAATTAATATTATCGAGACACATAATTAACCAATTTATACATCCATTTAACCTCCTTAATTTCACAAATTTACATAAGACATTCTCTTATATTTTATACTAAAGAGAATATAAAATAACCTACCCTAATTCAAATTTAAAACACCATATTATCTTATAAATGCCCTCAAATCACAAACGTTTCATTAATTACCAAACACCCCTTTCTCTTTTAAACTCCAATCGTATAACACAAATAAATAACAAAACCCTAACCCTAATTACACCATCATCAATAAACCTTAAAATACATTAAAGGATCAGGTCCCAACAATAAAACACAACCCTAGTCCATTGATTAGGGTTTATCTCATTTTAAACCCTTTTTCCTTAATTAGTCGATTCTAAAATAATTCACAAACATTGATTCAAGCTTTGATTAATCCAAAACTCATTTTTTTCCAGATCATATAGATTATCTAGAGTCCAAATAAAATATGTTTCATGTCCAAAAAATTTGTATTGCATATATTAGAATTTACGTATTTTTTAATCATTTAAATTCACAACGATCAAAATAGACTTCTATAATTCGTACAAGCATTTTTCCCAGATCTTATGATTCATATAAGGTCCAAAATAATTGATTACAACACCTGGAAAAATCGTATTGCATGTTTTAGGTTTTTAACGTGTGTTATCCATTTATAATTTGAACGACCCATTTAGTCTTGTATGAATCGACTTTATCATTTTATATGAGTTATAAGTGATATAAGGATCATAGAAAAAATACCAATTTAAAGAATGAACCTGTGGATGAATCGAAAAGAAATTAACCCAACCGGATGGACTAATCGAACAAGAAAAAACCTAGCGATCCAAACCAAGCTTCTACCACGCCAAGACCAATTTTCCTAGCCTCCTTGGATGTTGAACAACACCAGAAAAATACTCCACGAGCTCCAGAAATTCGGATGAAGACGCTATGAATTTTGTGTGTGTGTTTTGTTTCTATCAGTATTGTTTTTGATTTAGGGTTTAATGAGTTTGTTATTATAAAAAGGATTGTACCGAGATAGGGGGGGGAATGGGCTGGAAAAAATCATGGATTCAAGGAGACCAAATCAATTTGTTATGATTTCCATAATTTAATTTGCATTTAAATGGGTTTGGATTAATTATAAAGTTTTAATAATATTATTAATATTCTAAGTATATTTTCGGTACACCTTGTGTATAGAAATAATTTTGGTACTTCACAAAACATCAAATGTGGTAGTGGAAATAATTTTACTTCATATCTTAATCATCTCCCGAAGTTTGGAATTCATTAGGTACTTTATAAGCTTATTAATCAAAGTTTAAGATTGTAGGGGCATTTTGGTCTTTTAACATGTTTTAGGATTTCTGGGTATTACAGTTAACATACATTTTTTTCACAGTTCTATCGTGGGCTGTGGCAGTGATAATCAAAAGAGGGTAACATGATTATAAAATATGAGGTGGTATATGAGCGTAGATCTTGACATCTGAGTCTCTACCAAGAACAGAGATGACAACCTTGATTGAGATGGTGCGTGACACGCTAACATTCTGAGGTACAACCTGATTCCTTAGGGATTTCCTTACTAGACCTGTTGCACATCTCAAGATTATAAAATATGTTTGTGCTTAGAAACACCTAATGGGAAATAACAACCTACTCCCTATCTTTTCTATCTGTCATAGTTAGAATGTAAGATTTTGGGTTCAAAACTGTAACAAATACACGCACTCCATGAAAAACCATATATAAAAGTTGTGGCACTAATAATACAACAATATTTGGCATTATGATATGACCAAATACATAATGATTATATATATTTCTTATAAACATGTTCGATTTTGAAGTCAAAGAAAAGGTATGTTCGATTTTAAAAAGATAGGATACTAACCAGGAGTGACAGTCACATTGGTAAGAGCAGAAGTCTTCTCAGTATCTTGATTGTCATTCAAAGTCCTCTCTGAAGTTGACACGGGTTTAGGCCCAACTGCCACACTTGAGATGATCATAGTTTTGCTCGGCAGTAAGTGATGCCATGATGGTTGGTATAGTTATGAAGTAAAGATGCGAACAGTATATGTATAATATGTAACAGAACATTGACTATTAATCAGTCAACTGAGTATCACATATGTGAAAATTGACCTATCTAATCAGCGTACAAAATCATGGTCACTGACTATTAATTATATGAACATCTAATAATAATGAAAACGAAGTATAACTAATAGAAAACTCATGCTGACCTGCTAATGGAAAATAATTATACCAACAACGTGATTGCTCAAAACGTGCACTCAACAATGTGATTAGCTCACTATTCATTACATGTCTCAACACACCCTTGTTCATGCCCCATTACCCAACCCGGCTTGGCCCTTTGGACCTACAGTAAAACATACATGTTACCCAACCCACAAATCTTGCCGTCACTATCAGTCATAGTTCAATAATACGTCTATACCTTCATCTGTCTGATTGTAGAAGGTGGTTTGTGTAACACCCCAACCCGGCAAAGGTTAAGATATCACGATAATGGTTTCATATCAGATCAAACAAAACATACATCTATAGTAATACAAGAAATTTCAAAGTTTACAAATGAAATACTGGAGTTACAAGGTTACAAATGAAACTAAAACTAAATACTAAGTCTGTAAATGCAAATCCTTCTAATAGCCTCTACTTCAGAATACTATCAAAGTCTTCTAAGTCCAAAGGTCTCTTCACTCAAACCCAGCTTCCAACTAAGAACCTGCCGCAGGAAAAGAAATGCGGCTGAGCTTAAAAAGCTCAGTGAACAGATACATAAACAAAGTAATGATAACAAAACAGAAATAAGATATAGTGCAATGGGGAAATATCATAAGGTATAAATGATTTGAAGGTATAATGAACAGAATAGGATAGTAATCCACCACGAGCCCAGACAAATCAGATATAGTAACCACATCTTCATAATCATATAGAGGGGAGACCTCTCAGATAATCAGATAATATGAGGGGTGTCCTCATTCTTCAAATGGAGTAGCTAGCTCCCAGATATATGTGAAAGGCATGTATTGCACACAGTACCAGTCACCAGACAAGAACAAATCATATAACAGATAATCCACTAAACAGAACAGATCTAGGATGCATCCATACGCCCCTACCCAATCACATGCAGACCAAAACAAAGGGACGGTGTGTAACATCACTCCAACACACTAGAGTCACGCCATCGGTGCATCAATGACATGGCCATGTTACCTTCATGGCTAGGGTCACAAATTTTGGCTCGAGTATCAAACTAAGAGTCATGTGTCAAATCAAATCAGAAGGTCATATCCAAAGGTCCAATACAGATAGTTCATAACAGATGGTTCATATCAAATCATTTCAGAAATAGTATCAAAGGTCTAATTCAGAGTTTAACGGATCAAAGTATACAAATCAGAAATCAAATCATATCAAGGGAATAAGACACCCTTACTGAAAAAGGGCAGAGTATCTGTACCTTATGACGAAAGCAAAAACAGAAACAAGCACAGAATATGGGAAACGGCTCAAAGTCTCTCCTTATTCACACCTAAAGGAGTAGAAGAGTATTATAATAGGTTCTTAATTACTCATTTAACTTGCCTTTCCATTTAAGTAACTTTCTATTTTTAGCAGGTTTCTATATTTAGTAAGTTTCCATCTTTAGAAAGTTTCCTTAATTAGAAAGATTAAAACATTAGAGATTAGGTTAAGTCATTATTTAATAATATTCTGGACACAAAGTATGTTTTAGCAAGTTTCATACTTTACACTTTACACCCTTTATTTATCAAAGTTACTAAATAAACCCTATAGTTACATAATTTACAATTTAACCCATATTATATCCTTGATTACACCACTAACCCTTGTATTTAATCATTCACAGAATATACCTTCTAAATTTATGTATGATACGAATTTACCCCTTAGTTTCACATAATTACACATTTAGTCCCTATAGTTTAGAAAACTTATAATTTAAATCATAAATTCATAATAATTACACATTAGGCCCATAAATACTCAAATTTACAAAATACACTCTTAAGATTATTATTTATACAAAATCACTTCAAGTTTCCAGGAATTACATTTTTAGTCCCTCAATTTAAATAAATTGCAAAACGGATTAATATATTTATATATTTACTCTTTAAACCTTTTAATTTCAATTCTAACATACATGACCCTTATTTTATATTTTTTACATATTTAGTCCCTGATTATAACACATTACAAAAATACCCCATGAGTTTTAAAAATTACAAAACACCCCCTTATTATTTTAAAAACAAACCGTATAACATCTTAAACAACCAAACTCTAACCCTAATTCAAACCATCATTATCCAATCATTAAATCATCATCATGTCATCATTAATTAGCCAAAAACAAACCCAAATCCTAAAACCCTAGCTCGTACGCTTTCTTTTTCTTTTCTTCTTTGATTTTTCTTTAACCCGATTATATAAACAATTCACAAACAATTATTTTAGGCTATGTAAATTCGAATGGACATTTTTCCCATATTATACAGATCATATGAAGTCTAAATAAAATATGTTCCCCAATCAGAAAATTCGCATAGAGTATTTTAGGGTTTTTATCCGATTTTAAGGTTTATATCACATAAATTCGTATATGACTTATATAGCATGCATGGGTCGAATTCAACATTTTATATGATGTTTATAGGATGTAGGAAGTATGAGAAAAATATCAAACCAGATCTGGAACGAGTAGAATAGGCTGAAAGAATTTTGGTTCTTCGGCTAGAATAATACGACACCAACAATTTCCTTTGAGCACAACCGCGACCAATAAACCTTGTAATCATTTTTCAAAGATCATACATGATATGAGGAACACAGGAAAAATGGAAAACGAATCTTACATGGGTCGCACGAATTAAAATGGAATTATACCTTACGTATAGAATAAAGGAGGAAAAATTCGACACCACCTAGACCAGGCCTCTATAAATAGAAACTCTATTTTTCTAGGCTTCCTAGCACTATAATGAACTCCAGAAAAATACTCTTTGGCCTCAGAAAATTCGGATTGATTTTTGAGTGAATTATGTGTGTTTCGGTTAGAGTTTTTAGGGTTAAATCAAAAGAAAATCATGGGAGGTTATATGAATGGTATTGTGCCGAGTTAGGGGGAGGGATTAGGCTAAGGAACCGGCAATTTAATGGGCAAAATCAATTTTCCAAAAATAAGTGATATTCTTAATTTATTTTGTATTTTAAATGTTTTTAAATCAAATTAAATCATAACTTATGTATAATAATCGGCCCAATGTGATTTTAGTGAAATAATACTATTTTGTACATTATAAAAATATTAGGAGCTTGCCTCAAATTTATTTCACTTGATTTGTAGTTCGTTTCCAGAGATTCGGGATTAATTCGGTACTTTAAATAAGCTTTAATTAATTTTTAAAGTTTCAGGGATAATTTGGTAATTTTGCATGTTTCAGATTTTAGGGTTTTACAACTCTTCCCCTCTAAAAAAAATTTTCGTCCTCGAAAATGGAGTGAAACGAAATGGAAAGCATAACGGACTGCGAACGGAAATGTGAATGACTAGTTTCTCATGATTCTCTCTTTTGATAATCAAAATAGTTTCGGTTTCTTCAGAAAGGACAGACAATAATTCACAACAGATCATCATGAACAGATTCATCGATTGTTAGACGTACATATAGCAACACATAGGTGTACTCCTTCAGATAGATTCCATGCAGACAGAAAACAGATTATCAGACGGCAGAAAGCTCTACAACAGAACCTAAGATTCTCATCGGAAGTACAGAGGTCAGCAAACGCGTGTCGAGAATCCAGACGTATCAATCGTATAACGGTGAAGACAGATTTAAGCGCAAAGGCAGAGCGACTCCTAAAGTCTCAATCAGATATCAGAATTTCTAAGGTTTCTAAGGCACTCCTCAAAATATCCTATGATCACAATGAGGGTACGTCATATGACGTAAGTATTATCACGTTAGCTACTCGTCATAATACCAGCATCATATGAGTATACCTTCATGATGGTCATACTTTATCTCAAGTCGTGAATAAGCATCTATCAATCACCTAACAGTCCATTCTACACCCTAGAGTTGGTCCGAATCGGTCATCACTACGAATTCAAAAATCAGGGATACAGGTCGTACAAATAACGTAACGGAATTAGCAAGCATCAATGAAGTACGTCGTCCAAGGCGTCAGGTCTTTTACAACACATCAAAATTCTCATGACAAAACCGTCATCCAACATACGTAGAAAGAACACCAAACGAAAATACTAACGGAGAACCCGAATCATTCGAAAGATCTTATCATCAGGTAACGGGAGCTTAAGTGGGTTAAGCAGAAGTGAACACGCCATCAATAACTTCGTCCTTCACGAAAGCAACTCTTCCAACCACAAATGATTATTCCAAAATCGTCCGTTCGAATACATAATTTCAAATCTCTTCCAAGTCCGAGTAGCCTGTCTACGTTTGTCCATCTGATCGTATGGTGAGAAGGGGTGATAAACTTGAGTCTGGTCCCTCAAGCCTTCGACACTTCTTCTTGAGAATGTGATGGAGTAACGTGGATTTCTGGCACGATCTTTAAATCTCTTCATCATCCAGTCTGCTTCCGCTCTCAATTCATCTTAGTACAACCAAGATGAATAGGAAAGTGAGACTGCATGTCTTCATCAGCTCCAGGCTCGCCATCTTGACTAGAAGATCTTCTTCTGCATCGCTAAGGTCTTTACTCTTCAGGGTAGCTGCCGTTGTTGTCAGCTCCAGGTCCGGCAGGGAAAATAATAGTGATAGCCAAGGTTTAGCAATAGGTAATTGTAGTAGGAAGGTCAAAATTGTTTCAAACGCCAAAGGTGAGACATAGAAGGATAGTTGTCGATATTGGAATACTCAATCAACCAACTTCTTATCAGAATAGAATCGAAGTTTAACTAATCAAGGAAAGACGGATCACCAATTAAATCTTTATCATTCAAAAATGAGGGGAAACATTCTTATACTCGTGGTCACAACCACAAGACTTCTCATGGGGACAGAGATGGGTGAAACGAAATCAAATAGTGTCGGAAGATTCATAGACGTTTATCAAAGCAAAAGACAAATACAAGATGTGTCAAGTATATCATCGTCAGGGAAATTCTCGGAATGCCCGAAGAGGTATCAAGACGATTAACAAAAGAATCAGAGGTCGGAGTCGGAATCTTAAAACGAGGTTCAAATGGCGTTAGGCAAATTCTAGGCAATTTCCAATGATTCCAAGATTTAGTTGGGTTTCAGATCTTAGGTTGTGCAGATCATGAGCTTTCAATTTCCAAAGGTGGTATCAACAGGATCTAACAAAGCACGAATCAGAGTGATGCGGAAGCAATGATACTTAACCAAAAGCCTTATAGTCTACCCATTCCTCACTGGTCAGAACTTAAGTTCCTATAGGGAAATCCTAAAGCAAATTCTTACAGGTTATCTTATGAGAGTCTACAATGGAAACCTAGTGGTCCAAACTTCACAGGTCAAGGGTAATTGTATTACGAGTCGCAGCCTGTCTCTCTGATACCATAATTGTAACACCCCAACCCGGCAAGGGTTAAGATATCACGATAATGGTTTCATATCAGATCAAACAAAACATACATCTATAGTAATACAAGAAATTTCAAAGGTTACAAATGAAATACTGGAGTTACAAGGTTACAAATGAAACTAAAACTAAATACTAAGTCTGTAAATGCAAATCCTTCTAATAGCCTCTACTTCAGAATACTATCAAAGTCTTCTAAGTCCAAAGGTCTCTTCACTCAAACCCAGCTTCCAACTAAGAACCTGCCGCAGGAAAAGAAATGCGGCTGAGCTTAAAAAGCTCAGTGAACAGATACATAAACAAAGTAATGATAACGAAACAGAAATAAGATATAGTGCAATGGGGAAATATCATAAGGTATAAATGATGTGAAGGTATAATGAACAGAATAGGATAGTAATCCACCACGAGCCCAGACAAATCAGATATAGTAACCACATCTTCATAATCATATAGAGGGGAGACCTCTCAGATAATCAAATAATATGAGGGGTGTCCTCATTCTTCAAATGGAGTAGCTAGCTCCCAGATATATGTGAATGGCATGTATTGCACACAGTACCAGTCACCAGACAATAACAAATCATATAACATATAATCCACTAAACAGAACAGATCTAGGATGCATCCATACTCCCCTACCCAATCACATGCAGACCAAAACAAAGGGACGGTGTGTAACATCACTCCAACACACTAGAGTCACGCCATCGGTGCATCAATGACATGGCCATGTTACCTTCATGGCTAGGGTCACAAATTTTGGCTCGGGTATCAAACTAAGAGTCATGTGTCAAATCAAATCAGAAGGTCATATCCAAAGGTCCAATACAGATAGTTCATAACAGATGGTTCATATCAAATCATTTCAGAAATTGTATCAAAGGTCTAATTCAGAGTTTAACGGATCAAATTATACAAATCAGAAATCAAATCATATCAAGGGAATAAGACACCCTTACTGAAAAAGGTTAGAGTATCTGTACCTTATGACGAAAGCAAAAACAGAAACAAGCACAGAATATGGGAAACGGCTCAAAGTCTCTCCTTCTTCACACCTAAAGGAGTAGAAGAGTATTATAATAGGTTCTTAATTACTCATTTAACTTGCCTTTCCATTTAAGTAACTTTCTATTTTTAGCAGGTTTCTATATTTAGTAAGTTTCCATCTTTAGAAAGTTTCCTTAATTAGAAAGATTAAAACATTAGAGATTAGGTTAAGTCATTATTTAATAATATTCTGGACACAAAGTATGTTTTAGCAAGTTTCATACTTTACACTTTACACCCTTTATTTATCAAAGTTACTAAATAAACCCTATAGTTACATAATTTACAATTTAACCCATATTATATCCTTGATTACACCACTAACCCTTGTATTTAATCATTTACATAATATACCTTCAAAATTTATGTATGATACGAATTTACCCCTTAGTTTCACATAATTACACATTTAGTCCCTATAGTTTAGAAAACTTATAATTTAAATCATAAATTCATAATAATTACACATTAGGCCCATAAATACTCAAATTTACAAAATACACTCTTAATATTATTATTTACACAAAAATCACTTCAAGTTTCCAGGAATTACATTTTTAGTCCCTCAATTTAAATAAATTGCAAAACGGATTAATATATTTATATATTTACTCTTTAAACCTTTTAATTTTAATTCTAACATACATGACCCTTATTTTATATTTTTTACATGATTAGTCCCTGATTATAACACATTACAAAAATACCCCATGAGTTTTAAAAATTACAAAACACCCCCTTATTATTTTAAAAACAAACCGTATAACATCTTAAACAACCAAACTCTAACCCTAATTCAAACCATCATTATCCAATCATTAAATCATCATCATGTCATCATTAATTAGCCAAAAACAAACCCAAATCCTAAAACCCTAGCTCGTACGCTTTCTTTTTCTTTTCTTCTTTGATTTTTCTTTAACCCGATTATATAAACAATTCACAAACAATTATTTTAGGCTATGTAAATTTGAATGGACATTTTTCCCATATTATACAGATCATATGAAGTCTAAATAAAATATGTTCCCCAATCAGAAAATTCGCATAGAGTATTTTAGGGTTTTTATCCGATTTTAGGGTTTATATCACATAAATTCGTATATGACTTATATAGCATGCATGGGTCGAATTCAACATTTTATATGATGTTTATAGGATGTAGGAAGTATGAGAAAAATATCAAACCAGATCTGGAACGAGTAGAATAGGCTGAAAGAATTTTGGTTCTTCGGCTAGAATTATACGACACCAACAATTTCCTTTGTGCACAACCGCGACCAATAAACCTTGTAATCATTTTTCACAGATCATACATGATATGAGAAACACAGGAAAAATGGAAAACGAATCTTACGTGGGTCGTACGAATTAAAATGGAATTGTACCTTACGTATGGAATAAAGGAGGAAAAATTTGACACCACCTATACCAGGCCTCTATAAATCGAAACTCTATTTTTCTAGGCTTCCTAGCACTAGAATGAACTCCAAAAAAATACTCTTTGGCCTCAGAAAATTCGGATTGATTTTTGAGTGAATTATGTGTGTTTCGGTTAGAGTTTTTAGGGTTAAATCAAAAGAAAATCATGGGAGGTTATATGAATGGTATTGTGCCGAGTTAGGGGGAGGGATTAGGCTAAGGAACCGGCAATTTAATGGGCAAAATCAATTTTCCAAAAATAAGTGATATTCTTAATTTATTTTGTATTTTAAATGTTTTTAAATCAAATTAAATCATAACTTATGTATAATAATCGGCCCAATGTGATTTTAGTGAAATAATACTCTTTTGTACATTGTAAAAATATTAGGAGCTTGCCTCAAAATTATTTCACTTGATTTGTAGTTCGTTTCCAGAGATTCGGGATTAATTCGGTACTTTAAATAAGCTTTAATTAATTTTTAAAGTTTCAGGGATAATTTGGTAATTTTGCATGTTTTAGATTTTAGGGTTTTACAGTTTGTGAATATTCAACATCAATATTTCAGTAGCATTGCTCCATATTGACTAAAATTCAGCAGACCAGCTCAGATAACCTTCAACGGAACCATTTGTGAATTTTACATTTGGGTTATTGCATTTTTTGGCTTTACTACCAAGTATCCAACGAACTATTTTCTTGATTGGCACCGGGCTGCGAATTTGGCTTCAAACTTTTTTGATAGATTCACGCCCTGTGGAGCTGAAAAGAACATAAGACATGTGTGACATACTAAATTAACGAAAAAATTGTATGTAAACTACCACTTTAAAAAATTTACCCGGTAGTAAATATGGTTGTCGCGACTGAGCCAGGACTTATATCCGCTTCACATACTACTGAAGTTATAATGTCACCCTCCCATTCTGTAGCTTGACCAAATGTACCCAAAATGCTGTTAATATCACTGCTGTCAATGACAGTTGAACTCGCAAGGATGAATACAACAACCCCATTTAAGTCCTGGTATTTCATAGAAAAAAAAACGTATAAGTTAATCATTTCATAACACAATGTTGAAATAAAAGCCAAATTTACACTTAGTCACAAATAAATCAGACCTTTACACCCGTACCAAGAAAAGGAGAATCATATATGGCTTTTGTATCACCTTTGTTTTTGTATAGTTTGAATGAAGTGTGAGATTGTGAGGTGCTGCTGTTTGCACAGATGCGTCTACAAAGTGACCAAGAATTAGAAAAGTGATGTATGGTATTCAGTGAGTCGGAATTCCTTTATAAAACCACGGATAACAAGACTTAGATGACATTTGTAAGATTGAATAATCATTTCTGGACAAAAAACAATCGTCAAAATTATGTCATGAGCATCTAAAAACTAAATCTACACTCAAGAAGAAAACATGCTAGGAAAGTATGCTGTCAACTAAATCATGACCCTCAAGTACTGCCCATTAAGTCTACTTAGCATGACATTAAAAACTACATAATATATCTATGTATATGAATATAGAAGCATGCATTTGTAAAAATCAGTCATAGCATTTTACAGAAACACATACTTACATCTGGTGATACCCTCTTCACATAGGCTGCAATACCAGCTATTAACCTGCCGCCTCCGACAGGCACAAATATGGCATGGATTGGACCTTACATTTGGTGTACAATCTCCATTCCAACAGTTCCTTGGGCCATTATGATATCCGGGTAATCGAAATGAGGTATGAAATTCTGGTTCTCCTTTTTACCCTTGTTTTTAGCGTTTGCTTGTGCTTCATCATAGGAATCGCCTACAAGTTCAACTGTGGCACCTAACCTCTTAACCGCATCTGACTAAATGGATCATTAAAAAAATTGAAGTAACCACATGGTTAAGCGTGAACGAAAAAAATTTACCTGAAGGAACTATAAAGTATAAACATGTTTGAATGTTTCATTGATCAAACCTTGATCCGGGGTGTAGTAACTGGCATGACAATCGCAGCATCGCAACCCAGTGTCATGGCTGCTAATACAACCCCTTGAGCATGATTACCAGCAGCGAGCACATGACACCTTTTCCTAGATGTTCCTTGGAAGTTTTGCCATCATATTATACGCTCCCCGAAGCTTGAATAAGAAGACATGAGAATCAAATTACCATTTACTAAAAATACCTATATGTGAATTCCTGATCGTCTCTAGCATAATCTTAGTCAACGGTTTAAGATATTCAATAGCTACAGCTCGAATAGGGTCCTTGTTTTTAGTTTCCTTTGAATCTGATCCAGTTGCCAACTTTTCCATTGCTTTCAATACAAACATAGGTTGACCTTTTTTGACTTTCATACCTTCCTTAAAATGAACCTCAACCACCACACCAGTAAAGGGTGCAATGACGGTCATTGGAGGATCATAGTGAGTGTATGAACCATGTGCAAGTTCAGGGAGTTGCTGCATACATAGAATAGAAATGAAAATTTAAGAGTGTAGGTTGGTACCTGTTTTTTATACAATAATAATCTAACTTTTGATCAAAACAGTTTTCCAGATAGATTCATCTCTTGGTAGTCCATACCTATGCTCTGTGTTTGATAAAAGAACCAAAAAGTCTAGATGATCCAAGAACACTCACCTGCAATTATCAAAGTACAAAATTTCAATAACCATTTCCAAATAAACACCAAGTCTAATAAGTTATCTGATTTAACTTAAATATGAAAATAACTCAAAATGATCACGGCACGGACCAGGAAAGATCAAGTGATGTCAAATTTGAAGCCGACGGAGCAATAAGAATCCAGCAAAACCAACAGATGTGCATGACATCAGTATTAGTGATTCATTGGGTGTGTCTTGTTTCATTGCTCTCTCATCCACTGGATTTCCAGCAAGTGGTGATTGCGTTGATTGATGCGTACCAACCATCCCATTCTTACCAGCAGACGTCGTGCTCAGAAGTAAATAGATGCTTACTCGAAAGAACCTACAAATTAAAACTGACAGTCAGAATCACGCTATAAATTCTATCAGGTCACAATAAGCAATTCGCATAATGGTGTAATTTTTTTGAAAAATAGTAGTTTCATATCTCGTCAATATATAAGATGAGCAGAGCAATAATTTTAAATCACACCAATTCAGGATGCATTCTGTGAAGCACGTACTTCCTCCGTGCTTTGCAGGTAGCCCGATAAGCAATTACAGTATGCCCAAGAGCAAAAACCACATACAACATAAACGGTAATGGAACCCCCATGATTTCTTCAAATGAAGCCTTTGTCTTGTAAGAGAAGATGACGCCTCAGGCTCAAGTTCTGAATTGGAATCAAGTAAAGTTAATAAATAAAACAACTCCAGCGGCTATAACTCATTCTACACCATTAAATGGTTATATCACATTACTTTAAACTAAAACTTCATAACAAAATACTATGCCTAATCCATCTAAAACTTTTAACCAATATGAACTTATAACAGCTCGCTTACCATGCGTTGTTGAGCATACATGGCTGTTATTTTCATGTAAAGGGCTGTGACCTTCAACTTCCTGTCCGCTTATACCTAAAATTACAATAGCTATCAAAAAATTAATATAAGGTAATGTTCAAGTCTGACATTGGTAAAAAGAAAAAAAAAGAATCAAATGCAATAACCAAAAGATGATTGCTACCAATACTCAGCAATACCTACTACAACAACAGTTTGTTGTCAATCAATCAAGTTCATGCGTCAATTCAACATCAGATTCAACTCCATAGCTGATTAGGGCCCATCGGTCCCTTCATCAGTAAAGATAAATGCAATAAGCTAGGTAGCTACAGCTCGAATAGGGGCCTTATTTTCAGTTTCCATTGAATCTGATTCAGTCGCCAACTTTTCCATTGCTTTCAATACAAACATAGGTTGACCTTTTTTGACTTTCATACCTTCCTTAAAATCAACCTCAACCACCACACCAGTAAAGGGTGCAATGACGGTCATTGGAGGATCATAGTGAGTGTATGAACCATGTGCAAGCTTAGGGAGTTGCTGCATACATAAAACAGAAAAGAAAAATTAAGAGTGTAGGTTGGTACCTATTTTTTGTACAATAATAATCTAACTTTTGATCCAAACAAGATAGATTCATCTCTTGGTAGTCCATACCTATGTGTTAGGAATTAAATGTTGAAGACTTAGTTTTGACTTAGTACTGCTGAAGATAACACTAATAGTACAAACTGCTAGTGTAAGTTCAAGACTGTTGAAGACAACTAACAGTACAAACTGCTAAGTTAGTACTGCTAGTATAGAAGACTGCTGCATGAAGATACTTCTTTAGAAGACATGTAGAAGGATAAGTATGGAAATGATTGTATGTATTGTGGAAAACTAGAAGAGGGGGGGGGGGTGTTGAATAGTTTTACGTCTTTTTAATTTTATTATGAAAACTTTTTTTCCTTTTAAAACCTTAGTTTTGAGTTTATATGAAAAATGATACTTGAACAATATTATTGATTATATGGGTATCCTTTTAGATTTGTTATAAAAGTTTTCTTTTTATGAATGGAGTTTTAAATTGATCTTTATGTGAAATCAACTTCTAATTAATACTAACAGTTATATATGCCTATATGTATGAAAGTAATGACGATATAAAGAAATAAGTAAGAGATGGAAAGATCAAACCGAGACATGAGGGATTTATAGTGGTTCGGCTACAAGGACACCTTCCTTGCCCTACTCCACTCCCCAAGCACACCTTGCTCGAGAGTTTTCTTCACTACTTCAACAAGCTCCCTTATGGCGGAGAAAACCTTACACAACTTTGGCTTACACCGGTTTAACGACACAAAGCTAAATGTCGAGTTCTAATAGTATCTAGAACCAATCTCACAACTTCACAACACAACTTCTTCACGACTTATTCACAACGGCTTCACGACTTGAACTCTAGAATTTCAAGACTTCAACATGACCACTTCACAACTTCTATGCTACGGCTTTACGACTTCAACACTAGGACTTCACGACTAGGACTTCACAACTTCAACACGGCCGCTTCACAACTTCTAAGCTACGACTTCACGACTTCTATATGATGACTTCACAACTTCCAAGCTATTGCTTCACCACTTCTACATGACGACTTCACAACTTCCAAGCTATGGCTTCACGACCTCTACAAGACGACTTCACATCTTCTAAGCAATGGCTTCATGACTTCTACATGACCACTTCACGACTTCTAGGCTATGGCTTCATGACTTCTAGATGACAACTTCACAACTTCCAAGCTACGGCTTCACGACTTCTACACCGCGACTTCACAATTTCTACACCATAGCTTTACAACTTCTACATGACTTCTTTACACCACAACTACTTATACACCTTCTTCACTACTTACACACTATACATATCTAGTCACTTATGTTTACACCTTATACACACACTTTACACAAATGAATGAATGATTTACAATTATGATACACCAACAACTTGGATGGAAGAGATACACCAAGTAGTAATACTTCTTGTCTTGAAGGATAGAAGTATTCTTCTCTTGCACTTGAGAGGTTGAAGCTTTGGATCACTTGAAACAAAAGCTTATAGTTATATGATCAAAGGGTTTTTGAAAATATGAAATGAGATCTAAACCAGAAAGTTTTTAGTGCAAAAGGTAAGAAAAAATCCAGGGGTAGGCTGGTATTTATAGGAAGAAAACTGGACAGCTGGAAGGCTACTGGAGTGTGGCCGGCCCCCTTAAATAGGGGGGCGGTCCCCTTAATTTTAAGGGGGCCGCCTAGCAAAATTAAGGGGGCCGCCCAAGCCAACCGTTGCCCAATTTTGTCTTTTTGTGGGGAAAGTTTTTCTGGAACATTTCTACTGATTTTGGTTAAAAATTTGAATTCATAAATTTATAATGAATTAAACCTTTTTATTTATTACCAAAAATGTTTTTCTAAAAGATATAAAATGTTTTTGACATTTTATAAAAAATCTAGTTATTAAGAAAATGTTCCTTTGATCATATAATGCATTAAGCATTAGTTCATTCATACCTTAAGTGATTTTAGTTGTAGAAGTGAATATTTACAACTAAGTACTTGTTTATTTTATAAGTTTATGTTTTAATGAGTTTACATTTTGTGATCCTCAAAACATAGAGATATGAATAAATATTGATAATGTTTTTAGGCATTATTTATGTCAACAATCTCCCCCTTTTTGATGATTACAAAACTAAAACTCATTAAATCCAAAAAGTTATTTTTGGACAAGTATTTAGTGAGTTTATATTCACTTCTCCCCCTTTTTGTAGCATCAAAAAGGTTGAGCCGACAAGTTTTAGAGACAAAATTTGTTGGAACGAGAACTCCCCCTTGATGTGTGCTCCCCCTCGTTTAAGGGCACCAAGGAATCGATATATGGA
Organism: Artemisia tridentata subsp. tridentata; assembly: GCA_021014915.2. NCBI lineage: Eukaryota > Viridiplantae > Streptophyta > Magnoliopsida > Asterales > Asteraceae > Artemisia > Artemisia tridentata. Next base: position 377,946,554 of record CP139509.1, read on the forward strand.
ATACTTGCAAGAAAAATATTAGAAGCACAAGCATATATATAGCAAAAATAAGCATGCATATAAAGACATTCATTAAAAATGTTGTGTATCAATACACAACCATCCAAGATTATATTCAATCCTACATTAGCTAGTAAGTAATGCAATCTACATAATCATTCTAGGAGTACATGATCTTCCATGGGGCTTACACACAAAATGGTTTGAAAATTATTTTTGATTAAGCATTGCATATGCTTAATTTGGTGAGAATGAAGGTGGTGGTGGTGTAGTGGGTGAAAATGGTGGAGGTTGGTTGTTAAGCATGTGTTCAAGGGATGAAAACATGTAGTGTATCTCATCTCTAAGACCAAAGATGATGGTTCGGTTGTGGATGCAACAAAGGCAATTGTCTCCATGGGCTTTAAGTAAAGCCCAAGGGATGGGAAATCATGGTGGTGGTATTGGTGATGATGAGAAATGAGCATCAAGAGGTGTTATTGGTGATATGGAAATGACAAGTTGGGTGAATGGAGGTTCTTGAGTAGGAGGTGGAGTTGATGTTCTTGATGGTGGTGATGATAGGTGTGAGTTGATGTAGTTATTGATGGATGAAGTGGAAGGTATGGATGAAGATGATGTGCCATGAGTGGAGGGTGTTTTTGATGGTGCATTTGGTGCACTTGGGGATGAACATTGAGGTGGTGGTTATGGAGTTTTGGTGTCTTAGAGATGATTTTGGTGATAGCATGGTGAATGAAAATGGGTGTTTGATGGAGGTGATGGTTGATTTAGGTAAGGTTTGGAGGTTTTGTGGTAAAATTCCAATACCAGTTCGTCCTTTAAGAGAAATGGTAGCTGGGGCTAGATAAAAGGGGTCGCAAGATGCTAAAGAAAACAGTAAATTTTACTGCCCAGATGGCCGGTCCCCTTAATTGTAGGCCGGCCCCCTTAAAATTAAGGGGACCGTCTAGGGAATTAAGGGGGCCGCCCATCTGGTGTTTTACCAGGCGATCAAATTTGAAAAATTTCCAGAAAAGGGTCATTTTTAGGGTGTTTTTGCAGCAAGCTCCATTTGAATCATGTACATCAAGAATGATTAAATAATGGCATAAACATGTTAAATACGCATGCATACATTTAAAACATATTATGGAATAAGCATGTTATTAATCATCAAGCATGTATATATATCATGATATTGAGTATACAAGCAATAAGCATAACAATCATATATTAAAGACAAGAAATAAAGCATTCATTAGTTGAAAATAATTATGTTAAAAACATAATTATTGATACAACACATATTTTGCTTATAGCATACAATAAGTAGAAAATTTTAAATTGCCTAAAAGATCCATTTGACTTGCTTGAGACATGAAAAACATGAATTATTTTGGATGGATGATGGTAAAGAGGGGGTAAAAATGTTGGATTAATGGGGTTGTAAGTTTGGCTATATGGATGTTGGAGAGAGTGTTGATGGAGGAATTGGAGGTGGAGAGCTTGGACTTGACCATGTTGAATGAGGGTTTTGATGTTGTTCAAGTGGTGGTATTGGATTAGATCTAGTGAGAAGATACTCAATCCAAGTGAGACGCTCATTTAAGGCGATGGTTTGATTTTGGAGAAAGATGCAACAAGGACAATTGTTGACATGTTTCTCAATTTGACTCAAGTGATGTGGTGATGATGGTAATGATGGTGAGATAGATGGTGATGGGTCTAAGTTGCTTTGAGCAAGGTGCAAAGCAAGGAGAGCATTAAGCTCATGAGCTTTCTTGAGTTCTTCAATGAACTTCAAGTGTTGAGTGGAAGGTGATGATGATGGAGAGTGGTTGTTATTTGGTGGAAGTGGTGGTGACACTGTTGGTGGTGGAGACATTTGTGAACTTGGGTAATTATGAGTGAATGAAGGTGGACATATGGATGATTGGTTATTTGTGTGAAAGGGTTCATTAGGATGAGGTTTAGGTGTTGGTTGAGTTTGAACAACATCATTTGTTGGGTTATGGCAAATGTCAAGCTTCCTCCTCCAAATGGGCCTCACTGAGATTTTAGCAACTCTTGAAGGCTTGGATCTTGGGTGGTTAGATGATGACATGTTTGGATGGATGATATGGATGAGCATTTATGATGGAGTTGGGTATTTATGGTGTAGTGATGATGTGATTGTGGAAGGTAAATTTTGGTGGGTGGTTTGTGACAAAATGTGTTTGTGAATTTTGGGAAGTATAGGATAAAATGGGTTGGAAATTGAAAAAGAAAATAGTAATCCGTCACTCCAGATGGCCGGTCCCCTTAAATAGGGGCCGGTCCCCTTAAAATTAAGGGGGCCACCTATATATTTAAGGGGGCCGCCCATCTGCTGACTTCCAGATTACTGGAAATGGGTTTTTGGCATAAATTTGTAGAAAAGGTTGTGTTTTTGGGTTTAGTTTCAAGCAAGTCCAACTTCTTTTGAGGCAATTTAGGATTTAATAACTTATGTATGCTAAGCATATTCATTAGACATTATTATCTATCATGCAAACAACTCATTTAGCATGTAACATATATATGTTAGACAAGAAAACACTACATAGCACCAAGTAATTCATAGTATCATATTTAGGAAGATTAATAAGCTAGTTAAATAATCCTAATGAATATCTATGTGCATAGGAATGTGGAGTTGTGATAGCATGGACTATTATACTTGTACCAAGTGAGGTCTTAGTGAATAAATTATGGTTATTTTCAAATTTAGTTCACTTATAAATGTCACATACATAAATATAGATGACAGATATGAGATCACCATGCATGATTTAAATAAATGTTTTTAGCATTATTCAACAATGTTTGCGAGTAGGTTTTATGTGGATGTGAAAAATATATTAATGAAATAGTTTTGGCTTTATTTCAAAATGTTTTTATTAGGAAAGAAAACATATTTTTTCAATCTTTGGTTTTTGATAAACACGTAATTATGGAAACAAGTTTGGAAGAAAGGTAGGATGGTGAAACATGTTTAATAGAAATGTGTCATAATCTTTTGAAAAATCATTTTTCCAAAATGTGAAGTTTTTGCAAATTTTAAAAAAAAAAAACAAGTCCCATTAATTATAGGTTTAAAAATAATGATTTATAAAAGATCTCATGCTCAAAGGGTATTGGTTAAGTCTATTGTCACATGCTACCTCTTTCTACATATCCTATAGCATTTAAGCATGTATTATGACTAAATATAAAAATACATCATATCAGA